>JAHXMU010025476.1:0-43380 GCA_019455685.1 Philornis downsi
ATTATGGCTCGTGAGGATAGTACACGTAATTTAAGGAATGAAAAAGACAAGTACTTCCGAATCAAAACCAAATAATGTTATATCAGGGTGAATGTAATTATTTTTCCCTCCCTAGATTTGGCTTATTTCTACGCCTCTTTTTGGTTATGGGCGTTACATGGTCTTTGGAAATTGTCTCCTATTTTGTGGGCACCAATTCCGCTTGGTCGAAGATATTCTATGTGGCCGACATTGGTAATGCCATACAGGGATTTCTAATATTCATGCTATTCGTTATGAAAAGAAAAGTGAAACAATTAATTACAAATAGGTGAGTATAACGTGAGTAACATCGCCTCCAGAGGAGTAACTGTGGCGTCCTTTACATTATAAATACGACATTTAATTACTTTGAAACTGCATTTAGAAGTTGTAGAGAGCGTAGCTATCGTGACACGAATAGTACGACATTGGCTAATTCCATGGTGCGGCGACGTTTTGTTGAAGTCTCAATGCAAATACGGCAAATGATTATGATACGTAGTGCATTTGCAAATCCCCAGTCAAATTGTCATTCCCACGATGTTTGAGAGATTTCGAGTAGGCATTACATAACGTAAGAGATTAGTAAGAGATACTTTCCTACATGCCAAAAAAAATAGTGGCAGCTAATTACAATCGGGGGCCCAGTGAGACAAGAGGCTTTCTAACACTGCTCTATGGTCAGAAAGAAAAAAAAAAATAATAAAAGACAATGCCTTAAAAAGGACTAACTAATCGATGTGGTCCATGTTGTTCAAATATATTGATGTTGCCGCTTTGATGTTGTGTTCGTATTAAACAATTATATTCATCGAAAATGTTTGCCTCCTGATGCTCAAAAAGCGTACAAACACAATTAGTGAATGGACTTTAAATAGAAGACGGAAATATTAAAAACTATTAGGATAAGATTTTCTAAACGACTGGATTGTGTGCTGTAGGTAATTTAGGAGGTATTAGAAGTGAGAAAATTAATTGGCCAACGCAGTCAAAAATATAAGGAAAGTCGATTTTCGAAATCAGAAAATTCATTACAGAAAAATACGTCACCTTTGCTAAAAACAAATGATCACATTTTTATTATAAGAAATGTCACAGGAATTACCATGAACTTTACGCTATGAAAGGCAATGACTCATCTTGTGCAAATGAATCAAAATAATAGTCTAGTTGGGAGTAGACCAAATGCTTTCAAAATCGTGGCTGGATACCGAACAACAATTTTATACAATTTGTTTTTAAACTTTATACGTAGTAGTCACTATTGGGTAATCATAGGAGGATTATAAGTGCAAAACTTAGCTCTGATGGATATTCTTTTTTTCTCATCCTACATGGAGAATAAAAATATTCAGGGTTTTCTGACAAGTTTAAGCGAATTAAAGCGTGATTAGAATAATTCAAAGATGATTAGAATAATTTTTCTGGGATTAGTTTATGTTCCGCAAAGGGGCACTGGCTGCCGCAAATGAAAATAAAAATAGTCTCCAGTGTGATGGCACACCGTTAGTAAGTCTTTTATAGCGAGACCCTTGTAAAACTATCGCGTATTGACTGATTACCGAGGAATTGATGCATCAAGAAAAATTTCGATTAATATAGCAGAATTACGCAAAATCTTATAATTCCCAAGAACGCATATTTAAAAATAAACTATTTTTTTACATTTAAATTAATTTTTTATTACGTAAAGCCTGCATCTTCCTTAAAGAATAACAAATATTACTAAGTATTATACTAAGTACAGGGTGGACCATAAGGGTGTTGGTGGTTTAAATATTCAATTAAAGAAAACTACGAAATATAAAAAAAAATATATTTGTATTTTTAAAAAGTAGAAGCATGGGAATTTTTAAGACTTAATAATAATGTTGTCCAAATGAAGTCGCAAATTTTGGAAAACTCGTTGAAAAGTTGTTCTCGGTATTTTGTTACTTTCCTGAATAATGTTCCTCTTCAACTGCTCTAAATTGGTCGGATTATTCTCGTAGACTACCGATTTGAGGTAGCCCCATAGAAAATAATCGCATGGAGAGAGATCGGGGCTACGTGGGGGCCATTCAATATCCCCCCTTTTCGAAATGAGTTTTCCAGGAAAAACATTTTTCAGCAGCTCTATGGGTACCCTAGCCGTATGACATGTGGCCCCATCCTGTTGAAACCACATCCTCGAGGTATTGCCTCGAAGTTCTTGCAAAACTGGCACCAAAAAGTCTGCTAGCATGTTGCAATAATTGTTCGCTCTAACCGTCATCGCATGCCCTCTTTCGTCCTCAAAAAAGTACGGTCCAATAATACCGGTTGACGTTATCCCAGCCCACACGACAAGCTTAGGGCTCTGAAGTGGACTGCTCTAGCATCAAATTGACAAAGTTAAGTCGGTTATTGGCATCATCGGGTTTTAATTCTTGGACTATCTGAATCTTATAAGCCTTCAAATGCAAATCACGTTTCAAAATTCGTCGTAAAGTTGTTCTTTTGACATCCAAAGACTGGCTTCTCTTACGTGTTGACTGTTGCGGATTTCGCTGAACTGAAACACGAACACGCTCCACAATGTCGGCTGATCTTGCAGAAACTGGGCGACCACGAACCGTAATTGGTACTGTTGAGCCGGTTGTTTCGAACATTCTGATCCATTTTCGTATCACATTTGCGCTTGGAACTTCACTTAAATCGTGTAAACCGTGTTCATGCCGATACAAACGTCGTGCAGTAATCACTGATTTATTTTTTTCGTAATACGCTCGGAAACAAAATGAACGCTGCACTCCCGTGTACGGCTCCATGGCGACTAAATTTCCAGGAAGCGGCGCAGCGAACAACATATCCCCCCGCCACCCCGCGCCGCGCGTTACCGAGAAATTGAAGAATTAAATCGCCAACACTCATATGGCCCACCCTGTATTACGGATAGCTTATGATAGGTATATCCTCTAAACTGATATCGCTAAGGGATATCAGATGTCTTACTAATTTAAAACAATTCGCGATACTTATTTTTTATAGTTATATCAAATACAGATTACAGCTACAACATTTATTTGCCCTACTGACTGACCTAAACATTTTTCTAAGAATATCAAAGAGTCCCGGCTCATCGCAGACCACCGTCTCAGTCAATTCCATCAATTGTGATACAACACAAAAATCCAAAGTCAATACATTACCCATGATAAATTCCAATCCACTGAGGTTTTGATGAAAAGGGGGGCCGTTGACTCCAATGGAAAAGGTAATGAATGACATTTGGTAAAGATGCAAATAAACAAAATGCACTATAAAATGGTGATAAGGGAAGAAACATCAAAACTATGAACTCCATTTCATATGACCTAAAAGGAAACCTAAATTGTATATATCGTATTTAGATCTAACATTAACTATAATTTGGCAATCAAGTCAATCAGTAGCAATCGTAAGTAACCCAAATCATAAAAGCATTTAGAACTTTACTAAAATCTTATAATGTTTTTACTTGTATCTAATCTACTAGTATTATAGCATGGAATTGTAATAATATAATATGTGTTAATATGTGTCAATATGTATGAAATAACATAATTGTTAATTTATTAAAATTTTTGTATTTTTTTCATCTATTCTATTGCTACCGCAGATACTCTTCCGTACGAGAGAACAGCAGCCACCAGCGTCAGAGCCAATATTCGACCAAAACTACTTCGAGCAGTGTGGGTAATTTGGCCATGCCCACCACTACAATATCATCAGAGAAGCCTTTAATGAAACCCTATGAACGCACCACTAGTCTAAGTTAAATGATGGCAATGAATGTTATCATGCAAATATATATGAAAGGCTTGAAAGCAAAATCTGATATCTCCATTAAGAGATATTTTCACAGGCAAAGTAGTTTGACCAATGATTGCGTACAATGGAAAATCAAAATCATGATTTTCTTTCATAGGTATAGCAAGTTGTTTTAATGATATTCAATAGCCTGCATTTAATATGAAACATGAAGATACCAGGTATTGCTTCCAGTCATCCGTATCCTTATAAATCTGTTAGAATTCTATACACTGTTCTGCAACTTTTTGTTTATATACTCTGCTAGAATATATTATAAGAAAGCCACAGCAATATCAGTATGGTTTGTTTGTGAGTTAAGATGCCTCAGAGTTTTGAGTTGTTGAGTACACCCTTTTAAATGGAGTCGCCCTATGCTCATGGCGTCATATCTAGCAATAGTAAAGGAGCACTGTTATTAAGCTGTTGGCATTATTTTGAAGGTTTCTACTTTGATCATTTCTTAAAGTTAACAGAAGAATAATATTCTTGGGAATCAACAATATCATGATAATTAAAACACCCCCCCCCCCCCCCCCCCAAGAACTGGTATTGAAATTTTATAATTAGGTGTGAAATATTAAGATTATAATTTTTCGCTTCATATTGGCGAAATCAAAAATGACCTAGAAAATTTCCTATTTTTGGACAAGAAACCAAAACATTATAATGATTTCTAAAATTATCACATATCTTTAATTTTTAATTAGGAAATTCTCAATATCATTCGTTTTCATTTGATCCTTTTCAATACCAAATGGAACTTCTCATTTTCAATTGATATTTTCTGAAAATTAAATGCAAAATCTTAATTTCTTGCATCTTTTCTAACTGCTATTGATAGCTTTACGCGTAATATTGAAAAATAATCAATTGGTATTGAGAATTTTCATTTAATATTGAGAAAATAACACTTGACATGAAGTTCCGTTCGATTTTGGGAAATGATGAATTATATATATACATATATATATATATACCTATATATATATATATATATATATACCTATTTATATATAGGTATATATATAATGTTATAGAAACGACACAAATCTAGCTTCCAAGACGTCTTTCCGAGTTTAGGCATTCTAAAAAGTATATTTGCGTTAACTTTAACTATAGATCAAATGTAGTCCCCTACCATTCCTTTATCAGCTTATGTTCAAGCCTTCTCTTTCTATGAACTTTTTATTCAAATTGATTTAAATCTTGTCAAAATGGATGAATTTTTCTAAACTAATTGCTTGTAATTAAGCCTCAAAGATCCGCACGTGTTTCATCGGCTGCAGCAGTCGTATTTGACGTTCAACATCGATCGTAAGTATTCAGCTTAAAATACATTTTTTATATCTATCGCATTACCTAAATATTAAAATTCACAAAACGTTTCCAAAGTTTTGATTTCTTTCGATTTATATTTTATTTTATTTTGAATTAAAAATACATCAGAAATTAGGTTTTGATTCGTTTCGGTTCGGTATCACATTGCAGAACAGTGTTGTCTATCTAATTATACAAATCGAATCTTATTCAAGTTCTAAGTTAATAGCACGAGCAAAATCCCCATATATTAGTTGTAGTTTCAAATAGAGAATGAATTATTAACCTCTTTATAATCGAAAAGACATGAGATAAAAAATTTAAAAATAAATTGAGAATTTGCAAGCTAGTGTTGAACATTATTAGTAAGGTCAGGGTCCCGGAGAAATAAGTGTTGGAAAGTACCAAACAAGTTTATATCAAAATTCTTTAAGTGGGCATTTCAACTTATACTCTGAATAGTGTTGAGATGCAAATCTTCACCCTCTCTAGCCTTAGAGGTTACTTCCAATACTCTTCTCCATACATTAATTGTAGCAAAGTAATGAACTATTTTATTTTGTTTGTACTGCTGATTGATGTATTCGATAATCGTATGATTTAAAATATTAATCATTCCTTATGTTGTTTAGCATTTACCAGTAATCTATAAAATGTAAGTTAAATGTTCTTCCCTACAACGATATTAGTTACCTGTACCTAATCCTTCCATTTATTTCATTTTATGATTTATTTTTGATTTAATCATAGTGTTTTCATATTGAATTCTGTCAAATTGCTATGTTTTTTCTTTCAAGTTAAACTTTTACCTTTACCCATTTACGTTGTAGTCTCAAACCTTATATACTCATCTAACATTTAATTTGTAAGCTTTAATCTTAGCTTAAGTGTCTAAATGTTAAACAATCCTACACAAATATGAAAAAAGAAAACAAAAACTCATATTCAAAATTAATGTTTAGTTATTGTTGTAAATAAAGAGCCAAAGAATTTTGAGAACAAACTTTTGAGTTAATTAGACGAAGCTACTTATTTATGCACTTTTTCACCAATCGCTGGCAAGGATCAGTTAACAGTTGCATTGCATTGGACCACTCAGTCAATATGTCATCAAGTAAAGTTCGTATTTTGAGATTAACGAGCAACCTATCGTCGCCGCTGGAAATGAGGATCAAACGTTTACATATAACCAATGACAAATGAAGAATGTCATTGCACATTAGCCATGACAGCGGTTAACTACCTGCGAATACAACGCACTACCCATAGGTAATGTGAAGGGGGCTAATTAAAAATGAATGGGTTGATTATGGCGACCATAATCACCTCGTAATGCACGAAAAGTACTCACGTTTGAATCATCACTTTTGTAGTAATTTCATTTCATGTAAATTTCAACTATTTATACACTGTTAAACGATCCATATTCGTAACTGGCAAACCTTTAACTAAATAAATAACACTTCAGATGGCAGGTATTTAACAGCTGATAGCCTTGCTAAACCGGCTGTTTTGAAGCCACTAAATAGACCATGTACAAATATAGTCATTTCTAAGTAATGGAGTGACCAATGGCAAAAATTAGTTAATATTAACTTAAAAGTGATATATTTTATTGACTGTCGTTATTTAGAACCAACTATTTGAATATTTGAATCGCTAAAATAAAAAAAAAACAAGATGCCATGTGCTGACCAAGATACTGTGCATTACATAGTATTATTGTATTGTGCAGTCTATTTTCATAATTAAAATCGACAACTTTACGCTATCTTTAATCGGGCGGAGAAAAAGAAAACTGTAGCGTAGAAATATGTGAGCAGGTGAGGGGTAGTTTAGAACAATAAATGTAAAACCAAAATTGTACAAGTTTACTGCTTACATATCATGGTATAAACAGCGTAGATAATTAAGAGGATCAACTATTTAGCTCAACTATTAAGCGATCTTCTATTAAGTTCAACCATTAATGAGCTCAGCTCCTGTTTTTTCTATAATCGATATATCCGTATCGCATCACAAACTAGCACATACTTTCGATTAATTTGAAAATGTTCGTGTTCTCCCACTTTTTATATTTTAATATTTCGAAGAGAAGAAAGTAAGTTCAGTGTTGAATAAATGCCGCAAATGTCAGTACAAAGTATTTGATTAGTAAATAAAATGCTTTGTACGCGACAAAACAAAACAAAAATCGAATTATGCTTTCAACCACAGCTATTAAGATTCGTCTCTGTATTCATGGCACACACTATTTTTTTATTAAGAAAACTCATAAAAGTAATAACAACAGATTTATTTCTAAATGCCGGCCTTAGATTTTTATGAATTTTGAAACTCTTGCTTGTGAAACCCCCCCAAAAAAAAGGTCCATCCATCAAAAATATGGATCCATTTAAGTGAATAAGTATGCATTGCTAATCACAATTTAACGTTTAGTTTGTTATTTTTCAAAATCTTTATAATCAAAAAGACATGAGATAAAAAAGAATTTTTGAATTTGCAAGCTAGTGTTGAACATTAGTAAGGTTAGGAGCCCCGGAGAAGCGAATTTCGACTTATACAGTCAGTAGTCTCTTCAATGTTCCATGTCTCAAAAACTGGACCTAATCTATATAAATAAATAACGATTGGGAAACATCATCGTAACTAAATATTTCTTTGTCCACCAAAACTAACAATGTTGTTCTCTAGGGCAACAAATTTTCAAGGACAAAAAAAAAGATTCTCCAAAATTCCCAAAGTGAAAAGCATAAAATTAAGGCTAACACGGAAAAACTCTTCTTAAATTAAAGATCGTCATCGAACTCCGGTGTAAAATAACTTGGAAAACACACAAATGGGCCTAGTAATATTCATTGTTAGGTTTGGTTAGGTCAGTGTGACAGTCTGAATAGACAGACTCACTTAGACTGTACAGTCCATTGTGATACCACGGAACCATCCTGAGCACCTCAAGAAGTTTTTAAGTCGAACAATATACATATATGTATATCACCCAGATCTCCTAGGTGCCTAAAGAAATAAGACTTCAGTTTTTAACCTGACTGTTCACCAGGGCGGGATAATTGCAGAGAAGATGTTCTACTGACTCCTCCTCTTCTTCATCCCTAAAGCTCCTGCGGAAGTCACTAGTTGCAACCCTCAATCTCACTGCATATCTTCCAATCAGACAGTGTCCCGTCATGACGGATACAAGCGATGAGACGTCGGGTCTTGATAACGGCAGCAGCGTGTGTGAACGCTTCAGATCTAGGTGAGACTACATCTGTCTGGATCGATTACAGCCTTGTACGGATTCCCACCTGCCATTTGCAACTAAAAATGTTCTATCTCGCAGTAGGAGCTTGCAAGTGGCCAAAGACATTCCCACGGAATCGTCTGGAATCTGTAAGGTTGCCCTTAGTCATTGTTAAAACACTTGTTAGACAGCAAATGACTCATCGACTTTGTTGGCTAAGCCTAGCAGAATCGTTTAACTGTTTACTCAGCGACTTCGGTTGGCTGTTTACACAGTGGCCTCGGCTGACGGTTTACACAGCGGTATTTAACTGACTGTTTACACAGCGACTTCGTTTGGCTGTTTACACAGTGGCCTCGGTTGACGGTTTACAAAGCGGTATTTAACTGGCTGTTTACACAGCGGTATTTAATTGACTGTTTACACAGCGGTATTTAATTGACTGTTTTCTACTGTGGAAATAAGTAACTCACTGTATCCGTGAACGATAGAAGTCAAAGAAGGTTTGGACCAAGTCGACGTTATCGCCTGACACATGTAGCTATAATAAGGCCAGTAAATATGACGCAGCCCTATCGTATCCTGATGAGAATCTGAAATCCATAAGAGATTTGGACCAAGTTGACGTTATTGCTTAATACATGTACCTGCAATTAAATCATGCCAATAGCCACAACGCGACCCTACAGTATCCCGATGAGAATTTGTGTCAAGTAGATGTTATTGATTAATACCAATACCAGTAATTGAATTAGGTCAATATCCACAACCGTGCCCAAGTTTATCAACATACCAGATATTGATCGCAGCGAAATGGGTTACTAAATTCCCGATTAATTATAAATTGAAGATATCCATTATCTACCATATCTATTGTCAGATACAAATCTGTCACATTGCAGCTGAGACGAATTGTTGCAGTGCTATTGTACAGTTTATCGTATCTGTCATTCGAGTAGGTTGTTATTTAGTTGAACACCAATAAAACAATTGTTGTTTTGGTCCCTGTCAAGGAAAATTTATTGTATTATTATTTCGTAAGGTTTTGTGGGTCCTTATGATGAACCTGGCCAAAGAGAAAAACAAGTTATGAAATACATTTATCATTTTATGAGCAGCGGTCACGTCAATGTTGGTCACAACTATCCGATTACTATATTAAAGTCTGGCGAAGGTTTCTTTAACTGGCATGTCCTTATACCCATTTGTTCGGACAACATAAGACAACAATTATTACTTTGCAACCTGGCTCACCAGAACTTTGGTACGTAGTTCCCGAAATTTAGTAGCTTTGTATGAAATTAACGAAAGAGGTACATATTGTATCACACTGCCGACTCAGCTTCAAGTTCAGAATCTATGGTCCACAATTTCGGGAAAGTAATCAGGCCTATGATGGAATTATATATTAACAATACTTATTTCTGTGAACAGCTTTTATCGTCGCACTGCACCGCCATGAGCGCCATCTATGAGGCTTAACACTGTTTCTATAAACTTTTCGGTGTGATTGAATTTCAAGCTGGTTTAGAGCTCAACTAAGCACGGCAAAAAACCACTCTCATGTGCAAAATAAAAGCTTTCCATTTTACGAACTAGGAAAATATGAATTTCTGGTTTTGCTCAACGGTTTCTGTTTTGGTGAGGTCTCTAAACATGGAGAGACAACGGTCACCAGCAGTTTCTATCCAACAATAGCAGCGGCTAATACGGTTTGATCGCATTGTCGGTCGTCGTTCAGTTGGTTTGATTTCTCCGCTCCAAAGCCAAATGGAGGCAACAAACATCAAATCATTAAGTAAAAATATCTAAAATTAAACAAAATAGAAAAAAAGCGAAAGTAGCAACAAGAGCAATAGAAAATCGAAAGAAATCACAGAATTCCTTTGTGCAAAGCACTAAGAAAAACATAAATCAAACCGTCATTTGGACCTGAATGAAAATAAATAAATAACTCTATAAATATGAAGTGAATAAGCAATTAAGATTAATTTTTATTAAACAGATTATCACCTTCCTAAGCGCAAAACTAAAGAGTAAACACACAAACAGCTAAAAGCTGGATACAAATTGTTTATGTACTAGAAGTGCTAGACCAAAATAAAATCTGTAGAAACGATTTCAAATGATCGATGGTCACCGATTGGTAAAGAATTGAATCATTTGTGTGGTAACGAGTGAGATCAGACGCGCTCTCACCCTCTCACGTTATAGATCAACATTTTAACATTCTCTCAGTTGCTTTTTTTTTTGGAACACCATTTACTAGTCAAAGCTTCAACGGTATGCGTCTCTCGCCAGATTCTACGCTCTACAGTAGACAGCCACAACAATGTTTGTTGTTTTCAGTCTCCCGCTTTGTTTTGTTTACGTTACTCTTTTTACAAATAACTGGGACACGAGGTGATAACCCCAGCTATCCCTGCCCTTACTCACAGACTGTCAACATCACTGATGGATTGCGCCTTAAAAATGGTTCCTATTCGTTTGAGGGTCTGGTCATACCGGCCAATCTTACCGCCGAATATAATATAAAAGTCATCGACGGTATCGAATACTCTGCTTCTAAGCATATGCGAGGCTGCGCCTGCCTTCTAAAGCCTTGTATTACATTTTGTTGCGAGCCCAAGATGCACTACGATGAGTTGCATCAAAATTGTACACCGAATACCAGAGATGGCCACTCTCAACACACCCATATAGAGGTCACATTCCTGAACGGTTCTGTCACTGCGGTGGATATTAAGCAGAATTTTCTAGTGCGTTATGAATTCGGTTGCAAGAGCAAAATGGTGGAGAGGAAGAGGAGTGATTTTTGGAAGTGGGATTTATATGAGGTAAGTGAATATAACTCGATGTGCGGAGGACAATAACCATACTTTAGAGCTAAGAATAATCAACTACCGCGACAATATTCTAAAATTAATATCGTCATGGCTTGAAAAGGATCAAAATTGGTCAACATTTGATTAAGTCATTTCTTGCTAGTAAACAGAAAAAAATTGAAAATTTTACCTGGGCTTGTATTTGAAGGCATTCACCGGCGAAAATCGGGGATTTGAATAAAGGCACCATCCGCGAGACGCAACGCAAACGAAAAATAATTTTGATTTGTTTTTTATTTTTTTAGCAAATTTCATTTAGGCGGTCCCAAAATCAGCCGACCTAACAAAGAAGGCACAATAAAGTTGGGAAAAATTTTCTTTATTTTTCAACACAATCTCCTTACAGCTCGATACATTTTTTTCCAGCGATATTCAATAGCTTCTATAACCTGTTTATAGTAACAACTGCCAACTGCTTAAAATCCTCATTAACCGCAGACTCCAACCCTTCATTGCTGGCAAATCCTTTACCACTGAACTATTTCTTCAAGTTTGGAAATAGTAAATAGTCCGAAGGAGCTAAATTTGATGAATAAGGCGAATAGGGTGCTAGATGAAGCAATTCGAGCTTTTATTCACTAATTTTGGTCATCGCAATAGAGCATGCAAGAACTGGAGCATTGTTTTGATGAAACAATACTTTCTTTTTCGCCAAATGCGGCCTTTTTTCATAATTTCATGATCTAAACGCTGCAACAAATTAGCATAATACTCGCCGTTGGTGATTTTTCCTTTCTGAAGATAATTTAATAAAAATAAGCCCAAAAACAGATGACCTTGTCTGCAGATGGAACCGTTTTTGCCTTCTTTGGACACGATTCTCCATTACTTTGACTGTTTCTTTATCTCAGGTGTGAAGTGGAAGTTGTGGACTTATGTGTCATCCATGGTTATAAATCGACACAAAAATTCGATCAATATACGATATATAGCACTTTTTGAAATATCTATCATTTTAGGTAGCTCACGCACCTACCATTTTGTGGGTTATCTTAAACGTATCTGTCGTGGACACCTCAATTGCCGGACCACTACGATGTTCATATTGACAGCTCGTACGACCTCGTTTAAACTCTGCTACTCAATAGTTTACAATCGTAAACGAAGGAGCAGACCCCCGTAGTAAAATCTAGCTCGCCTTTGATATCGACTAGACTGAGACCTTTGAAATGGAAACATTGATCAACTTTTTTCATGTTTACAAATTCACTGAGATCGTTAACTTTTAATGGCTCAAATAAATATAAACAAATAGTAAACAATGTGGCATCTTGAAACTTAATACATATGTTTTATAAGGTTGCCACTTTTCAGCAAAATAATTTTTTTCAAATTACTGGCAACGATCATCCAATACCATTTTGTAGATTTTCTTAACCGTTTTTAGCGTGGATTCAATTGGTCGATCACTACGGTGTTAGTCTTGGCAACTTGTACGACCTCGTTTAAAATCTGCTACAGCTAGGTTTGGGATCGCCCTCGTAAAACCAAAACGAAATTAAAAATAATCTATTTTCTGAGTTAGCTGTTTTTCAATTAAAAAAAACACATTCAAAATATATAAGTTTCTTCTGAATATTTCTAAAAGACTGATGTCGGAGAAAAACAACTAATTGAAATATTTGGCACCAGATACTTTGTCGGTCAAGAAATGAAAGAAACGACTAAAGTTGAAACGCTACAATTGTATTGCACATTCTTCTTAATGCGTAGGAGGGACTATAAAAAGATATTTGTCGAAGGTCGTAGTTTTGGATGAAAAATAGGCAAGAATGGGGCCACATCTATAAGAAATATCATGAAAAATGGGCAAAACTAAACGTAGCTGAGGGTTTTAAAAGGCATGTAAACTATGATGATTACTACCGATATACCTATATATTGAATTCCACCGTATATTGGTTTTTGATTAAAGAATAATTGATAATTAATTAAATTGAAGAACAATAATTAATTGAAGAATACAAAAACGTTGGGAAAATTATACTAGAGGCGAATATATTGCTTGTGTGAACTAATTTGATCAATTATGACACTCTTCGAAAAATTGTGCTTGCCGAAAAATGTCCTCAATGCCCCGTCTTCGTTAGGAAAGATAGCTGGCAACTACGTAAATACGAGTACAATTTGTTTAGTGCCTATGAAAAGCTTTTCAGAATTTGGACCTCGTTCATGGTTTAATCTGATCAAATGTTTAATTTGATCATTCTACTCTATTTAAGCGATGTAATGCAAATTTATCTTTTAATTTTTTTAAACGTATTCAGAAATGATGCAGCCCATTGTGGACGAGGTACGCCGACATTTCAGTCCATTCCACAAGATACTATTGCTGATCTATAATGAGCATACAATTGTAATATGTTCTACATGATGTCAATACTCTTTCTTAATGCTAATGGTAAAATGAACTTTATACATTATTTCTGTTCTTGAAAATCGTTAGGACTGATTCATCTGCTGGTTCAGGCAACTTTGATTATGCGTCATATACAATAACAGGTAAAAATATTGTAGTCATATTCTTTCACATGGAGAGAGAGGGTTTCATAGGAACATTCTCCGACTTCAATTGGCTGACAGAGAAGCCAGTGCACCTCATTTAACAATGAGCAAGAGCTTTCTTAAATTCACTGAGTTTGATATTCTAATGATGCTTTTAAATTGTGGAAAATTGATATGTCGATAAAGCTAAAAATAAACACATACCTAGTCGAATCCATGTTTAAATATGACTGAACACCTGATATGTCATTTATACCCATTCCACGTGGGGACTAACAAAATTTCTTCTAGTCGATTAGTAAAAACTAGACCAAAAAGTTTTTAGTTTTATTTATTTAATGTTTGTATTTTTCTCATCTTAATCCACATACGAGTATAATCTATATATATAAAAAGGAATCGTCGTTTGTTCCGATGCTTAAAACTCCAGAACGACTGGACCGCTTTGCATAAATTTTTGTATATGTCTGGGTGGTGCCCGGGATGGATTAGATTTACAATTCGGTCCAATTGGACAAAGGGGCGTGGTACCTCCCATACAAACAAAAAATTAAAAATCAATTATTTCTGCTCCTGCTTACGGTATTTGAACAAAATTTGGTGCGTAGGTTTGGTGAACATATTTTAAGTGCTACTGCAAATATAGGCGGGATTGGACAATGGGGAGTGGTACCTCCTATACAAACCACAAATTAAAAAGCAATTATTTCTGCTCCTGCTAAAATTTGAAGACAAAGCAACGTTTGCCGGGTCGGCTAGTTCAATAGATTTTTGCACCCGTTAAGGCCGCTTTGTTACTTTTAACAATTTTCCAATTATGCCTGTAAACTATATTAACTAATGGCCTCTAATGGAGCAGTTGAATACTCTTCCTCTAATTTCTTTTCGTAATTCCGGAAACAACCAGAAGTCACTGAGAAAAGAACTTTAGTCAGAGTAATGACATTTGGCAAGCAAACCTACTTCGAAGGCAAAGGTAAAACAAGTCGAAATTTTCGAAAATTAGAATTCAGAGAATGAAAGTAGGACGAAAAAAATTGCAATACTTTGAAGTCAGAGCCGCAAAAGTTGGCAGAATACTCCTTAGATGGCATTGTCCTTTCAACTTGGGGTTTTCAAGTAAACAGTGGTATTCAATTCATAAAATGTATTGTGTTTGCACCTTTCATTTATATAACATATTCTTGAAGTAGGTAATACAAAGGATCTAATAACTAAATATTTTTTAATGCTATAAAAATTTTAAAGTTTGAATTTCGCATTAGTTTCACATCACTCAATCACAAAAAAAAAACAAAATTTAGGCACATTCTGTTGGCCATAAGTCGGGCTATGCAGAAACAAACGAATAGATATAGGGTGATTTGTTAAAATTTAAGTTTTTCAGTTTGGCAGCACTTGTTGGTAATGGTGTCCAAACGTCATCTGTCAAAGTAAAAAGTGTACAGTGTACTCTACCAATTCATCATGGAATGACGAATGACCTACCACAACGTCTAATTTTTGGTGAATGGGCCTTACAAAAGCTCAATGAAAATCCGCTGTTTTATCGAAAATTTGTGCTCAGCGATGAGGCTCATTTCTTGCTGAACGGATACGTACACAAGCAAAACTGTCGCATCTGGAGTGATGAACAGCCACATGCCATACATGAATTACCGATGCATTCCGAAAAAACGACAGTCTGGTGTGGTTTATGGGCTGATGGCATCATCGGTCTATTTTTCTTCAAAGACGACCGTGCAAGAAACGTTACCGTCAACGGCGAACGATATCGAGCCATGATACGCAATTTTGTTTTGCCCCAACTGGCTGAGTTGAACTTGGTTGACATGTGGTTTCATCAGGACGGTGCAACATGCCACACTGATCGTGAAACAATGGATATGTTGAGGGATGAATTTGGGGAGCAGCTTATCTCTCGATTTGGCCCCAAGATCTTGTGATTTAACGCCTCTTGATTGTTTCTTGTGGGGTTATGTCAAGTCGTTAGTCTATGTGAACAAGCTGAACACCATTGAAGCCTTACAGGATAACCTAAGACGCGTTATTCGTGGAATACAGGAAGAAATCCGCGAAAAAGTGACGAAAAGTTGGACCTTCCCAATGGACATTTTGAGACGGAGCCGCGGACAACATTTACATGAAATTATCTTCAAAAATTAAATGGCAAAGACCAGTTTATCGATTCCAATAAAAAAATTTAATATATGATGCAAATTTTCAATGTTTTATTAGATTTTTAAAGAAACTACGATTAAAAAATCACCTTTTACTTGTTAAAATCACTTTAGCAGTTTCTGGGCTTATCGCCTAACTTTCGCGTACAATAATTCGCAAAATGAAACAGTTTCAAGGTGCGAAACAAAATCATACCCGAAAATTGTTTTGATTTGCTTCAGTTTCAAAAAGTACAACATTTTTGTTCTGATTGCAGAAACAGAAATAAATGCAATACAATCTTGATTTTGTTTCCGGAAT
This sequence comes from Philornis downsi, assembly GCA_019455685.1. Taxonomy (NCBI): domain Eukaryota; kingdom Metazoa; phylum Arthropoda; class Insecta; order Diptera; family Muscidae; genus Philornis; species Philornis downsi. The sequence goes on from JAHXMU010025476.1 coordinate 16,264, forward strand.
CAGAATAACAATTTTGAATTGTATTTTGGTTGCGTTATTTTTTTGGCATCTTATATAGGATACCGTTGGTATATGATACCAAAAAAACGCATCGACGCTTAGTAAAATTAACTTGGCAGCATTGCTATTTATAAAATGTTTATCCATTTTGTTCTGTTCTTATTCGTAATTTGTTATCATCTATTTTATCATCTATTTATAAAATAAACGTAACTTATTATTCGCGTAATTAATAAATTAAAATTGGATTGATAAAAATTGATCAGAGTTGTGCTGTTTGTGTTTGATATACATAAACGTGGAATGGTCTGCTGTCTCTTTTACAAACAAAAATAACACCAATAATACACAAAACCAAAATTCACCAACTGATGTATGCAAAAAATTTGACGTTATGTTTACTTTTGCGTAGGAGAACTTGGTGGCATTGTTATTGTCCATACTTTTCTACTACTTTTTTTATATAACTTATCCCCGTTTAGCTTAGCGCGAAAAATTATCCCCGTTAGTATAAACCGAATACCATTTGTGCGGCGAAACGGGTATAAGATACCAAAAAACGCAACCTTTGTTTCTGTTTCATACATCCAAAACAAAATTACAAGCAATTTGCATTTTGATGCTTAGAACCGTAACGAAATTAGGTCTAATTTTTATTCTGATTTAATTTATGAAACTTTTTTTTCAATTCAAAATACAGATAAAATTTCTAAGAGCCCGGTATCGTAAATTTAGAAAATAAATTATTTGAACCATTTTTACCTTTCGCTGTTAGGCGTCAGAAAACGAAACTACATTAGGTTTCAATTTTAATTTAGATTAAGAAACGAAACTGCATAAAATTATACAGGTATGTTCCAAAAAAGTAGTGGAATTAAAGTAAAATACGATTTGAAAAGTTAACATTTTGTTTTGGATGTTCTGCAAATCAAGCGGTTCGAAGTTCGAAAACAGAAATTGTAAACAGCTGATATTGACTTACAAATAAAATTTAGTTATTAAAACTACTATTTGTGATTTTTTGTGCATAAAATTAAAGGATAAATAAATAATAAGGACAAATAAATAAATAAAGTATAAATAAATAATGAGTGCGGTGTTAATGTCCACTGTATACCAAACCAATGAATACGCAAGCAAAATTACAAAGGCGAATTTTGCGGAATCACTCAAATCCTCTGGATATGGGCGACAATACCTAAGTGCACACATGTATGTACTTAAGTACATTCAATATACTTTTAATAAAAACTATTAGGTTTTTACAAAATTATCGCACCAACAAAGATGCATTTCGTAACATTTTACATTGCATAAAATTGAGACTGCCCAAGTCATCCATTCCGGCAGAACTACATATATACGTTCACACTCATGGACTGTGGCGTCCAGCGCGGCGGAAGATTCTCTAACTTATCCTCAGACAACTGGCCCTGCCGACTACTTCCCATTCAACATACGAGGTGTGATCAAAAAATAACCGAAAACCGAAAATAACCAAATTTCGTGAGTTACGTATGTTCCATTTTCGCATTCTTTTTTCTGTTATGTTGGCACACATATCTGTTATATACGTTGACAATATCAGCCATTTTGGATTGTCAGTTTGTTTCTGACAGATAAAAAGGTTAGTCGTGTTTTGGTGTGCTCTTCGATTTTTTACTATTCGAAAAACTGGATCAAAGAAACTGTATTAAGTTTTGTGTAAAAAAGGAAATTAAATGTGCAAGGACATTTGAAATGTTGACTGTGGCGTTTGACGAGTCTGCTATGAGCAGAACACAAGTTCAATTGTGGTCTAACCGGTCTAAGGAAGGCCGAGAAGATGTCAATGACGATGATCGTCCTGGTCGTCCGAATACGCCAACAACCGATGAAAATATTGAAGCAGTGAAGAAAGTGATTTTGGATAATCGTCGAATCAATATTTGAGAGGTTGCTGATGATGCAATTTTTGCGGATGTTTTAGGCATGAAACGTGCGGCAGCGAAGATTGTTCCAAAATTGCTAAATTTTGAGCAAAAACAACGTCGCATGGACATCGCTCAGGAGCTGTTGAACGTCGTCAACGACGATCCAGATTTCCTCAAAAAGATGAAGAATCATGGGTGTATGGCTATGACCAAAGCCCAATTATCCCAATGGAAGCGTCCAGAAGAGCTAAGACCGAAAAAAGCACGTCAAGTTCTGTCAAATCTGAATGTTTTTCTCACTGTTTTATTCGATTGCAATGGCGTGGTGCATCATGAATTCTTGCCACAAGGTCGTATGGTCAATAAAGAATACCACCTTGAAGTTATGCGCCGTTTTTGCGAAGCAATTCGTCAGAAATGCACAGAACTGTGGAAAACCCAATCATGAAGTTTGCACCATGATAACGCACCAGCTCAAAAACCGCAATCATGCCTTAACCACCGTATTCACTGGACTTGGCCCCCGCTGACATTTTCCTCTTCCCAAAACTGAAGACACCGATGAAAGGAAAGCGTTTTGCTACGATTGAGGAGATAAAAGAAAAATCGAAACAGGAGCTGTTGGCGATACCAAAAAGCGCGTTTCAGAAGGGTTTCGAGGATTGGAAAAAACGATGAAAGGAAAGCGTTTTGCTACGATTGAGGAGATAAAAGAAAAATCGAAACAGGAGCTGTTGGCGATACCAAAAAGCGCGTTTCGGAAGGGTTTCGAGGATTGGAAAAAAACGCTGGTTTGGAAAAAACGCTGGTCGGCTTTGATCATTTTTCTAATAAAAATTTGCGTTTGTGGTATATTTTAACAACCGAATTCGGATTCAACCCTTTTAATAGGCAAGTTTTTTTCCTATTTGGCTGATTATATCCGATTTTGAGCTTAGATATGAAATATATTAATGCCAAATTTCAACCTCCTGTCTCAAGCGGTGAGACCTCTATTGTGTTTTCGACTACAGATAGATTATTACAATGATGAGGAATATGTAAACTAAATGGATTCCCAGATAGGCATTTCTAACTATTATTTGATTTGGGTGCTAAACTTTCTAAAAATACCAATGAAATGAAGATCAAATAGAATATATCAGATTGAATTCCTTTATAGCAGAAAACTATTAAACTGATGAGCATTTACCACATTAGGGTTGAGACATTGGCCGATTTTTACAGAAAATGTTATTACTATATATTCACTGCAGTTTCAATTTCACAGTGCAAATCCTTAACTTATTTACTGTGATGACAGAGCTAAACTAAGGGGAAACTAAGCATCTGTTTAACAAAATATGTTTATTTTAAAAGTTATTTAATTCTTTACTTTATAGAATGGCACTTTGAAACGCGACAACAAATATTACTCCACCGACGAATACTGCTTCACTCCTCTGGAGAACAAAAAAGCATGGAGTTTGACTCCACTTACATGCGAACGCTTCAAAAGGGGCTTTCGAGTATGGATATATGCCTTATGTAAGTTTAAGCAAAATATTTTCAATCACATTCAGTAAAATATACAAAAATTTCAGGTACTACTTTGGCCATAATCATCAATATTGGTATCATACTCATGTTTGTGGCCATCAAATATGTACGCAATAGCAATTACGGTGAGGGTCTCATCTTCCATTTATTCTGTCTTACACTGGGGATGGCATTTTTGGTTTATTTACATTTAAAGAACCCACTGAATCTATCACATACCGCCTGCCGCAATATAGGTAAGTCAAAATGCAACACCAATCCATAAATCAATAAGTAAAATGTCCTTACTTTTAGGATTACTAGCCTATTTCTTTTTGATTGTATCCTTTCTGATATTGAACATTATAAGTGGAAACTTCTGGGCTACATTCTCGTTGAAAGTCATCAAATCATGGTATCTGAAAATCTTGTATGGTGTAACTCTGATCATTGGTCTGGCTATGAAATATACGACCGCCGCTGTTCAGGATTCAAATATAAACAGAAATTTGAAACCCGGCATTGGAGAGGATTTCTGTTGGTTTGATAGTAGGTGGAACATGTGAAGCATATGTGGGCGGAAGTAAAGTTCTGTTTAATTATATTTGTTTTTCTTTACAGTGCGTTTATGGGGTATTTTGTTGTTCTTCTACATACCAATTTTGATATCCATGGGATTGAGTTTTTTCTGCTCCATTCGTGCTTACTTCCGTATATTTGAATTGCCCAGTGATACGGTGACTGTAGCTGGGAAAGATTTTCAAACAACTAAAAAACAGTAAGTTCAAAAAATGAATAAGAAAAACTTAAGAGTCGAAATGTCTCACATGATTTTCTTAAACCTGGCAGTAGACGTCAATATTAGGAGGCTAGTGAGACGTATCAGAGCTAAATTAGGGTTGTCGGACCTAACAGACTTGTCAGTAAGGGAACACCCCAAGATGGTGTTCTATCTCCCCTACTATGGAGCCTCGCGCTGAACAGTATTCTGTTCTCTTTAGAGGAGGCTGGTGTCAAGATTGTAGCGTACGCCGACGATGTGGCAATAGCAGTTAGGGGGAAATTTTAGGGAACATTCAGAGACATCCTTCAAGGAGTCCTTGTCACTATAACGAACGGACGGGCGGAGAAAAACGGTCTCGAAGTAAATCCAAACAATACCGAAGTCTGTTCACCAGGAGGTACAGGATTCCACATGTGGATCCTATCTTCCTGGGAGGTACTGAAATCCCTTTCGCGGACTGTGCACAATACCTTGGTGTATTATAGGACAAGAAGTTGAATTTTAAACTCAATATTCTAAACAGGGCGAAAAAGACCACAGTTGCACTATATGCGCGCAAGAGGACAGTAGGTAAACAATGGGGATTAAAGCCTCGCACTGTTGTATACTGCAGTAGTAAGACCGATAATGTTATATGAAGTTATCGTCTGGCAGAAGGCTCTTGATAAGTCCATATACTGTAAGGTACAGGACAAGGTCCAAAGGATGGCTGGTCTGCGCATCACTGGTGCGCTCCGCACCCCCTCAGCCGATGCACTAAATGTAATTTTGCTTTTACTACCCCTGCATATGCAGACTGCCATAGCTACGGCAGTAAGACTAAGAGAGCTGTCACAGTGGTCAAACAATGGTTATGATCACAGTGTGATCCTTAATCCTGTGATCCTGTTATACCAGGCACTATAGACCAGCCACTTACCACATACTTACACGAGATAAATATACGTGGAAATGAAGAACTCCTGGTACAAGACAGTATGTTTACTTCTAAACCAACGGCTCAAAATTAAATAATCAGGTAGGTTTCGGGGTCTTCTCCAAAGACGTAGGGCTAAATATAACAAGAAGGCTACCTGATCACTGTAGTGTTTATCAGGTCGAAATGTTGACCATTAAGGAAGTGACAGAATGGCTGAGATATAACGTCCTTAACACGGTGGGGACTAACATATTCTCTGACAGTCAAGCTGCCATTAAATCCCTGGATTTTGTCTTCCTGAACTCATCATCAGCCCTGAAATGCCGCAGATCTCTTAAAGAGATGGCTCAGCATTTCAACATTTACCTTATGTGAGTGCCGGGCCACAGGGACATACCAGGGAACTGGAGAGCAGACGAGCTGACACGACTAGGGACAACCTTACAGACGGCAGCCGATTTGGAGTCCGCGAGCATGCTTCTAGACACTTGCAAGCTCTTACTGCGATATAGAGCTTATTTACTAACAAATGGTAAATGTGGCCTCGCCTAGATCTGAAGCTTTGACACAAACTGCTGTCGCTATCAAGACCCGACGTCTCATTACTTGTATCCATCAAGACGGGACACTCTCTGCTTGGAAGACATGCAGTGAGATTGAAGCTTGCGACTAGCGACTTCTGCAGGAGATGTAGGGATGAAGAGGAGGAGGAGTCCATAGAACACCTTCTCTGCAATTATTCCGCCCTGGCGAACAGGCGGGGATCAGCATCGGGCTAATATTTCTTTAGGGACTTAGGAGATCTGGACGATATAGATATTGTCCGATTTAAAAGCTTCTTGAGGCGCTCAGGATGGTTCAACGAGAGAAACTAGGGACATCCCCATCTTTAATTTCCGTGGAATTACAATGGACTATACAGTCTAAGTGAATCTATCTATTTAGGCTGCCACACTGAACTAACTTAACCTAGCACATGCTTTGAAAGGGTAAATTTAACATTGAATAATGGTTTGACCAAACAAAAGGCTTCTTAAATAAGAGTTATTTTAACATATTATTTGAAAATGCCTTTAAAAAGTCTTTTCAAGTGGGCTTTTTTAATAAAGAGCCTGCTTTAGGCAATCTGGTTATTAAAAACATGCCAAAGTGCTTGTAGAATTCATGACATTTGTTTGAGACCACATACTAACGTTGAGTACAGGCATCGACCATGGCATTGTCTATCGTAGATACAGGAAGCAAACGACCCAATAGGAGAAAACGTGCGCAAAATGGGTTCACTTTTAAAAATGAGTCTTTTCTAATGTCTTCAATATCACATCTTGTTATATAAAAGCAATAGATGATGAATTTGAAAAATAGTTGCAATTTTATATTGTGCTTTTTATTGTTAGTTGATTGATTATGATTCCTACAACCGAGTTTAAATCTTATGTAATTTCGCTTCTTTCATAAATACAAAACGAAATTACAAACAGATTCATTTTGATTCATACAAACGAAACAAAACTAGGAACAATTTTAATTCTAAATTAGGGATGTGTGATTAGTCGGTTAATCAAACTTGTTCATTAATCCATATTTCGGTTAATCAGTTAATCGATTAATCGAAAGTTGTGATTATTCAGATCTTTAATTAATCAAATAATTTGAATTTTGATTAATTAAATTTGAATAATTTGTTCAATACTCAAATATTTCGTACATGGGAACCACAAGAATTAAATATCCAATGGAAAAATGTAATAAAACTTTTTAAGTGGCACACAGTATAAAATGTGAAATACAATAAATTCAGTTCCTCAAGTTTTGATTATTCAATTATTCGGTTAATCAATTAATCATGAGTTTTAAATAATCAAAATTGCAATTAATCGTAAATATGATTAATCCGAATGCATGATTAATGAATCAATTGATTAATTTGGATTTTGGTTCAAAGTGATGATTGATCAATCAATTAATCGCACTTGCCTAATTCTATTGCAATTTATAAAAATTTTGTTTGAATTTCATTTGAAATTTTTCGTTTCAAATTTTTTGTTTCGCTGTAAAAATTTCTGAGAGCACGATAAATTAAAAAAAATATATTTGAAATACGATTTTGATTTTACAATTTGGTTTCGGACTTTTTTTTTGCCAAGAAACTAAACTATGTCAGACTTCATTATCAAATTGCATTAAGAAAGGAAACTGCATAAAAATATTCTTTCGCTTCCAGTTCTTGAATCACAATTATCTGTTTCATATTTTGATACAGAGACCGAATCAATATACGAGTAGATTTGTAGTTCATTTTTAAGTAGGAAATAATGCAATGTATAAGACGAGTGATTATTTCGGTTATGAGCTTTCTAATGTACGAGTATTTTAAATACATTTTCAATACTAAAATCGAAACGAAATCGCAACTTTTAAACAAACTGAAAAGAATGAAGATAATCAATAAAAATAATTCCATGCGCATAAAAAAATACAGATACGATAACCTTCCCTGCAGATGGAACCGTCTTCGCCTTATTTGGACACCATTCTCCCATTCCAGTCCACTGTCTTAACCATTTCTTTGCCTCAGATGTAAAGTGCTGGATTCATGTCTCATCCGTGGTTATAAATCGACACAAAAGTTCGACTTTAGTGCGTTGAAACATCGACAAACACTCTACTGAAACATCCTCACGACGCTATTTTGGCTCTATTGAAAGCAAGCGCGGCATCCATCTTGCGCACAGCTTTCTCGTCTTCAAATCTTCGGTCGGTACACTATGCATAGCACTTTTTGAAACGCCTATAATTTCAGCTAGCTCACGCACCTCCAACCGACGATCATCCAAAAACATTTTTCGTATTTTTTAGTCATGTCTGGCGTGGACACCTCAATTGATCGACCAGGTCGTATGGCTTCGTTTAAACTCTGCAACGTAATATTTTACAGTCGAAAATGAAGGAACAGCCTCCTCCAGATTAGAATCTAGCTCGGCTTTAATATGGGTTAGACTGAGACCTTTCAAATGGAAATATTGAGTTACATAACGGAGACCAATTTTTTGCATGTTTACAAACTCTAAATGCAACAATGTGAAATTTAAAACGTAATTGTTATAAGGTTGCCACATTTCACTAAAATTATTTTTTTCCAAACTACTGACACCATCTACACGTCAGGTGGGCTAGATTTGGGATCGCATTCGTAGCTGATATTTCATTACTTTACAACTCTTACAAAAGAAAAAAACTTTGGCACTAAAAACTTTCGCCCTTCGAGACCTACCTTCGAATAGTTCCATTTGTATAGAGGTCTGTCATCCCTGGGTTGCCACTTTTTCATTTCCTTTTATTGTCTGGCCTGAATTAGAAAAGATCACTTTATAGCTTTCTTCTGGTTTATGTACCACATTAAAACTTAGCTTTATCCAATAATTGTTCAGCAATATTTGGATGGTACCATAAATCAAGTTTAAAAACAAAACAAAAAATATTTTTTATTCATATCGTAATCCAAAGCTGGGTATCCCCAAATTGATTAGACAGACTAACATTTTGAGACATAAGTTTGAAATTTTACAATTCAATATTGAATTTATAATAATAATAATAATAATAATAGTGTGAACAACGGAAATGAAGAGAGATGGGATATAAAATGTGTAGCATCAAGAAGTTTTTCCCTTTATATTTATTTATTTATTTCTGGCTTGTAATTTAAAGCCTTCCGGCCAATTATAAGTAAATTACAATATGCAACAATTCATCATAATAAAAATTAAATATAAAATTTATAAAAATATAATATGACATATAATAATATAATATAACATTATGATCGTTGAAGACAAAAAAAAAGTATGGAAAAAAAGACTAGATCAAAAGTTAAAAGTTAATCGGAATATAATCTTGAAATATAAGATAATCGGTATGTAATAAAGGCTGCTCACAGTTTAATTGAAAACAAAATTTTACAGTAAAGTCTAAAGGGTTGTAGAATGTGCCTTTTGTAAGAATCAGGACATAATTTAAAACTTTTTAAATGGCTTGGTAGTAAATTTTAAATTCGAGCTACTCTTACTACAAAAGCACGACCCATGAGTGTGGTTATTTTAGGAATAAGGAGCTGCTTATTACGAGTGAAATGTGAAAAATTAAATGAATTAAAAAGAAATTGAGGACTACACAATCGAACAACTTTATAAAATAACAGCAAAGACCTAAAACCTACATAGTTTTTAAAACTACAACCCAAGAAACGCTTAACATACGGTGTTATATGAACACGACGCCCCAGTGTATATAAATATTTCATAATTCTATTAAACGCCATCTGAACTTTCCTCATATTTTGTTTATTAGTGCCACTATACAGGTATAACTCTAAACAATATCGAATACTAGGCATGATATAAGCATGAACCAATTTCTCCTTAATCGATCTGGGCAATACTAAGTCGGTATTATAAAAACGCAGTGAATAATTTAAACGTCGGACTACATTGGGTCAAGTATCGAGCCTTGAGGAACACCGCTTTGGACAGGTAAAACAGAAGACAACGAATTGTTGACAACAACATAATAACTCCTACCATATAGGTATGATGAAATCAATTGACAGGTATTAACGTCGAAATTATAATTGGTGTATAACTTATTCAACAAGACACCATAATCAACACGATCAAATGCCTTTTCTAAATCCAAGGATAATAACACACAAACTTTTTGACCATATACTTCTTTCCTTATGGTATCTGTAAGACCAATAAGTAGTCCAGTGGTATTCCTATAATTTCGAAATCCACATTGACAGTCGTTCAGCAACGACTCACTTTCAATGAATCGCAATAACTGACACTTTAGTATGTGCTCCAAAATTTTTGACAATATGGGAACTAATGAAATTCGTCTCAAATTTTCGAAATTACTGGAATCATTTTTCTTTTTAATTGGGATTACCTTAGTTAACTTCCACTGAACTGGAAAAGAAGGTGTCATTATGATCGTGTTGAATAAGTGCAAAATATGGCATGAAATTAGTGGAAAAATTATTTTCAAAAATTTCAATGACAGACCATCTGCCCCTGGAGCATTAGACTTAATAGAAGAATACGCAGACCACAATTCATCGAAGGTAACACACTGAAAGGAGAATCCATCATTCACCTATTGCGGTATGGGATACGTAGTTACGTTCAGTAGGTTGCCAACAAAATGCGTGTTAAGTTGCTCAACGTCAATATTGTCAAAATTACCTTGACTGCAAGTATCACCTATCAAGCCATTCTCACTAATGCGATTCCACAGTGTTTTAACAGAAACAGTGTTTTCGAAAAGTGCAGCATGCGCCTCAATTTTCAGTTTTCTACTGACACTTTTGCAACGATTTCTGGCCCTGCAATAAATTTTCCAGTTAACATCATTGGCATCATTAATATATTCAGCAAAAGCTAAATCACGTATTGAACGGAGGTAAAGAATTTGTGGCGATGAGTACCATTTATCATGCGACGTACATATCTTTTTCTTCTTAAGTGGTATAACAGAATGGACAAAGGACAAACCAGCCATAAGTATATTTAACTGACAATCAACATCACTTGTAGCATACATATCTGGAAAATCAAATAAGACAGTAGTGCTACTCAGCACTTCTGGACTTACTGACTTTTTATCGATTTATCTTCAAAAATCAATTAAAAACCTTAAAACGTTTTAAAAAATTGTATATAGTAATATATCCTAGCACGGCGACCACATATCATAATAGCAGGCTAAAATAAATAATCCTTGATTGTAAGTAAAATTAGAAAGTAGTTAAAACGGGCAACCTATTTGAAAATATCATGCCGACGTTTGCCACAGTGGTGTTGCAATGATGAAGTTCAGGGTCCGACACAAAAATGTGGTCGACCCATTTTTTTGTAGATTGGAAAACAGCTACTATGTGTAAAAGATTTAGTTGTAGAGAGTAATGAAACAAACGCGGCAATAGCCGATATCTCTGAGAAGTTTCCTCGTGAATAATGAAAGAATTCACTTTCATTTTCTAATTCAATTTCGATGCTTTTCTCTATTTTCCACAAAAAAATAATAATAATAATAATAATAATCTTAGAATAAACTGAAGGAGAGTAAGTTTGATTATTGCTTCCAAATTAAGGGTACAAAAATATTGTTGAAGCTAATTTAAGCAAGCAAAATATTAAATATTAAAATATTCAGTGAACATTTATATATATATACATATATATATATATTAATATATTTATTTATATTTATTATTTATATTTATTTATTTTGCCTTAAGTTTTATTTCCTATGCCATCTACATCTTGGTGCTATTCTCCATATGGTTGCGTGAAATTATTGTCTACATTTCGGCTCGAATTCGCGAACACTTCTTCATCATCGACTATTGGAGCGGCATCTGCATGTTGATATTGGCTGGAGTTGGTTTCGTTTTTCTGCTGTACAAAAATAAATTCGTACAAAAATGGTGGATGGTGAATGTGTAGGTTGAACTTGATATGCCGTAAAAGCTAAGAAACTTTTAATAAAGCTTTCTGTATTTGCAGAACCGGTATCCCTAAAGAACATGATTATTCACTGCCACCGGACTTTTCATATCTTCGTGCTCAAGAGATCAAAAGGAATGGTAAGTTTCAATGCAATCACACGTCATCCAATGAATATACTATTACTTAATTATTCATTTCAGAAAATGAAGCTGTCGTAGAAGCATCGTAATGTTAACTGCCGTCTCAAATCAAAAAAGAAAAAGTCTGAAATTTATAATTCTGCACAAAATCATAAAAACGTGTATTTAATACAAAATTTTAGTTTTAAAGAAAAACACTTTAATGAAGTGAATAACCAGAATACAATAAAAAAATTATATAAATGAAAAGTAATAATCTTTGTATTTCTAAAAGTAATCATATTAGGTGCGCTGTTTGCCATTAGATTGCGCCAGCTGTATGAGCTAGTCGATTCTGCTATAACCTAAAAGTCATGAGCCAAGCTTAGGCATATGGTAAACGTGCTACCTCGACACAATAGTGATTTTCATTTGACGTCATATTCTTTTGGTTGTGTGAATATGTATGATTTTGTGCCAAATAATCGTCATATGTAGGAAGTATTTTGGTATCGTGGATCATATTTCCACATTAACGTCAACTTTATTAATTCCCAAAAAAGTACAAAGTTGCTCTATTTATACTAAAATTACTTATTCTAGAAAATGCTACGTTATTTCAGAGAGAACACATATTTACATAATGGGTGCAACAAAGACAAATATATTTACAGAATAGTGTTGTTTACCATAGACTTAATTCTAAAATGTTCTTATTTACATCACAAGTGAAAAGGAGATAACGATAAACTATATAATGGGAGTGAGAGGAACAAACATAACTTAAACGTAAACGTAATTCTAGAAAAGTCCCACCCACAGATAAAGAGGGAAACAGATAACATATATCATACTTAAATGTTCTAGGAGCGGCTATGATGATCTTTCTAGAATATACACTTAGAGAAATTACACTCCCATACTACAGTATTGATTTTCTTCTTTCAAACAAAGAAAACCGCGGCTGAAGCTAATCGCAGCTTTGCGGAGATGCTGCTTTAAGTAAAACAACGTGTCGAGATTAGTCCCGTCGCTTTAAAGACTTCGCGTGAAGGAAGACGAAAAAGTTTCGAAGGCACTGAATTGACGGCTTGATGAGGATCCGTGTCAAACGCAGGTAGAGCTTGCTCCAGTATTTGGAGTTACCCGCCAAGCCATTTCCAAGCAACTGCATGTGTTGGAAGTGATTCAAAAGCAAGGAACTTGAGTTCCTTATGAGTTGAGGCAAAAGGGCGTTGAGCGTCGTTTCTCGCCTGTAAACAACTGCTTCAGGGAAAAAAAAGGAAGCATTTCCTCCATCACATTGTAATGGGTGATAGAAAATGGATTCATTACAGCAATCCAAAGAATAGAAAGTCATGGGGGCTGCCCGGTCGTACTTCTACGTTGTCGCCTCGTCCTAATATTCACGCTGCCAAAAGGTATGCTCTGTATTTGGTGGGGCAAGGTCAATGTTACCTATTATGACAAACTGTTGAAACCAAGCGAACCACCACAGTATCAGTATCGACTTCAATTAATGCGACTGAGCCGAGCTCTGCGTGAGGAACGCTCACGATACACGGAGAGGGACGAAAAAGTGAGTATTCAGCATGACAATGCCCGACCTCACGTGGCTAAGCCCTTAAAAACGTATCTTTTAAACGTTGAAATGGGAAGTCTTATCCCATCCGTCATATTCTCCAGATATTTCGCCGTCCGATTACCACTTGTTCCGTTCGATGCCATACGGTCTGACTGACCAGCAGTTCCACTCATTGATATATGTATATAGATTCGTGGACAGCCTCAAAAGATGAACAGTTTTACCGTGACGGAATTCGAGCTTAGCCAAAAAGATGGGAAAAAGTAGTAGCTAGCAATGGGCAATACTTTCAATGAATCTTTTGTAATCATGCGTTCATAATAAAGTTGTATTTTTATGAAAAAAAACAGCGAGTTGCGCACCTAATATATAAATGATATTTGTACCATATTATACGTTTTTAGGTTTCGAAAATAAAGTTAAATAAAACACGCATAATGTTATGATTTCGATAAAACTTGTATTTCATTATATTGCTTGGACTTGGCATTATGTATGATATACATACAATGCCATTTAAATGACCGTCTCTGGATTGGTTGAAGCAGTGAATCTTTTTGAGGTAGTTTTCGGCCACTTTTTCGCACATGTCGGGCGGTATCTTGACGATAATTTGACGAATGTCCCGCGTAAATACGGTCTTTGACACAGCCCCACAAATAAAGTCTAATGGCGTCAAATCGCAAAAACTTGGTGGCCAATTAACGTCGCCAAAACCTAAATTTACGCTTTCTGGAGATTTCCCATGCAATAAAGTCAAAATTGGTCATGTTGTGTGGGTCGTGTTGTGTGGGTCTAGTTGCAACCATATATCGCCTAGTTCATAATCTTCAACTGCAAGCCAAAACAAGTGGGTTATCATACGGCCATAGCGCTTTGAATTGAAATTCGGATTATCCGCCACACTTTCACTAACAGAAGCAATATTTTCGGCAGTGCGTACATTACGATGATGCACAGGCCTGCCCACATCTGTAACGCTTCCACTCACTTCAAATTTCTTAATAATCTTGCCAATTCCTAGCACAGTAGGTCGATTATGACGACCATAACCATCCCGTAATGCACGAAAAGTGACCACCTTTGAATTACTACATTTGTAGTCAATTTTAACTATTTTTATACGTTTTTCGGTGGTTTTTCCATACATACTCATAAATGGCAAACCTTTCACTAAATAAATAACACTTCAGATGACAGGTATTTAATAGCTGACAGCCATACGAGACCTGGGGTTTTGAAACCACTAAACGTACAAACCAAATGCACCGCCCTAAATCAATCATTTGCCATCATTTGGGTTGTAGAGCAGAAAATTCTGGCTTATGACATATGCGAATGAATCTCTTCTGGGAATCTTCAAGAGAAGAATTAATGGGCAGCATCGACTTGATATAGATAATAAGCTGTATTCTGATAAGCGCGTCATAACACAACTATTACGTTGCCCTTGTTGTGCTAATATTTCAAAACACTCCATCAATGTGGTGTCACTATTTCAATGATTTAATGACAATTTCAGGGCATGTTTACTTATCATTAGGCAATTTTTCTTCATATATTAAAACAGAAATTCAAAATTCCGTTCTAAAGACGCATCCACGAAATGTAAAATTTGCCCGGAACTACGTTTGTTGAATTTTAGATCTTCTAAAGATAACAAACCTCTACATAGGCCTCTCTTTCTGACAATAGACAAAAATTGGTAACTACAAAAAAAAAATATATAAAAACATTACAAACAATAATAAATTCAATAATAAATTCATCACCAACATTTTAACAAACAATAGCATTAACAACATCAGACACATATGTATGTGTAGTCCTCATCATAATATTGGTCCACCTAAACTTGACCCCGCCAAATGGATTCAATTTTGCCTATTTTCATATTTATCGTCCATCAAACACGCACATTCATTTGTGCGTTTATCCACCCAAATTATAACTACACTCCTTTATTCCTTTGCTTACAGTTCCAGATAATTTAGGAAAACAGACAAATAATTAATGTACACTCATTGAAATCCTTTGGGAGTTAAGCGGCTCAAATGGCGCCAAAAGTTGAAAGCAACAACAAACTCACAAGAACACAAATGACTTCGTGTTGCTAAAACTCACCAACAAACTCAAACAGGATGACAGCAACAACTTGTTGGTGAACGAGAACAATTGAGTTTGAAAGACAAATTGACTGTAGCCATATCTGCCTGCATGTATTCCCCTTCCCACACTTTTGTACGGGTGTCTGCTACAGTTTATGTTATAATAATAACACAAAAAAACTGATGGTCAAGTGTGTTAACACATGTACTCGCACCCGTTCTTATTCCTAGTGAGTCAGCCAGTCCTACACGCCAAAGTCGCCATAGGAAACACGCAGAGGGAATAAGAAATTTACGGTAATTCTCATCATACCAATAGATAGACAATAAATATTCAAATTGAATATAAACAAGTGAACAGGGAGTAGCGCGCATTGTATGGGAAGCGAAAATGCCCTACAACAGTAGTACAGGGTGATTTTCTAAGATTTAAGTTTTTCAGGTTGGCAGCGTTGGTTGGTAATGGCGTCCAAACGTCATCTGCCAAAGTGAAAAGTGTACAGTATACTCTGCCATTTCATCATGGAAAGCCTAACAAACGAGCAACGATTGCAAATCGTTGAAATTTATTATCAAAATTCGTGCTCTGTGACAAATCTGCATCGTTTAATACGACAATTTTATGGTCGTCATATTCGCACCAAATTTAATTTGTTATACGTAAAACATTCGACTCGCATGCATAGAGTGCGTAGCGAAGAAAATATTGCAGCCACAGCGACCAGTGTTAATGACGATCGTGAAATGCCAACTCGTCGCCGTTCTCAGCAATTGGGCATGTGTTACTCAACCACAAAACTTTACACGTCGATTTGGGTTTGAAAACCTATAAAATTCAACTCACGAATGACGAATGACGAATGACAACGTCTAATTTTTGGTGAATGGGCCTTACAAAAGCTCAATGAAAATCCGCTGTTTTATCGAAAAATTGTGTTCAGCCATCGCTGAACTCATTTCTTGCTGAACGGATACGTAAACAAGCAAAACTGTCGCATCTGGAGTGATGAACAGCCAGATGCCATACATGAATTACCGATGCATCCCGAAAAAGCGGCAGTCTGTTGTGGTGTATGAGCTGGTGGCATCATCGTTCCACTTTTGTTTCAAAGACGACCGTGGAAGAAACGTTACCGTCAACGGCGAACGATATCGAGCCATGATGCGTGATTTTCTTTTTTTTACCCCAATTGGCTGAGTTGAACTTGATTGACATGCGGTTTCATCAGGACGATGGAACATGCCACACTGCTCGTGAAACAATGGATATGTTGAGGGATGAATTTGGTGACCAGCTTATGATCTCGAATTTTATTAAAAATATTGGCTATCACTACTGTTATCATTAAAGAATTTTTAAACAATCTAAATTTTGCCCTTTGTCATTTTTTATTATTAAGCCAGAGATGTAAAAATATGAAAATTGAAAATATCATTTTCTTTGGAATTTTAGTGGGGCTGTACTTTATCCTTTCAAAACCTTGAGAGACACCATTCTAAAATATTCGCTGCTTTGGTCTTCAATATTTCGCTAAATTTGCAAAAAGTGTATGGGTAGAGATGGTTATTGGCCGTAGTTTACAACTTTTGCGACAATGTTAAAAAAATCCTGAAGACTCTCGTTATTACTGAATTAAGGTTGGCCTTGTATAGGCAAGTTTTTTCTACTGAACCGTCTTCAACCACTTGTGATAGCCGCGCTCCATATAATAGGCAACGATATGTGACTTATAGCCAGAAAAGTGGGCATACCAAAAATGTTGCACTTTTTCCCCATGAAAATGGATGTTTCTCAATATTCACACAGTAAATTAAACGACTACTTAAAAAGATGTATAATTTAGGATAATTCGTTACTTTATTTGACGAATAAATTGTAAAATTGTTTAAAACAAAATCTTAAAAGTATCCACTTTTATAGAGGTGGGACCAGTTCTTTTCTACTAGGCACATTTTGCCCAATTTTGAAATTAGGTATAGAATTTAGAAGAATTCGATCCCTTGATTGACGAATAAATTGTAAAATTGTTCAAAAAAAAATCTTAAAAGCATCCAATCTCTAGGAAATTTTGCCAAAATTTGAAATTAGCTTGCTTGATAATGGGAAATTTCTGCGCAAAATTCCAGTCTTTACTGCGTTTTTTATCATACGGGCTGGCATCTTTAGATCAACAAATTTTATGACGATCTCTTTGTGGGACCTGAAATGAGTATTTCCATTTATAACGAACGTTATACTTAGTATACCCACATCCGCCTACCCATCAGTGAAACCCCATGTTTGAGACCTTGATAGTTATTAATGTAAGGTGCGAAATTTTCAGAAGATGACATAATTTTTTTCTAGATTTTTGACTCCTCACAGCTGAAAATCATAAAAAGTAATAAACTTTTGTATTTTCCCACGCATGTTTGGTCACTAAATGTCTTCTTCGCTCAGTAGTTTTCATTAATATTACTATTGTTCGTAAGGTTATTGAAGCTTTTAGATATTGTTCACCCAATTACTGTAATACCGGGTTATTGATTTTACGGTTTCAAAAGTGAAATTATATACAACACACATAAAGCTATAATTTCGATGAAACTTTCATTTCATTATAATGCTTGGACCTTGCCATTATGTAGGAAATACAATGTTATTTCAATGACCGCTTCTGGTTTGGTTGCAGCAGTGGATCCTTCTGAAGTAGTTTTCAATCACTTTTTCGCACATTTCAAGTGGTATCTTGGCGATAACTTGACGAATATTGGTTTTCCAATGCTCCAACGTTTGGGGACACGTGGTCATGATATGTGGCTCATGGCACCTTCTTGTTGAAACCACATATCATCCAGTTCATAATTTTTAATTGTAGACCAAAAAAGTCGGTTATCATACGGCCAAAGTGCTTTGAATTGAAATTTGGGGTATCCGTCAGACTTTCACTAACAGAAGCCATATTTTCGACATTGCAATGATGCGTAGGCCTGACCACATCTGTAACTCTTCCAGTCTCTTCAAATTTCTTTATAATGTTGCCAATTCTTAGCAACCTAATCCACATACTGTGGGATTATGACGACCATAATCACTCCGTAATGCAAGAAAAGTTTCCACGTTTGAATCACTACTTTTGTAGTAAGTTTTAACTATTTGTACGCATTCTTCCATTGTTCAACGATCCATATTCGTAAATGGCAAACCTTTCGCTAAATAAATAACACTTCAGATGACAGGTATTTAACAGTTGACAGCCTTGCCAGACCATATTCGTAAATGACAAACCTTTCACTAAAAAAATAACACTTCAGATGACAGGTATTTAACAGCTGACAGCCTTGCCAGTCCGGCAGTTTTGAAATCACTATCATAAATAAATAATCCATAACTTAAAATATACATCAATTGCTTTATAATTTTTTCGTTTTGGGCGGTAAAACAATCGGAGCAGTTCATCATTTATTAATATAAAGATGAAATAATATATTAATGCTAAGATGGTGTCATCTTACTCTTGGAGAAAATATTGAGTTATCACGACAAAGGCAAGTATGGGGCATTGTGACGCCATTCACATGAACTTTAAACAGTTCTTCGTTTACTCGAGACCTTAAAGTCACTGTTACACTGTATAGGGGTGTACATAGTTGAGAAAAATTCCAAAAAAAAATACTTTTCACTATTTATTCTGCCATAGACTGAATTACAATTCACTCCGTATCGATGGTTACAAATGTGTTGACCCACCCATCATGACCTATAGCGCGCACCTCCACCACATTTAAAGAAGTAACAAACAAACACACGCAAAACAATTACGCCGACCAACAGCGAAGCAACTTAGAACAGAAGGCGAATGCTAAAATGGAAAATAAAGAAAAATTGGCCGAATCAGGGACAGAAAAACCTCCATAATTTAGTTGTTTGTGAAAACGCGTCAGGTGCGGTTGAAATCGATTCGAAATAAATAGTTTCGTTTAACGTTTCCTCGCTAGATACCGTTACAGAAACGCTTAAATATTATAAACATTTCATAAATATTTAATGCAAACATCGTTATCGCACTGTGTGACCTTTTTACAGAGTTGTCTGTCGCCTTCGCCACAAGTGCAATCCTCTCGAAGTGAGGAAACAACGCTCAAGTTTTCTTAATATTTCCCACCAACCCAGAGGAAGGAATTAGTGTTCGCTTCCAACAATAGCGTCATTAGTCAACAGTAAGAGAACGAATGAATAAACAAACAACACAACACAAAACGGCAAAGGATGGTTGGTTGAAAGGATTAAGAAATGACTGCAACTTTGTAGATTGTCGCGCTTTCATTGTTGTCCAGGAATTCAAAGTGAAAAGTTGCTGTATTGAAAATCAAAAAGATCGGAATCGCTCTGTTGTCTAAACAAAATGTATAAATGATTTTTGATTTAAAATTGCCGAAATTGAACACAAATAAACAAAATAAAAATTTAACGCAATTATTGTTTTTTGTTTGTCCGATCAATGAATACAATCGTATGAAAGCAAATAAACAACA
This sequence comes from Philornis downsi, assembly GCA_019455685.1. Lineage (NCBI taxonomy): Eukaryota > Metazoa > Arthropoda > Insecta > Diptera > Muscidae > Philornis > Philornis downsi. The sequence continues at coordinate 36,237 of JAHXMU010025476.1, forward strand.
TAAAAAAATGTTCGCAACCAAAAGGAAAGACAACAAATGTGTGCACAAAAGGTTCAATACATCGATCGTGCTTTTAATAATGTTGACCATAACCTCCAATGGCGGCCAGGCTGACTACCCCTGCCCCTTTATAGATTCCGTTAATATTTCTGGCAGTTATCCAGTGGAAATGTATACGGAAAATTCTTCTCATGCTGCCAACAACGAATTCCCCTCCAACGTTTCTTACATGTACAAATGGATGATCGTGCCCTCGAACCTGGTGGCCATCTATGATTTTGTTGTCGTCAATGGCGTTCGCGTTCCCAGTGAGAAGCACCTGAGGGCCTGTGTCTGCAAGCTGAAACCATGCATACGATTTTGTTGCTCCCCAGGGTTTTACTATGATCGACGTCACAAAAAGTGCACCGCAATGCCTGCCAATCATACGGAAACTGTCGATGAGTATTCCATGGAAGTCTACTTCAACAATGGCTCTGCAATAAACATAAACGCTTCGTCTCATTTCTTGGTCACTCGAGGGGTACCATGTGATAATATGCGTGCCATATTGAAGGATAATTATCAAGTACACTGGTCCTTGTATGCAAATGGCTCCATAATCCATCAGAATCATGTTTTTTCTCGTCACTACTGCTATTCGCCTATGCCGCTGCTAACCGAAAAGCATAAGGGATTGGATCATACCTATGATTGGCATTGGGAACCGCTGGCCTGTGTGCCCGAGAAGCTGCCGTTTGTATTGGGTGTTCGAGAATGGACATATGCCATATGTAAGTGGAGGAAATGATGATACAATTTATACAAAATTTCGTGGGAGAGCCGCTGACTTTAAAAAATATGAAGGATTGCTTATTTGTAACATTTTTATGCCTTCAACACGGCAAAAATTCTAAGAGTTAGGAGGAAGTGCCTAAGTACCAAGCTGTAAATATTTTGCCAGACCATAGTCGGGGATTAAAAATGTACTCTATTTACTATATCGTATTGTAAAAGTACCATACACTTGCTGGTAGCTCCCAAAAAAATTGACCGATTTTTTGGGATTCTTTTTTTCCTATATAACTCCTTATTGATAGACTACATATATAACGACCTGAATTGTTGTCCATTGTTTTGATATATAATTCTTGGCAAAATCTTGAAAAAAATCGGTCAGTTGACCCTGTCCCTTCTGATACCTCCCATACAAATTGCCGATTTAACACATATGTTTTTAGCTTCATGTCTTCCATTCAGTTGTATTAGGTTAGGTTAGGTTAGGTCAGTATGGCAGCCTAAATAGACAGATTCACTTAGACTGTATAGTCCATAGTGATGTGACAGAAACTAGAGATATGGCTGTCCTTAGTTTTTCCCGTTGAACCATCTTTATCGTCCAGATCTCCTAGCTTCCTAAAGAAATAAGAGCCCAGTATTAACTCCCGCCAGGACGGGGCAATTGCAGAGATGGTGTTCTATAGACTCCTCCTCCTCTTCATCCCCACAGCTCCTGCAAAAGTCACTAATCGCAACCTTCAGTCTCATTGCATGTCTTCCAATCAGACAGTGTCCCGTCATGCGACAGCAGTTTGTGTGAACGCTTCAGAACTAGGCGAGACCACATCTGTCTGGATTGATTACAGCCTCGGACAGACGCCCACCTGTCATTTGCTGCTAAATATGCTCTATCTCGCAGTAAGAGCAAGCAAGTGGCTAGAGGCACGCCCATGGACTCCAACTCGGCACGAGTCTGTAAGGTTGTCCCTAGTCCTGCCTGTTCGTCTTGCAGTCCTTTGGTAGGTCCCTGTGGTCCGGCACCCACATAAGATGAATGTTGGAATACTGAGTCATCTCGTTAAAAGATCTGCGCCATTTTAGGGCTGATGTTGAGTTTAGGAAGACAGAATCTAGAGATTTGAATCCAGTTGTATTAAATTCAGTGAAATTTGGATTATTTTAAGGGTTTGCTAAGATAATGTCTGAGAATTAAAATAGACGGCACTGTAATGACTCTTCTGATAACAACCATATAAACTGATTGATTTTCCGAATTTAAATTTTTCCCTGTAACCCCTAATTTGTAAGCCGTCACAGTTTAGCATTTTATTCTACCTATTAGTTTTTAGCATCTAACAAAATTTGAGAAAAATCATCTAAGTAACCACTCCCCTTTAAGTATCTCCCATACAAATGACCGATGTAACCCGCATATTCTTAGCTTCATATCCTAGAAACTGCTGTATTGAATTGAGCCAAATGTGCCGCACGTTATGCGTTTGATAAATTCAGTCCTGAGAATGTAAATAAACCGCAGCGCCATACCCATTCTGTTACCTCCCACACGAATTGATCGATTTAAGAAAATTTGACTTTCACTCCCTAAATCGCAATACGCAGTAGACTGCAGTAACTTAAATTTTTGTCAAGAGCATTTAATATAACGTTTGAAAAAATTTGAAAAAATCGATCTGCTAATGTATCTGCTACTTTCCAAAAAAAAAATTGCCAAATTTAATCCATATACTCTTGCATTCATCATTCAAACATCCAAATTCTGTAGCTTTGTTTTGCAAATTTTCTTTTCGGAATAATCCCAAAGAAAAAAATCGGGAGCAGTGGCTGTCCTTAGTTTCCCCCGTTGAACCATCCTGAGCGCCCCTAAAAGCTCTTAAGCCGGACAATATCTACATCGTCCAGATCTCCTACGTACCTGAAGAAATAAGAGCCCAATGTTAAACCCCGCCAGGACGGGAGCAGTTAGATCAGAAGGCCTTGAAACCAGTGGATTAAGTTTCTTGATACGAACTTATTAGGCAATTTACAAGCGCCTATAACACGTCTCGATATAAGACAAGTTATATCCTCTTGTTGGAACCACACACAAGTTGAAAGGCTATCCTTTTCGCACATATATCCATATGACGGCAATATTCTCTGTTAATGATTATGGGATGATATTGGTTCATTTGCAAATGCCGATTCCACGCCTGGATATAAGACAAGCTGTATCCTCTTGTTGGAACTACACACAAGTTGAAAGGCTATCCTTTTCACGCATATATCTACATGACGGCGATATTCTCCGTTAATGATTATGGGATGATATTGGTTCATTTGCAAACGCCTATAGCACGCCTCGGTGTAAGACAAGCTGTACGTTCTTGTTGGAACTACACACAAGTTGAAAGGCTATCTTTTTGATTCATAAAATGGCGGTACTCTCCGTTAAAGATTATGGGATCATACATTTTCTGGACTCCCACCCAGAACTCGTTCAACTGTTTGTGTCGTAAATAAAGATTTTGCACCGTACAGCAAGACAGTTAAAATTATCGTTTGATACCTGTATCAAGGTGGATTTTTCTTTGTCGGAGAGGGTTGGGTCAATAAATTTTCTCCTAATTTGAAAGCTGGCATCGTTAGCGTTACTAACGGCGGTGCCTAGCCAAAGTTATAGTTGTGTATGGTCCGTTGTTTGCCGAAACCGATAACTTGACTACGTTTACCGCCAGACTTCTTTATGCAGACTCCTTCCAACTGCTTGAGGAGACTGCAGTAACGTTTCGCAATTTGCCCAATTTCGCAATGCCCATATTGCACAAGTAACGATTAATTCTTGTTGAAGATGATAACAATCTTATTTACTGCAGCTTTCTTCATAATCATCTCCGTAGGTAGTCGACGAAATAATAATAAATATAATAACTTCTGTGATATTAAACGTGATAAATGTATTTTTATATTAAACATTTAAATATCTGATTATTTAGATGATATTATCGATGTTATTTTAATTGTTTTGTTTTCCCATAACAATTTTTTGTATATCATGCGGCCAAAACGTTTATTTTTTAATATGTACAATTGAATTTCGATCTTCAAATTTGTTTAATTTATTTAAGAATTATGACCTTTAATGGGAAAGCGAAGCTAAACACAATAATATAAACAAAAAAACAAACAAAGGCAGACAAAACGTGAGCCAAGTAGACTGAACCACTGCGCGGCAGAGCAAAATGATGTTTGGTTCAACCTACAAAAGTAAACTGAAGTCCAGATTTTATAAAAAATACATAAATTTTAACTTTACTCTTAACATGACAACTTTTAGCTTAACTGTTGTAAGGACCCCTACAGTATGTAATACGAATACACTGTGAAGTATCATTAATTTTTCACTTATCTTTCCGACATGTGACCGCATTTCCCATAGATAATAAAAAACAAGTATTGATTTAAATAGATTTTGTTATATTCAAAGCCAAATGCATCTACATTTCATACAAAGACATTTATTTAAAGCAACTTAAATGCAAAGAAATTTCAAAGAAACAATTAAATTATTTAGTGTTGTTCCAAAACAAATTTTTGTTCAGGTCAACAAACTTTTATATCACTTATCGTAGAATTGTTTAGTTACTGATTTTTTTTTTTTTTTTTTGTTTAGATATAATTTTGATTGATTTCGTAATTCCATTAGCAATTTTGACGTATGGCTGATTTATTTGAGTCATCAAAACAAATGCTGTTCGAAATTTTCCCCATATTTAAGTACACAAATTGTGGAGGCATTTCAATTTAAGTGGCCATAAAAAGTATATTGTTAAATAGAAAAATTTCACAGGCTACAGAAAGAAAATTGAAAACTAATTTATACATATTGCATTTCCAATAAGTAAAATGCCGACGTCAATGTTAAAATGATCGAAATTAGAAAATGTACTAATATCGAACAAATTAAATTTTGTACCGAAACAGCTGCAAGAACTTATCTAATTATAATGAAAACCTGTTCTTATTTTTGTATTGTTTTTTACACTTTAAATGGATCCAACTCTTAGTGACGAAACTTACATTTTCGAAATATTTGTCGGGCTAAAATGTGATAAAAAATTCAACGGGTGCAGGATCATACGAACAACAGCAGCGCGTACTAACCAACCTGCCAAGATCGGTCTTACTATTACCATTACACTATTACTATTACTATTACATAATGCTCTTAATTAACAAACTGTCGAAAAAGTTTACTTTGTGCAATTTTTAATTTTTTTTTTTTTTGAATATACTCATTATCTCACAGTCGTTTACCATTATTGTATGGGTATTTTTTTCCTCCTGGACCACTTTTGCCACTTATGCTATGTTCACATCAGGAACGCCCGCTTCTCATACATTATACAGTCTTATCCATTTAGTGGTTTCGATACCATCCATCTGACAAGGCTGCCAGCTGTTAAATACCTGCCATCTAAAGTGTCATTTATTTGGCATTTACGAATATGGATCGTTTAACAACCGAACAATGCGTAAAAAATAGTTAAAACTTCATACAAAAGTAATAATTCAGACGTGAACACTTTTCTGACATTGCTGGGTGATTATGGTCATCATAATCTGCCTACTGTGCAAGGAATTGACAAGATTATAAAAAAAAAATTTGAAGAGACTGGAAGCGTTATAGATGTATTCAAGCCTGTGCATTATCGCAATGTAAGCACTGCCGAAGATATCGCTTCCGGTAGTTGAAGGGTGGTGGATAATTCAAATTTCAATTCAAAGCAATATGCCCGTAAGATAACCCACTTTTTTGGCCTGCAATTGAAGATTGTGAACTGGAGGATATGTGGTTTCAATAATACAGTGTCACGAGCCACACAACATGATCAACTTTGGCTTTATTGCATGAGAAGTTTCTGGAAAGCGTAATTTCACGTTTTGGCGACGTCAAATGTTCACCAAGATCACGCGATTTGACGCCGTTAGGCTTTTTTTTGAGGCTACGTTAAAGACCGTGTTTACGCGTATAATCCCCAAACGTTAGAGCATTTGAAACCCAACATTCGTCAAGTTATCGCCGAGATACTGCTCGAAATGTGCGAAAAAGTGTCCGAAACTACCTCAAAACAATCCATTGCTGCATCCAATCTAGAGGCGGTCATTAATATTGTATTTCGTGCATAATGACAAGACCCAAGCATTATAATGAAATTAGGTTTTATCAAAATCATAGCTGTACGTTGGTTTTATTTACCTTCACTTTTGAAACCGAAAAATGGATAACCCGGTATTTTGACAATCTGTTTTTGCTGTGAAAATAGGTTTTTTTTACATACAATCACTGTTTTTTGAAAAAATCCTAAAAAAGTTATAATTTTCCTAGAAGTGGGTTCAATTCTAGTAGGGGCATATTTTTCCTACTAGTTAGAACTTAACCAGTATTGAATATACGATTTAACTACTCCAAACTTTAGCTTCCTAGCTCAGGTGTTGTAATCCCCGTCGGGCTTTTAATAGACACACGGATAGACCGACATGCATAAATTGATATAGATTCTTATGACGATCAAGGATATATTACCGTGTCTTTATTTTTTAAAAATTGTATTATTCATTCAAATCTTTTTCACCGACTTCAAAGCTCTACCTCCGGCTACAATTGACTTTTTCCAAAGTCTTTTCCAATCCTACAAGCATGTCACAGCTTCCAGTATGGCCTTCAGAGCGCAATTTACCTTGATTTTTTTTTTAATCGACTCAGAACGGTGTCCCCGGAGCAGTCTTTTCAGTTCGGGAAGTCAAAAGGTACCAAATCAGGTGAATAGGATGGTTGCGGAAAGACATTAGTTTATTTTTTGGAGAAAAACTCAAGGCGAGCCAATACAGTATGAGAGGGTGTATTCTCGTGGTGCAAAATACAAGAATTGTCCGTCAATAAATTCGCTCTCATATACCGATTAGCTTCAGACAAATCATTTTGGTGATTTGTCCAGACGGAACATACCTATAATGTACAATATAATGATAATTGAAGAAAACAGCAAGCATAACTTTGAATTTTGAGAGACTTTGAAGCGATCTTTTCGAGCTTTCTTCACCTATGGCACGATATTCATTAGATTGATAGGATGTTTCGGGATCATAAGTAAGTGCATTTCGATAAATGAAGTAGAATGCAAACACTTGCAAAATTTGTAATCATTGTCATGTCTTTCGGTGGGAAAAATTGCAGTACTCTAAACTAACATTTCTGGAATATACTTAAAGGTACTGGAGGTAGAAAACATTCTTATACAAAATATTCTTCTATAGTTCTTAACTAACGTCTCTTGAATATACTTAAAGGTACTGGAGGTAGTAAATATTCTAATAGAAAATATTC
>JAHXMU010025478.1:0-16995 GCA_019455685.1 Philornis downsi
AAAGCAGATTGCTCTTTTAACAGAGTTGCATTGGTTTAGTAGAAAAAAGAGCAATCGCAGTGATTTGCTATTTTCAATCACAGTGACCAACTGTGATTTTGCGATCACAGTGAAAAAAGAGCAGTCTGCTCTTTTTTGCACACCACTACTAGGCATTGCAAATGATAAGACGAACTTAGTATACCTCCGACTTCAATCCAATTGCGTGTTAATCAGCCACATACTGATCACTTATAAATTAGTGCTACGAGAGCGGTCCCAAAACTAGTCGACTTAACAAAGAAGACACAAAAAAATTTGGAAAAGTTTTCTTTATTTTCCAACATAATTTCCTTTTAGCTCGATTCACTGTTTCCAGCGATATTCAATGGCTTCTATACCCAGTTTATAGTTAGAACTCTCAAACTCCTTAAAATCGCCACCTGCCGCAGGCCCCACCTCTTCATTTTTCAAGTGTGGAAATAGAAAATAGTCCGAGGGAGCTAAATTTGGCAAATAAGGTGCTTGGTGAACCAATTCGAACTTTCGTTAATTAATTTTGGCCATCGCAATAGTGAACGTCGTCAAATGCGGCCTTTTTTCCACAGTTTCATCACCTAAACGCTGCAATAAATTAGCATAATATTCGCTGTTGATGGTGTTATCTTTCTGAAGATAATCAATAAAAAAAATCCCATGTGGATCGCAAAAAATAGGCACCATGACCTTCCCTGCAGATGGAGCCGTCTTCGTCTACTTTGGGCACAATTCTCTCATTTCAGTCCACTTCTTTGACTGTTGCTTTGTCTCCGGCGTGAAGTGGTGGGCCCGTATCTCATCCATGGTGATAAATCGATGCAAAAATTAGGTTTTATTGCGGTAAAACATCGCTCACTCTACTGAAACATCTTCGCGACGCTTTTTTGCTTAATCTAAAGCAAGCGCGGCACTCATCTTGCGCTTAGCTAGCTCTCGCACCTTGAGCCGACGATCATTCAGCACCATTTTGTGGATTTTTTAACCGTGTCTGTTGTAGATAACTTAATTGGTCCACCACTACTGTGTTCGTTTTGGCAGCTCGTACGGCCTCGTTCAAACTCTGCTATCCAATATTTTACGGTCGTAAATGAAGAAGCAGACTTTCCCAGAATATTGGTTGGACTGAGACCTTTCACATGGAAATATTGATTTACATAACGGTGACCAATTTTTTCTATGTTTACTAATTCATTGAGATCATTTACGTCGAGATCGCTGAAATACAAATACTGAACAACGTGGCGCTTTAAAACTTGAAACATATGTTTTATAAAGTTGCCACTTGTCACCAAAATAATTTGTATTTTTTTTTCAAACTATTTGCACCATCTACGAGTATATGTCAGGTCGGTTAGTTTTGGGACCGCCCTTGTATTTACTTTTCTATTGAGATGGACATATTTTGTTATACCTTTGATGTGTTGACTGGTGCGCTGTCGCAGTAAAAGGTTTTAGTATTTTGAGTACTGCAGCAGTACTCAAACTGAACTACGACGAAACACTCAGCAGATATTATCATTTTAACGCTGTCACAATATTCAAAAGCATATAAATGAAGTACTCCAGACGTCAGTATTAAGTCGTTTCTTTAAAAAGGATGACAATATTGGGTTGCCGTTGGGCCATTGGTTTTTTTCTGGCTTAGTTTGTACAAAATTCATAAGGCTATGTTTTGGGTGGGGGGTGTATTGATATATTTAGAAAAGGTTTATTAAGGGTGATGATTTAATTACTATCTCTCATTCTGTATAGACTGTGTATTCAACACACGAAACATATATTGTAATGTGTGACAGCCATAGCATAGCAACTTACTTTCATCATAGTCTACAAAATCTTCTTACTCCAATATAATTTCTGGGTGTGATATAAAGAAATCCATTACTTTTCCAATAGATATTTTTAGCGATATGTATTTCATGCTGCATAAGTGCGAATGCCTTACGATAGATGGCGTCGGAAAGCTAAGGTTTCATCCTCCAAAAACTACCCAGACAGTTTTTCGGTCTGCTGGATTCAGTATTAGTAGAGTGCGCGTCAAAAATAAACACCAGCAAAGAGTAAATATGCCATGCGAGGTGTGTTAAAAAAATACGGTGAATTTTCATTTTTCTCAAAAAATATGTATTTACTAGTATTCATCAATTTCTATTTTATCTCCTTCAAACATTTTTTCCAATCCTCGAAGCAGTTCTGATATGCACTTTTTGGTATGTCCTTGAGCTCTCTCAGCGATTCGGTTTTTATCTCCTCAATCGTCACAAAACGCCGTCTGTTCAATATTGGGAACAGAAAAAAGTCGCCGGGGACCAAAGTTGTTGAATACGGTGGCAGAGGCATGCTAAAGGTGTTCTTTTTTTTTTTTTTGCCAAATAATCTCTCATAAGCAAAGATGAGTGAGCATATCATGATGCAAAAGCCATGAATTTTTTTTCCCACAATTTCGGGCGTTTTTTTTTTCTTTTTGTATTGCTTCACGCAAACGGCGCATAACTTCAAGGTCATACTCCTTATTTACTGTACGACCTTGTTGGAAGAACTTCTGATGCACTACGCTATGGTAATCGAAGAAAACAGTGAGCAAAACCTTGACATTTGATCGAACTTGGCGTGACAACGCCCAATCGTCCCAATGGAAGAGTCCAGGAGAGCCAAGACCAAAAAAAAAGGGTGGAGTCCAGGATGTCATAACCATATGCCCATGATTCGTCATTAGTTATGATCCTTTTAAGCAAATCTGGATCATCGTTGATGTTATTCAACAATTTCTGAGCGATGTTCATGCGATTGTTTTTGGTCAAAATTCAGAAATTTTGGAACGAACTTCGTCGCCTCATGCTTCGAGCCAAAAATTTCCGAAAAAAATGTATGATGAGCCAACCGATATGCCGACATCCCCAGCAACTTCTCTAATTGTGATTCGACGATTCTCCATAACAATTTTCTTCACTTTCTCAACATTTTTATCGGTTGTTGATGTACTGGGGCATCCAAAGCGAGCATCGTCATTCACATCTTCTCGACCTTCTGTGAAAAGCTTATACCACTTGTAAACATTTTTTTGACTTTTTTGATCTTCGAGACAAGTGTACCAACATAAAAAAATGATATTAATCGAAAGTCGAATGTACGTAGCCCGGGCAATTTGATAATTCACCTTTTTTTTAACACACCTCGTAATTTCTTCCATAAAGGCGAACACAATCCAGATGGCTGAAAATGTGAATACTGTGTGTAGTCTTGATACTACAGGGTGGTGCACCAAATGCAGTACAATAAGAAATTCAAATAACTTTTTTTTAATCAGTGTATTTCATTTATTATTATTACTATTATTATTTTTTTTTTTTTCTTGTATAGAAAATTCAATTTTATTTTATATAATTAACTTGTTTCGAAGATGCTAAGGGGGTCCCAACAAGAACGCAAGATTTAAATTTGGCGCCATTCGAAGTGTCATTGTTTGACATTTGAACAATTGCTATTGTTTGCTAGTAGAAGGTACGAGGTTAGTAAAAATGGAGCGCTACACGAATGAACAACGCATTCTCATTGTGAAATTGTTTTATCAAAATGGTGAAAGTTTTGCGGCTACAGTTCGCAAATTGCGATCAATTTGGGGTCACAATAATGCTCCAAAAGGGCCAACTGTAAATAGATTAATGGATAAATTTGCCAAAACTGGGTCTGTTAGTGATGTAAAGACAACAACGCGCCTTCGACCAGGTCGACCGACCGAAAATGTCGCAGCTGTACGTGATGATGTCGCTCAAACTCCATCCAACTCAATTCCACACCGAGCTCCAAATCCACTATGCAACGAATTTTGACGAAAGATTTGCATCTTCATGCATACAAAGTTCAATTGACTCAGGAACTGAAGCCAGCTGACCATGGGACAGCGAAGGGAGTTCGTTAATTAAGTAGTGGAGAGACAACATGAAAATGCTGATTTTGCCGATAAAATCACCTTCAGTGACGAGGCCCATTTCCATCTTGATGGTTTCGTCAATAGGCAGAATTGTCGCATTTGGGGTGAGGAAAATCCTCGAGTGATTCACGAGAAGCAAATGCATGCTCAACGTGTCACTGTGTGGTGTGAATTTTGGGCTGGAGGGATCATTGGGAGGGATGTTATCGTATTTGTATTGTTATTGTATTTCGTATGTAATAAGAAATATTGGTGACACCATTGGTGTTCAATGGCCCACAGCAATTCACAATAAGTGCAACACGAGCTGGTTATTGTTCCAGTTGTGCTTATGCTGATTAATATGGAGTGGTGAGTTTATTTTCATTCACCTAGATTTTTTTGCTTTGTGTTAATGAAAGCAACTCGGGGTGATTGAACTGTGAATGCACAATCACATTAACTTCTTGCCGATTGAGCTTCCGCTTGATCAGTAAGAATTGCTTTTTAGTTGTCGATCACAAATAGAGTTTAGGTCTTATACAAATAAACGTGATACTCGTACATCAAGTGGTGATCACAAGAAGGAAGAAGACACTCCAAAGTGTTTTGTTCTCTCTGAAAAGAGATGAAGTTTTCCCTTTCCAGGCAACATCTAAACTCCCATAAGTGCCGTAGAGCGCTGTATTTAGTGCGCGGGTTTGCGCCTTTATTAAAATACGCCTCAGAGGTGATACGCGTCCTAGACACGAAGAGGAAAGACATAAAACACAGAGACACCGTAGAGTTCTACTGTAATCATACAACTCTGTGATACAGTAGATCCTTACAGTAATCACAATAGTAGTGACTGACCGGAAACTCCATGAGGTTGGTTCTAAAGTTCTTACACATCAACCTTATATGTATATCGAACCTGGCACCAAGTGATTACCATCTGTTCATATCTATGACGAATTATTTTGCTGGTGAAAAAAATATTCTATGAGAGAGGCATGATGGAATTACCTTTAAAATAGCAACATGTTATCGTAAAACACAACGAATGTTAGACCTAAATCGGATCTTTCTAACAATCCTAACTAAAGCCTTGAATGTTTTGCAAATGTAATGGATTTATTTTCACTACATCTTAAATGAATTCGTGGAGTTGTGCACAACGCGTCTATATGAAAATTCTGTTATTACGCTTTAAATTTATCGTCATTTGACACGATTTCAGGATTTTCCACAGCATTCTGTCAAGCAACTGTCACCCATTCATTTATCTTCTTTGCTCGTGTTCATTTCAGTACTTGTGTGCTGGAACGTGATACCATGTCCCTGCATCCCACTTTCGTGGAATACATCGATGGGGCCATGCAGTATTTGATGGCGGAAACGGACAAGGACAACATCAGTATACGTGAAGTCAAAGCGCACTTTTGTAACTTTATTAGGAAAATGATCAAAAACTTTTCGCGTAAGTAAAGAAACTGTTCATCAGTGTGAGACATGTTCAAATTTAATGGCTGGAGATTTGTCATAATTTATGTTATTACACATTTTGTTTGGTTACTTTAAAATGTATGTTAGGTCTTTCTCAACGTCATTGTTTCGAATTATTAATTTCAGTGGAATCGTGTGCCACCCTGTTGACCCGTGATTTAAAGCGCAACCTTTTCAATTTATTTGCCACATGGTGTGGCGCATTCTCCAAGCCTCTGGGAATAACATCACAGATTGGCCAAACGCCGGAAGAGGAAAAATTACAATTCAGTGCTTTGCAGGTACTTGAATGAAGCCCTTTTTTAAGCTTTCTTTTCCGTTCACTTGATTGTTTGAATACCTGTTGCATTTGTCAATGTGCCGCTGTATGCCAGATTTTTATGCATTTGTTTTTGCAGGCGATGTCCGCTCTGCTGTGCTGTGGCCACGTCTTCTACGCCCCCTATTTGTCGCATGATGGCATTATATACAAATGGCTTGACTTGCTGTTAACATCTAAAGATGAAAAGGTAAATACGAAATGGGTATTGTTGAGGGGAAAGGGTTCAATACTGTGATCCTTTTGTGAGTGTGTGCGTGAAATATGGGTTTATTGAACTGCTATTTAACACTTGTTCTTCGTTTTGTTTCTTTTTTGTATCACAGATTTATCAATTGGCCCGTGACACTGTTGTTTTATTATTAGAATCGAACCCAGACATGGGTCAATTGCTGGAATGGGTGATTGATCGGTGTTATACATCCACTCCCAGAGAAGCAGATGCCTGCTTTTTAGCATTGGCTTCCATATTCAGTGCAAGGTAAGTTATATTTTATGTTAAAATCTATAAAGAAGACTGTATTTCTGTTTGAATTTATATGAGAAAGTAAAAAAATTAAAAAAAAAAAAAATTAAACTGAATTCCCTCCAGACAGTATTATGTTTTTTCTTGACGAAAATTTTCTCATGTGGCAACGCCAACTTCTTTTGCGTTGATTTCCAACACTGAAGTCGGAATAATGTAAATTTTTGCGTCGCTATATGTCCGATAATATATCTGTAAACTTCAAAATGAGAAAACAATAAAGAGTGATGCAAATTAACAATTCTAGACATACATTATTGAACATATAACGACGTAAAAACATCAGCTGTTCCGATTTCAGCGTTGGAAATCAATACAAGTAAATCTGGCAATGACGCAAAATTTGTTCACGAGCAAACTATGTCTCGTGAAATGTTTTTCTCCGTGAAAAGAACATAATACCTAGCTCATTTGACAATTTTGTTGTAGGTCTAATAATTTGCACCATGACTATAATTATATTTCATCAGGATTTAAAATTACGAATTGAAAGAATTAAATAGAACAGCAAAAACACAGAATGTTTTGTTTTCAAAACATGCTGACTACGGCAAAATCACCAATCGTAGTCGACAGTGAAATCAAGTAAGGTGTATTAAAACCCATAACCATTGTTTTTGCGGAGAAGCTTTAATTTAGAATGAACCGATTTAGGTCAAATATGCACCGTTCTGTTCGACAACTTGTTGCCATCTTGAAGGTAATTCCAATATGCCCGTTTTATAGAAACCATCCTATTGACAAAAAAGAAAAAAACTGTTGCAGGCGCTTTTCACAAACTTCTCTTGAGTCGAATGTTTCGTTGTTTACTGACAACTGGTAGTAAAACTTAGCACTTTTATTTTAAACAAATGCAGTTATAAATTTTCATTTAAACAATTGAAAAAAACCTTCTGCATTTAAATATATTTTTTTTTAAAGTTCAGTTTTTGTTCAAAACTATCACATATTTGCTACAAGCTGTGTTGCCGCCATCGTAACATCTTGGTAGACAGTTTACGTTGTAGAGTATTCTAAATTTTGTACTCTTTTAGAATAATACAGAGATGTTATACATTCCTGGACATTTTTTTCCACAACCGGCGAAAGAGTGATGCTACTTTTTTCCAAAATTGTTGGCAAAAAATCTTATTTTTCACAAATTTTGAATTGAAACTTCTGCCATTTGTAACATATACGAGTACAAGTTATTGAAGTGGTGTAAAATTTTATTGCTATTCGAAAACATATTTTTTTTTCGAAATAATATGGATTGCTATTGGCTTTACAATTGTCGGTGAAGGTTGAGCCTGAATTAGCTAATCGCATATTCCAGGTAAATTCCGCTTATTTAAGGGGTCCCGGTGGTCTAGAGCTCGAAAATTTTGGGTATTTTCAGGAATTTTTTTTACAATAAAAAAAAAAAAAATGAAAGACGACATTTAATTTTTTTAGCTTTTTATTTAACTTCTTTTACATACAAAAATGAAAAAAACAATTTTTTAATTTTAATAATTTAAAAAATGGCGCTGAAGTTGACACTCCCGGAAAATTGGACCTGGACGGTGTTCTCCATTTTGGCTCTTCTATTTATCTGAAACACAAAAACCAAAAAAAATATTAATCAGTATGACTGTAGCTATGTTCCGTACTAGAATAAAAAAAAATTACAAAATGGCGCTGTTGTGAATTTGACACTCTAAAAATCGGGGTTTTTTTTTTGCAATTTTTTAATCAAAAAAAAAAAACCAAATAATTGAAATAATAATATGAATCTAGTACAGGCGATAGCCGGTGATGTTGTGAACAACATATTACAATTTCAGACAATTCGGTTGAATAGTTTCTGACTCTACCTGCTAAAACGGCTCTAGAATCGAAAATACTGGGAATATCCTTCTAAAGATTTGACAGTACATTCTTAATGTAATAGCTTTTTGTTTCCAATAAAATTTTTGTATTTTGTAGAAGTAGGGAAAAATGGTTTTTAAAACATTTATAGTTTAGAAATAAAAATCAGAGATTCGGTTTGAAATTCGGAAAGGGTCATTTTGTAACCGGTATTTTCATTCGAAAATCAGGAATGAAGTTTTGAAATTCGGAATTTATAATTGAAATACAGAAGGTCGTTTGACTAGCCCGCATTTCATTGCGGGTTTGATATTGTAAACTTATTTAAAGTACATTGCAAATGTGTTTCTGATTCATATTCGAAACGACGACTAACTCCATACATTGATTTCGACTCGAACTTACATTGATCCGATTTCTCTGTCGAAATTTAGTGAGACAGATATCTTGATTCGAGAACCTGTAACAAAAATTCAGTTTTCTGGAATTTCATTTCATAGTCTGTATCAGAACCGAAACCAATTGAAGAGTTTGATTTCTTGGCATAGAAACAGCCCTGTAAAAATGTTCCACATAATTTATTTTCTGAATTTACTGTACCAGATTCATATCACAGCCACTCAAAAATGTTGGCTGTTTTTTTAATTACAAATTTTCCAATAAAATACAAATAAAATGTTTCATAAACTAAATCAGAATCAAAATTGGCTTCTAATTTCATTGCTGGTGATACAATCAAAATAAAAATTTGTTTTATCAACTTTCGTTTTGGATGTGTGAAACAGAAACAAAATTCAATACAATTTTGGTTTGGTTCTTGGAATCGGTATAAAACTTTGTATATTTTTCATTAAGACTCCAGAATCGGAATCAAATCAAAATTATTTTCGAATTTAATTTTATTTCGTTGGCCCCTAGGTCCTTAGGAAATCAAAATTTTCGGAAGAATTTCAGGAAAAGCAGCAATGAAATTCTGAAACTATTGTTGGAAATCGAATTTTCTACCTGAAATTAATGGCAGATCAATTGACATTTAAAATGTTTGCCTGAAATTCGGAATAAATCAATTGAAAGTAGGAATTTATATTTGAAATTCGGGAAAATATCTATTCAGAGTCAGAATCGTCAATTAAAATTTATAAAAGACCGAATTAAAAACGAAAACATTTCATAAATTTTAACTAAATTTTTCTTAATTTTAAGTGGCAATTTTGAATTTCAGTATACGTATTCAGAATTGTACAGGGTGGCGCAATAGAACGTGCATATTTACAAAATAGATTAAAAAATAAATACAAAAGGTATGGTTAAAATAAATCTAAGGCATTGTAGAGTAATAAATGGAGTTTATTTTTTAAAAATAACATAATCTAAATGGTGACCCTCTCTACGACGGCACTCCTCTAACCGCAAACGAAAATTATTGAAAACTTTCTTCAGTAATACTGGTGTAATGGCTGCCATTTCACCACGGATATTCTCCTTGAGCTGAACGATGTTTCATGGATTATTACTGTAGACTTTGGACTTTGGGATTGATACCTCAATCCCCACAAAAAAAAAAAAGTCAAGAGGCGTCAAGTCTGGACTACGTGGAGGCCATGGGATATCACCTCTTTTCGAAATCAGTCTACCAGGGAACATCTGCTTCACCACCGCCATGGAGTCATTTGATGTGTGACAGGTAGCTCCATCTTGTTGGAACCAAGTTCTGGAATTCACTGTTCTTGAACTTTCAATTTCTGGAGCCAAAAATCCGTCCAACATCTCAACATAGCGTTCCGTATTAGCCGTGACGTTTTGGCCCCGCGCATTTTCGAAGAAAAAATGACCAATTATTCCTCTACCAGAGATTGCTGCCCATACTGTCACTTTAGGACTATGCAATGGTTTCTAGTGTTTGATTTTGGGATTTTCACAGTTCCGGTAACGACAATTTTGACGGTTTACGAACCCGTTCATAAGGAAATGAGCCTCGTCAGAGAAAAGGATATTGCCAAAATTGGAAAATCGATTAAGCATTTCATTAGCAAATGCGAGCCTTGCTATGAAGTCAGACTCTTTCAATTCTTGTGTTAATTGCAGCTTATATGGATGCAGTTTAAGATCCAATGTTGAAATTCGTTGCAAACTTCGTCGCGATAATTGTAAGACGGACGATCTCTTGCGAGTTGACATTTGTGGATTTCCTCGTACTGACTCCATAACTCTCTCAACATTGTCTTCGGTCCTGGATGTTCTTGGGCGACCATTTGCTTGTGGTTTAAATGTTGAACCGGTCTCTTCAAAACGCTTTACCAATATTTTAATTAAATTAGCACTCGGAGCTTCACTAATTCGCCGTAGTCCATATTCAGCACAATATAGTCGCTTAGTAGCAATATATGAACGAGAGTTCTCGTAAAATACGCGCACGCAAAATGCGCGACGCTTCCCGTCGAAGTGATTCATAGCGACTAAAACTCCATGAGCCCGCCAACCCAACGATGTAGGTGCCCCCCCGCCCGCGCCTTTTCTACCCTGCAAAAAAAGGTGATGCAATATGCACGTTCTATTGCGCCACCCTGTAATTGAAAAGTCGCATTTTTAACTGGTTGAAGTGTGTTAAAGCTCAGTAATATCTTTTGGTTAATAAAATTTTTAGGAATTATGTGTATAATGATGGAGAAACAGGCCATCAAGTATTGCTTTAGCGAAATTTTAAAATTTTTAAACAATTTTAAAAGTCTACTTTGCGATTTTTTCACCTCAAAATTTTTTGTCTGTTTTTGGCTTGATTTGCGGTCATTGGGTGTACTTGTTAAGCTATTCCCTCCAAATATGCAAATTTTTCCTTCCAAAAGTCAATTATGTGACTGGAAAAAAATTAATTAATTTGTAATTTTTAATCATACTGTATTTTTATGTAAAATATTTCATAAGAACGTACGTAAAGAGGTCTGTAAGTCTTCATATTCATGAATAGATAAGGTTGATTACATAAAATTTTATTTTAGTCGAATTGGACAGGACACTGCGAAAATCGCAGATTCTGATATCCTTTTTTTACACCACAGCACCTTACATTGTCTGTCACAGTGTGATAAAAACCTAACATTGTTGAAGGCTAATATTAGTCTTGGGGAATAGAGCAAGTCTAATTTGGGCTCTCTGCTATTATTCGCCTGGAAGTAAGCAGGTCCCTTTGCAGAATTTGTCAAAAGCAGCCCACTACTTTCAATATTAGGGGCAAATATTCCCTGGTAACGCCACCAGACATCCATCTGGCGGTAGCGAAAGTGAGATGGCGACAAGTTTGAGCATGCAGCTTAGGCCAGTAGGTAAAATCTCTTACGGATGTTCAATATTAGAATCGGCTGTGGCGGCCAAAAGAGCCACTGATTTTCTATAAAATTATTACGAAAACACCAATGAAAATTACGACGGCAAAGTGGATTGATCATTTGGTAATAGGCAAAAGTCATACTTCTAGTTTCATAGACTTGCATGTGATATGTGGCCCTACAATTGAGCCGAATTGTCACCTGGTTGCAGCTAAGGTACACACGAGATTAAGCAGTACAAAAGAAGTACGTAACTAAGCGTAAAGAAAGCTAGACATCGCTAAGCTGCATAATCCCGAAGTAGCCATAGCCTAATCTATTAAACCATCTTAAGTAGTGTAACAACATACTGATGATCTTGGCATCTAATGGTAAACTATTGTGCAATGCTTGGCAATTGCCGCAAATCTTTTCCTGGGTGTGAAAAACCGCACTCAGACAACGCCAGGTGCGATAAAGGTGCTACATTGCGTCTTAAGGAAAAGGATACTGCATACATGGCAACGCTGCAGCCAATTGTAATTCGTGTTACGAGAGAACGTCATAAAGAGAAGACACAAATTACTGAAATTAGTGTAACTGTACAGGGTTATATCGATAATTTGTATGGGAGCCGCCGGAAAGGACATGATTAATCGCTGTAGTTTAAATGTGATGAGTAAAATTGAATGGAAATGAATTTCGGAAAATCGATTTATAGGGGAGGCATCACAAGGCACATGGCAATGTCTTCCATTTTAATTCTTAAACGCTAACATAACAAACTCTCAACGTAAAGAAAATATGAAACTAAGAATATATGGTTTAAATCGATCTTTTGATCAGCAGTGGACAAAAATTTAAGTAAAGTTAGGAGCTACAGGAAAAAAATTGAACTACGAAAAATCGGACAATTTGTATGGAAAGTACGAGAAGGGGGGACTTGACAATACCTTCCATTTTCGTTTTTAAACACTAACTCAGCAAAATTTTAACGTATAGGAAATTTTATTGAACTTAGCGCAACCGGATTGAAGATATGAAACTAAGAATATGTGGTTTAAATCGATCATTTGTATGGCAGGTACTAGAAGGGGCATGGTTAATCGGTAGATTTTTTCAAATTTTGTCAAGAATGATAGATCAAAACAGTGGGCAAAAGTTCAGTTCGCTGTAGTCTACCAATTTGGAGTTACGGATAAAAATTTTTAATTTCGAAAAATCGGACAATTTGTATGGAAGGTATATGATGGGACTTGACAATGCTTTCCCTTTTTCACTCTTAAACACACAATTTAATTTCGCGCATCGGGATAGAAACCGAATGAAACTAAGAATATGGGGGTTAAGTCGATTAATCGGTTGATTTCTTTAAATTTTATCAAGAATAATAGATCAAAACAATGGACAAAGAATCGGGTCGCTGCAGACCACGAATTAGGGGTTACGGGAAAAATTGAATTTTAAAAAATCACACAATTTGTATGGAAGGTACAAGAAAGGACTTGCTTTCCCTTTTTCGTCCTTAAACATAAACTCAGCAAATTCTTAGGAAATTTAATTGAACTTAGCGCATCGGGATAGAAATCGGATGAAACTAAGAATATGTGGTTTAAATCGATCATTTGTATGGTAGGTACGATTAGATTGGTGTTTAACCGGTCGTTTTTTACAATTTTTTTCGACAATGAAAGATTAAAAATGGAAGTTAGAGTTAAAATTGGAAGTTAGAGGTAAAAATTTGAATCTGTGAAAATTTGTCGATTTGTGTGGAAGATACCAGCAATGGTGAACCAATACAGTCCATTCACAATTCTTTGCTATGATCTGACAAAATATTAAGCTGTGTCAAGGTTAAGAGGATTTATAAAGATTTTTAACGGTTATCATGTCTACCAGCCAGACAAACGGGCATCACTCAATCGATTTAAAACGTCATCAAACACTTAGGGTCAAAATATTCTTTAGCACCTTGGACACATCCTTCTGGTTGTTACATTTCTGCTATGACAAATGATGTATACCTTCTTTCCACCGCATGAAGATTACTCTGATTTCATAAAATAGGATAGCGGCACCGCACCCTAACGTATGTGGACAATTGCGTTTATCTTTCGCAGTGTCCTTTCGCTTACATTACCAACGCATTTGTCTTAAGCCTCTTTCAATATGTAAATTAAGATTTGATTTTAATTATAACTAAAAACTTGTATATCATCAGCTCCTAAACTTAAGTTATTCTGCAGAGTAATTATTATTGTTGAGTAGGAAATACACAATCAAAAGGCTTTACGTAAGATTTAAGTCCTTCAATTGGTTACATCTACATCCAGAAATATGTCTATATTTAGAAATATGCATTTGCATATTTGTTGACGTCATAGTGTGCAATTTGCTATTTGTTGTGGCAAATAAATTAATGATTTCTTATCCTCTTTCAGTATGATAAATCATATGTAATGTCAATGGTCATCATTGAGAATTGTGAAATTTTATGGTCTACATTAAGGGTGTAAATATACTCGTATGACCCTTTGCATTGTTAGAGGTGTAAAAATAGATAAATGCATATAACATTTCCTACAGTTGTTGCTGCAGCTTTTCGCACCATAATTCAATTTTATTATACTAGCATTCTCCGGGTATACTTAATGGTCTTAAACACACATTTGTACCTGACAACTCTCCACTTATCTGTTCATATGTTGTCCTTTTTTCTCACCTCGTTTAGTCTATGAAACGGGACATGTGCGTGATTCACGCCTATTTGGTTCATATCTTTTTCAGATTACATAGGAGTCGGCGCTCGAAGTGTTACCAATTAAAAATATTATAATTTTGTCAATTCTAATCTTTTTGTTTTTCACTTAAAAACTTCAAGACGATTATATCGGAAAAGCATTCCAGATTTTTGGTAAAAATATGTTATTGTTTGATGTCGTCAACTTTAGCGCGAATAATAGTATCGATTCTGTCCGGAAAGGTTTCACGCATTGCACGAATTTGACCCATTGTCCCATTCTCAGCGAAGAGCAATCTTTAAGACATTGATCATCTCGCGTTTTTTAGTTGACCTCCATAATGAACCATATGAAAAATACATAATCCAGAGAATATAGTGGCAATTGTTGTAAAGAAATGAGACCGAGAACATTTTCCTATGAAAATTATTGGACTTCAAGGGCTGTATGGCATAGTGCCGAGTCTTGTTGGAATGGTCAAAACTTTCTATCGACATGATAAGCCAACAAAGGTAATAAATCATGGTTTTAAAATTTTCACGGTAGATTTGTTGATTTGCTAGGGTGATTCCAAAACTAGCCGACCTAACAAAAAAGACGCAAAAATGTTGGAAAAAATTTTCTTTATTTTTCAACATTATCTCCGCTGGTATTCAATAGCTTACATACCCTGTTTATGGTGGGTAGGCGGGTGTTTCCTAGGATGCTTTGTACCGCTTACCCCTAGAACGCAGGCCTCTCTACCTGATCCTGTAATTAAGCAGGCAAAGGGTATGATGCTTGCGAAGAAAAACAAACTAGTGTGGCCTTGTGCCAGGCGCCCTAGAAAAAGGTGGATTATGTCTTGGGATTCACCTATAATATGATTCAAATTGATCTTGGAACTCGTTTTTCGAAAACCAAATGAAGGGGAGATTCATAGTTAAACAAGATACATCCTGGCAACAGGTGCGACATAGAGAAGCCGTCGGGTGGTATCAGAAGATTTATCTTTTCCGTAAATATAGTTGTATGACCAGAGAGATCTGGTTAATGAACTATGATAGGAGCATGGTATACTTTGCTTTTGCTGTGTTGATATTCTCTCCTCGGACATTCAAAATCTATGCCGTATTATTATGGATTACCAGTTCCATGCGAGGTATGATAAAGCAAAACTGGAGTAGCTTGTCTGCGAAACCCAGACCAGAGGGTTCTTCTCTTCTGGTAGCACGGGTGACCAGGTGCCCAAGGAACATTGTTCCTTCCTGGTCCATGGTGTTGGACCCCTGGTGGGAGATCGTGCTGGCTGTGGTTGCCCGAACAAGTGTTTTCAGTGCTTTTGCGTTGCTCATGTGTCAGGGAAGGCATTAGCTTGGAGAACACTGTTCATATCTATCCGAGGTTTTCCTAAATACCTCAACTCCTACCCGAGAGGTAGTTCACTTCATACCAAGTGGCTACAAAGGTACTTTGGGCGAGTGATGGAGTGGGACCTGAGGAAGTTTTTCCAAGGG
The DNA here is from genome assembly GCA_019455685.1 of Philornis downsi. NCBI lineage: Eukaryota > Metazoa > Arthropoda > Insecta > Diptera > Muscidae > Philornis > Philornis downsi. The sequence goes on from JAHXMU010025478.1 coordinate 15,631, forward strand.
ATTAGTGTGAGTACCCCAAAGGGGCGCTTGCCGTCGCTAGAAGAAAGAAAGAACACATAACCAAGAAAGAAAAGCATATGATTAGAAAACGGCACCATGTGTGGTGGCACACCATGGGTAAGGCTTTCACAGCGAGACTCATGTAAAACCTTCACATAATGTTAATACCCTGTTTATGGTAAGAACTGTCAAACTCTTTAAAATAGTCATCAATCGCAGACTCCACCTCTTCATTGTTGGCAAATATTTTACCACCGAGCCATTTTTTCAAGTTTGGAAATAGAAACACTCTACTTAAACATCTTTACGACACTGTTCTTGCTCTATTGAGAGCAAGCACGGCCGCCATCTTGCGCACAGCTTTCTCATATTTTTGAAATGCCTGTCATTTCAGCTAACTCACGCGCCTTCTGCCGACGATCTTCCAATACCATTTTGTGGATTTTCTTAACCATGTCTGGCGTGGACATCACAGTTGATCGACCACTATGGTGTTCGTTTTGGCAGCTCGCACGGCCAGTCTCGTTTAAACTCTGCTACCCAATATTTTTGCGATTGTAAAGAAAGGAGCAGTCTCCCCCAGAGAAGAATCTAGCTCGGCTTTAATATTGGTTGGACCAGGACCTTTCAAATGGAAATATTGAATTACATGATAAGTTCCATGTTTACAAATTCAATGAGGTCGGTTACTTTTGGTGGGGTTGCCATTTTTCACGAATTTTTTTTTTAATCTACTGGCACTATATATACGTCAGGTCGGCTAGCTTTGGGACTGCCATCGTACCATAACAACGTCTTGTTCAATGAAAGAGAGTGCCGAGCAACTTTTGCCAGTTATCGCAAACTATCAGTGATGCAGGCGTTTTCTTTTGCATAGCAATTCGCTGGTCTAAATTGGTTTGCGCTCTAACCATATAATATTGTTTACATACGGCTAAATCGTAAGCATATTTTCTTCAGAAAAGACAAAAGCTCGCCACCAACGTGCAAGTCTTTTAACACCTTGGGTCTTCCTGAACGAAAGAGCCTTTTGTGCACGTGTTAAATATTGCGGTTTTCGTGTTTTGTAGGACTTTAATCGCATTTATTTTTTTTTTATATGCGCTCTATGCTATGAGCAGACACATTGAAATATTTTGCCAATTGAACTGCGCTTTGGCGGGGATTACGTTGAATTCCGGTCTTCACTTTTCGAACCATTTCTGGTTTAATTTTTTTATTACATGGCCAACGATACTAAGTTGACCCGTGTAAGGATCCGATAAATGTTTTCTTTTTTTTTAATATATTCATTATTTTTATTGAATCTTTCTTTTGAAATTTACAATAAGTATTCAAATCTTAAACTAAAGTATCCTGCCATTG
>JAHXMU010025479.1:0-33009 GCA_019455685.1 Philornis downsi
ATGGCGTTGCCAGATGGGTCCGTCGAATATGGGCAACCCTGTATAACTTATATAACAAAACACCATAATCAGCGCGATAAAATTCCTTTTCTAAATTCAAGGACAATAACACAAAAACCTTTAGATCATACACTTCTTTCCTTATGGTATTAGTAAGACAAATAAGTAGTCCAGTGGTACTCCTATAATTTCGAAATCCACATTGATTGTTATTCGGCAACGACTCACTTTCACTGAAACTCAATAATTGACATCTTAAAATGTGCTCCAAAAACCTAATGAAATTGGTCTCAAATTTTCGAAATCACTGGAGTCATTTTTCCTTTTAATTGGGATTACCTTAGCCAATTTCCACTGAACTGGAAAAGTAGATGCCATTATGATCGTGTTAAATAAGTGCAAAATATACCATGAAATTAGTGGAAAAATTATTTTTAAAAATTTCAATGACAGACCAACTGCTGCAGACCACAATTCATCAAAGGTAATACACTGAAAGGAGAATCCATTATTCACGTTCAGTTGGTTGCCAACAAAATGCGTATTCAGTTGCCCAACGTCAATATTGTGAAAATTGCCTTGATTGCAAGTATCAACACGTAATGAAAATTATATATAAAATTTATAAAAATATAATATGATTTTAAAGGAGGTATGATTATTAAAGAAAAAGTAAGTAAAAAGTATGAAAAAAAACTAATTCAGAAGTTAGAAGTTAATCGGTATATACGAAGTTTGATCAAAAAATAACCGTTATTTTCATTTTTTTCAAAAAGTATTTATTTATTCATCAATAAATACCTTGTCTCCTTCAAAGTAATACCCCTCAGATATACCTATAATACACTCATGCCAGCGTTTTTTCTAATCCTCGAAACACTGCTGAAACGCGCTTTTTGGTATCGCCAACAACTCCTGTTTCGATTTTTCTTTTATATCCTCAATCGTAGCAAAACGTTTTCCTTTCATCGGTGTCTTCAGTTTTGGGAAGAGTAAAAAGTCAGCGGGGCCAAGTCCGGTGAATACGGTGGTTGAGGCGTGATTGCGATCATGTTTTTGGCCAAAAACTCACGCACAAGCATCGATGTGTGAGCTGGTTCGTTTTTATGGTGCAAAATCCATGATTGGTTTTTGCACAATTCTGTGCGTTTCTGACGAATTGCTTCGCGCAAGCGGCACATAACTTCAAGGTAGTCTTTCTTATTAACCGTACGACCTTATGGCAAGAATTCATGATGCACCACGCCATTGCAATCGAAGAAAACAGTGAGCAACACCTTCACATTTGACCGAACTTGATGTGATTTTTCGGTCTTGACTCTTCTGGACGCTTCCATGGGAATGATTGGGCTTTGGTCTCAATGTCATAGCCATACACCCATGATTCGTCACCAGTTATGACCTTTTTGAGGAAATCTGGATCGCCGTTGACGACGTTCAACAGCTCCTGAGCGATGTCCATGCGATATTGTTTTTGCTCAGAATTTAGGAATTTTGGAACAATCTTCGCTGCCACAAGTATCAACAAAAAAAAAAAAAAAAAAAAAAAAATAAATAAATAAATAAATAAAAATAAATAATAATAATAAATAAAATTTATGCATGTGAAGTACTGAAATTGCCGTTAGCAGTTAGCAGTTAAGGGCACCTGGGAAACTATTTATCTAAAATCAACAACTCTATTAAATTGATAGAATTGAAATGAAATTCCGATTAATTTTGTTGTAAAAAAAAAATTGTAAAATTCACTTTGAACGAGTACATCACTAAGTACTTTTTAAACATTCTTGTAGTTTCTTCAAAGCCAGTTAAATCGGTTATTCGAAAATGATGATTTCCAAAACTCCTCATACGGTTGGTCGGTGTTCACTTTCGTTTTTGGACACTTTGCCTGTACTGTAAAAACACATGTAGTAGAGCTTTCGAAAATTTTCAGCGGCGCCAATTTTGTTCAGCGATTTTGCCAGCGATTCAAATTCAAACCAGTAACATTGTGTAAATTTGCAGATTATTTGCTATTTCCGTCATATGATTTGAAACTTACAATGTTTGAAAGTTCAGGTATCCGGTTATTTGTGGAAGTTATCTCCGATGACGCTTTTGAATTTGACTTTTTGTAATAGTTTTCACAATATGTAATTTAAACTACAAATTACTAAACAAATTTAAAAAAAATTAAGATTTTTGCACATTAATTTTAGAAATTTGTTATATACAATATACCTATACATATGTATTGTAAAATTATATTTTAAAACGATCTAATTATTGTCCATTGAGTTTCATTTTTAAAAAAAGTTCCAATTACGTTACACCATTTTTTTTTTTTTTTTTTTTTTTGTAATTTTAAAATTTTATTCTATGTAATACTTCGAAAGCATATTTGTGTATTAAAAATATGACATTCCCACGTGAGAGAAGTTTATACGAAGCCACTTTTCTATAAGGAAAGTGCTTATGAAAAGTACTTATAAAGACAGTCTTCAGAGTGAAAAGTATAACATTCTTCCAGGAGGAGTTTATATGAAGACACTTTTCTATATCGAAAGTGCCCAGAAAGATTCTTTTTTATATGAAAAATGCTTACGATAACAGTTTTCTATATGAAAAGTACTAACATATAAAGACACTCTTCAGAGTGAAAAGTATAACATTCTTCTAGGAGGAGTTTATATGAAGACACTTCTATATGGAAAGTGCCCAGAAAGATACATTCCTATATGAAAGGTGTTTACGACAACAGTTTTCTACATGAAAAGTACTTATAAAGACACTGTTCAGAGTGAAAAGTATAATATTCTTCTAGGAGGAGTTTATATGAAGACACTTTTCTACATGGAAAGTGCCCAGAAAGATACATTCCTATATGAAAAATGCTTACGAGAACAGTTTTGTACGTGAAAAGTACTTATAAACAGTCTTCAGAGTGAAAAGTATAACATTCTTCCAGGAGGAGTTTATATGAAGACACTTTTCTATATCGAAAGTGCCCAGAAAGATTCTTTTTTATATGAAAAATGCTTACGATAACAGTTTTCTATATGAAAAGTACTAACATATAAAGACACTCTTCAGAGTGAAAAGTATAACATTCCTCTATGTGGAAGGTGCCCAGAAAGATACATTTCTATATGAAAAATGCTTACGATAACAGTTTTCTATATGAAAAGTACTTATAAAGACACTCTTCGGAGTGAAAAGTATAACATTCTTCTAGGAGAAGTTTATATGAAGACACTTTTCTATATCGAAGGGCCCAGGAAGATAGATTTCTATATGAAAAATGCTTACGAGAACTGTTTTCTACATGAAAAGTACTTATGAAGACACGCTTCAGTGTGAAAAGTGTAACATTATTCTAGGAGAAGTTTATATGAATACACTTTTCTATATAGAAAGTGCTCAGAAAGATACATTTCTATATGAAAAATACCTACGAGGACAGTTTTCTATATGAAAAGTGCTTAAGAATACACAGAAGTTCTTTTGAAAGCACCTTTCTATAAAAAAAAAACGTTACTAAGAAGGCATTTTTCGAAGTTCAGTTTTTTTATGAAATTTTTAAATACAGTAAATTTATTTTTGTCCAGTTGCATTTCAAAAAACGCAATTACACCGTAATGTTTTTTCAATAATTTTAAAATTTAAAGAAAGAAACGACAATTTTTTTCAGAAAGTACTTATGCAGACACTGTTCATTGTGAAAAGTACTTATAAAAGGGTTCATCACAATGAAAATTATAATATTTCTTTAGAAAACATTTATATGAACACACCTTTCTTTATGGAAAGTGCCCAGAAAGATACTTTTCTACACGAAAAATGAAATGAACGGTACTTACGAAGACACTTTTTAACATGAAAAGTTCCTTTAAAGACACTTTTCTATATAAAAATATTATTACGAAGACATTTTCTAAGTTGAAAATTTACTTTCTTGAGCTGAACGTTTACGTATTTTTTAAAATTTTCAAATACAGTAAATGTTTTCTCATCCTGCTAATATTTTCTACTGCATTTTATAAAAAAAGCTATTGTAATTTTAAAATTTTTTCTATGTGATATTTCGAAAGCATATTTGTGTTTGAAAAGTGTAACATTCTTGTGGGACAAATTTATATGAAAACACTTTTCTGTATGAAAAGTACTCAGGATACTGAGGATACTTTTTCTACGTAAAAAGTGCTTATGAAGACATTCTTCAGTATGAAAAGTTCGTCTGAAAACACTTTTCAATATAAAAAGTTTCGACAAAAACCCTTTTCTATAATGTAAGCAAGTAGAAAATTGCCGATTGTTGGCCGTATTTGAAGCCATATTCACTTGATATACTCGCGTCTATTTCTAGCCAAATTCAGGCGATAAAATCGGCGGCTTTGAGCTGTATGCAAAATGGGTCGACGGCGGTGGGTAGCCGGTTTTACATGGTTAACTTGGAACTCTGCAGCTGACTCTCAAATAAACATGTAATCAATATAATAATTTATTAAATTATCCAGTTATCAAATTACCATATTAACTAACTGGCAATATAACATTTTATTATATTTCCCAGTTATGAAATTATCATATTAACTAGCAATCTAGTTTCCAGGTTATCATGTAATTTATTTCATTTATTTGTTAAAGTCATCAAGTTGAAATGAAGTAGAAAGCTTTGCTTGGATAGTATTAATTAGGTCATTGAGCGAAACAATGAAGTGAAAAATTAAAAATGCTAAGAAAGTTAATACGTTGACACAAGTTTGCGCCAAAGTTCTTAAATATTAACATATTTTTGAGTGAATAAAAGCATAAAGACTAAGCCAGAACATTTGTTTACGAATTTTACCGCCACAGAGTTTGTTGGGTTTCACATTTGCTGCTGTGCTGTAGTCACTGTTTCAGTCACCGTACGGAAGAGAACAGAACACCACAACACACTTTGAATACATTTTGTGTAAATTATTTCGCTTTTAAACATTTTGTGTAAATTATTTTGTTTTGTTTTTTTTCGTGTAGAATTTTTTTCTTTTTGGTTTGCTTTTAAACGAACGAGTTGAGTGCAAAAATTTCTCGAAAAACTTTTCCATTGTTGGTTGCTGGGGTGGTGACGATGACTTAAATAGCTTACAAGGGGGGATGAAAATGGTAGATCGGAGACTCATGTACTATGGATGGATGTACGATGTAGACAGACAGACAAACAGAAGAAATACATATTTGATGAATTCCTACTTGGCAACGGATGTTACTGCAACTTTGTTGCCAGTTAAAGTCAAGATAACAACACAAACTCGCACAAAACACTAACAAAGACTTGTCCTAAACAAAAGAAATATAAATTAAAATCTTCTTTTTTCTACCTACAACGATGGAGAAAACTCCTTTGGCTAAGTCAAACAAAAAGTTTTCGTACTCGTCAGATAATGGAATTTGTGTATTTTTATTTATGATTTTATTTAAAAGCGTACTTTTAATTGCCTGCCATTTAAAGGACAAACTTTTTAGAAGGTTTGTTTTTTCCGAATTCTTTAAAATCGATTAACTTTTAATTTGAAAAATGACTAATACGCAAAAATAAAAATATAAAAATTATTTTAAATTGCTAAATATAATTGATATATGACAGTCAAAACTTTATAGAACTCACAGTAAAAAGACTTTGATTTGCCAGCGAAATTGTCTAAAAATTGTCGCCATTGGGAATCTGCAAAAATTTGTAAATCGATTTTTAATACGTATTTCGCCTTCGGCATAAGATCAATATGTAGGAAAATTTAAAATTTTAACCAATGTCGTTAATTAATGCAATTAATGCAAAATGCACTGTAAATTTGGTTCATATTATACAATTTTGTTAAATAATCTGTCAAAAAACGTACCAAAAATTTATTATTTAGGGTAGTGATTGATTATATCAATGAATAATAATAATTAATTATTACTAATTATTAATAAATACTCCGGAAAATATACGGACCCATCATCGTTGACAGAGAGTATTGGCGTCGCATGAACAGTGAGCTCTTTGAGCTATATGCCGACATCGACGTGGTCAAACGCATTAATATACAGCGATTGCGTTGGTTGGGTCATGTTGTGCGGTTGGACCCAGACGCTCCGGCACGGAAAGTTTTCAACAACGAACTCGATGGACGGCGCAGAAGAGGGCGACCAAAACTCCGTTGGAAAGACCAGGTTTTTGAAATAATATCGAAGTTTGGTGTGACGAATTGGAGGAGAAGCGCAGAAGATTGAAGCGCTTGGAATTATTTTCTACGGGCGGCGTAGGCGCAATAGAACGTGCATATTTAAAAAATAGATTAAAAAACAAATACAAAAGGTATGCTTAAAATAAATCTAAGGCATTGTAGAGTAATAAATGGAGTTCATTTTTTAAAAATAACATCATCTAAATGGTGACCCTCTCTACGACGACACTCCTCTAACCGCAAACCAAAACTATTGAAAACTTTCTTCAGTAATACTGGTGTAATGGCTGCCATTTCACCACGGATATTCTCCTTGAGCTGAACGATGTTTCTTGGATTATTACTGTAGATTTTGTGTTTGAGGTATCCCCACAAAAAAAAAGTCAAGAGGCGCCAAGTCTGGACTACGTGGGGGTCATTGGATATCACCTCTTTTCGAAATCAGTCTGCCATGGAACATCTGCTTCACCACCGCCATGGAGTCATTTGATGTCTGACAGGTAGCTCCATCTTGTTGGAACCAAGTTCTGGAATTCAATATTCTTAAACTTTCAATTTCTGGATGCAAAAATCCGTCCAACATCTCAACATAGCGTTCCGTATTAACCGTGACGTTTTGGCCCCGCGCATTTTCGAAGAAAAAAGGACCGAATTATTCCTCTGCCAGAGATTGCTGCCCATACTGTCACTTTAGGACTATGCAATGGTTTCTGGTGTTTGATTTTGGGATTTTCACTGTTCCAGTAACGACAATTTTGACGGTTTACGAACCCATTCATGAGGAAATGAGCCTCGTCAGAGAGACGGATAATGTCAAAATTGGAAAATCGATTAAGCATTTCATTAGCAAATGCCAGCCTTGCTATGAAGTCAGACTCTTTCAATTCTAGTGCTAATTGCAGCTTGTATGGATGCAGTTTAAGATCCAATGTTAAAATTCGTTGCAAACTTCGTCGCGATAATTGTAAGACAGACGATCTCTTGCGAGTCGACATTTGTGGATTTCGTCGTACTGACTCCATAACTCTCTCAACATTGTCTTCGGTCCTAGATGTTCTTGGGTGACCATTTGCTTGTGGTTTAAATGTTGAACCGGTCTCTTCAAAACGCTTTACCCATATTTTAATTAAATTAGCACTCGGAGCTTCACTAATTCGCCGTAGTCCATATTCAGCACAATATAGTCGCCTAGTAGCAATATATGAACGAGAGTTATCATAAAATGCGCGCACGCAAAATGCGCGACGCTTCCCGTCGAAGTGATTCGTAGCGACCCAATCAACCCAACGATGTAGGCGCCCCTCGGCCGCGCCTTTTCTACCCCGCAAAAAAAGATGATGCAATATGCACGTTCTATCGCGCCACCCTGTAGATAAGGCTGTCTATTCCAGCCGCCACATAAGAAAAAAAAGAAGAATTATTAATTAATAATTATTTAAACTAAATCCGCATTAAGCGATTGTCAAAATTCTTCTCATTGTTGTTGCGCTTACACAACTGTTCTTTGCACTCACGCAAAGTTTGATTCCCCTCTGTCACTTAATTTGTTTACAGTCCTTGATTTTGTCCATTCATGTTAAGTGTGATTTGCAGTTTTCAATCAAAGGATCAAAAAATCCCACAAAGTGGTGGGACCGAATTGACGTATAGATGCTGCCAGTAGTTTGAAAAAAAAAATATTTTTGTGAAAAGTGGCAACCTTATAAAACATATGTTTTACGTTTCAAGGCGCCACGATGTTTAGTATTTTCATTTCAGTCTTCAAAAGTATATGATTTCAGTGAAATTGTAAAAATGGAAAAGTTGGTCAATTCAACATTTCCATTTGAAAGGTCTCGGTCCAACCAATATTAAAGCCGAGCTAGATTCTACTTAGAGGGAGTCCGCTTGTTCGTTTACGACTGTTAAATATAGGGTAGCACAGTTTAAACGAGGTCTTACGAGCTGCCAAGCCGAACCAGTGGTGGTCAAACAATTGAGGTATCCACGCTTGAAACCGTTAAGAAACTCCATAAAATGGTATTGGATGATCGTCATTTGAAGGTGCGTGAGCTAGCTAAAATGATAGCCATTGCAAAAAGTGTTATACATCAAATATTGATCGAAGATTTGAAAATCAGAAAGCTGTGCACAAAATGGGTGCCGCGCTTGTTTTCATTGGAGCAAAACAGCGTCGTAAAGATGTTTCAAAAGAGTGTTTGGCGATGTTTCACCACAATAAAGCCGAATTTTTACATCGATTTATAACCATGGATGAGACATGGGTCCACACATTCACACCTGAAACATGTAAACAGTCAAAGCAGTGGACTGGAATGGGAGAATCGTGTCCAAAGAAAGCAAAGACGGTTCCATCTGCGGGCAATGTCACGGCGTCCGTTTTTTGCGATGCGCATGGGATTATCTTTATTAATTATCTTCAGAAAAGAAAAACCATCAATGACGAATATTATGCTAATTTATTGCAGCGTTTAGGTGAAGAAATTATGGAAAAAAGGCTGCATTTGGCGAAAAAGAAAGTGTTGTTTCATCAAGACAATTTTCCAGTTCCACACGCACATCCACTATTGTGATGGCCAAAATTAATGATAATCATCACGCGCCTTATTCGCCAGATTTAGCTCCCTCTGACTATTTTCTATTTCCAAACTTGAAAAAATGGCTCGGTGGTAAAAGATTTGCCAACAATGAAGAGGTAAAGTCTGCAGTTGATGGCTATTTTAAGGAGTTTGACAGTTCGTACTATAAATGGGATATAGAAGCTATTGGAAATCGCTGAAAAAAGTGTTTCGAGCTAAAAGGATATTATGCTGAAAAATAAGGAAAATTTTTCCCAACACTTTTGTGTCTTCTTTGTTAGGTCGGCTAGCTTTGGGACCGCCCTTGTATTTGTCCTAAATTTTTTTAATGCAACTGTTATTTCATTTGCCGATTCCCTATTACAGAAGGTTTAAGGTGAGTTGGCTTTATAAAAAAAAAACGTTCGTATGAGCGCTACAGTGCACTCAAAAACGGTCAAGGTGTGGTGGAAGATTTGTCTCTCTCTAATCGACCATCAACGTCTTCAGCTGAAGTTAATACCTGTTAAGTTGAGGTGAGTTGTGTCAGAAAATCGTCATTTAGGTTTGAGAGAGAGAAAGAGAGAGCTGAGTTCAATGATGTCAGAAAATCGTCCTTTAGGTTTGAGTGAGAGAGAGTCGCAAAACTTTATGTGTTTCATGAATTAATTTGTACCATTTTACTTGTTAGTTTATGTATGAAACGCATTGCCGCTCGATTGCTACCAAAAAGCTTAAATTTTCTTCAAAACATCAAACGCTTAAATCAATTCCGAAATTATATTCATAAAACAAACTCGAAATGACGCCTTCCTGCTGAATCGAAAAACATATCAAACATGATCAACGCAGTGCTGTGAAGACGGAATTCTAGCTAAAATTCTAGCCACTATTTTCCTTCACTATCACAATTTTGTGCAGCCATAATTGTTGCCAGAAGTTTAAATGACGAGCAAAAAATGTTATCTGCCTTTTTTTCGTCATTTTGGGGCAATAAAGCTCATGGATTTTCTACTTCTGCCGAAAATCTCAACTAATATCATCGAACAACCACAGTATTCAATCCTTTCGATATTTTTTTACCTTCCAAAATTGAAATTATCTCTTCTGAACACATGTATTCGTATTCGATAAAATACATAAAAGAATACTCACAACAAGAATTGAAGTCTTTTCCGGAAAATGCACTTGAAAAATGTTTCAATGATTGAATTATGATCGTCTTAAAGAGGAGCCTTTTTGACACAGCTGGCTATCTGTATTTATCTGTCTGTAATTATCGGTATGTTATCAGTGATGTTATTGCCCTCAAGTGTCGCAATTAGAGGCAAACTAGTCCAATATGAAAAAACTTTCTTGTTCAAAAGGTAAATTTAACTTTTGATAATAATGGTACTTTTTCAGTATTCACCTAATATTCCTTTCATCTATTCCTTAACTAAAAGCAACATAGGGTAATATTTGATGGATGCGGGAATAGACACTCCAATTTCTTTACATTTGAGAAGACTTTTCATGTCGGAGCATTTGAGTCCATCCGCATAACAAGGCCCAAGCAACGCATTCACTGAAATTTGATGCGATTAACTTTATCGATGACGGAATGTAGATGCGAAATGTGATGCAATTAACTTTATCGATGACGATATGTAGCTCATATAGCTTATGGTTCATGCGAGGTACTGTTCTCTCGAAGATTCCCAGCACTGATTTCTCTGCTTGAATCGTAATGTCTGCTGCAATTAAATTTCTCTTTTTCGAGAGAGGACTTTGTCATTAAATCGGCAGTTTAGGCCATTGTAAGATCTGTTCGAAAGCAACACTCTTCTACCAATCTCCAAGTTGACGTAAATGACGTGACGTAAGCACGGTTAAGGTAGATAAATTCATTCTTCCTTAAATGGTATAGTTATCAACGTCCTCTTAGTCCGTCGAAGCAAATAAGTTGGTTTTGTCATTGCTTATCACCAAATATATTTTTTCTGACTCCTTCTCGACACTTGAGAAGGCCGCAGTAACATCTAGCAGCTTTTTCCAATGACGTTTATATCATCAGTGTATGCTAGTTGTACGGGGCTTCTATTGCAAATGATACCAAACATGCACTAAGCTGTCCTCATAATCGTCTACACGATAAGCGGCCACCATCAAACAAAACTTCACAGGAACATCCAACTCGCTCATAACCTCATACAATTTTTACTATTTTTGAATGTCGAAAACAAGTTCTCCATGTGAACTTACTTTCCAGGATTTCAGGTAGTTTCAAAATATGATCGGTTTTAGGTCTATCAAGTCTATAACTGTACTGGTTAAATTCAATTGGGTCAGCTAGAACTGGCTGTAGTCCTTTACATAGCACATTCGACGGTGTCTTATACTGGAAATCACGCGATATTAAATTAGGCGAATACTGTGGCTGTGGAGCGATATTAGTCAAATTTTTGTATAAAATTTCACGAATAGTTAATGCAGTATTAGATGGCGAATAAATGTAGTGCAAAAACATGGATTGCATGTTCAGAAATCCAAATAGCTTCACGAAAACGAAACTTAACATCGAAATAATATTCTTTGTTAACAATTTGGACACATGGAAGAAACTCATAGAGCACCAACACTGCAAAAATCGAAGAGAACTGACAACATAATTTTGATTTTTGAACAATTTTGCCGCGATATTTTCCGTATTACTTCACTTCGGGATGTAAATGCAAGCTTCATTCCCATAGTGCATTTTAACGTGCTAATAGTTCAAAGTCATCTTTTAACAGATTGAACCATCTGTTTCGAAACATTTTAGAGATTTTGATGCCAACCTAGATTTAACACATCTAAGACCTACAATTTTTTTTTTTAAATGGAGTTAATCTATCCGTTTGAAATGCCAACATCATCAGCAGTCGTTATTCGATGTTTTTTTGATCTTAGGTTTATTAAACGTGACTTTCAACCATAGGCCCACCAAGGGAGGTGCTGAGGGACTTGAGTCCCATCAGAACTTTTTTAGCACCCGCCATGGTTTTCAGATTAGCTACATTGAATAAATTTACCCCATAGAATGAATTAATGAATGAATTTAGAACTCCCAGAAAAAATTTATTTCTGCGGCAATGCGACATCGGTAGAGGTTGATGATCGATTCTTGTTCTCGTTCTCTAAGCATTCTGTGAGCTATTTATGCCACTTTTTTTTTAAATTAATTCATTTCTTTGTTATCGATATTGTAATACAAAGCCAAATTAGGCCAATATAAAATATTACATATTCACTTATTTATACAATTGCATAACAATTACAAATAATCTTATTCTTAATATTAATCCCGCGAAGCCATACGGCTTGTCTTACAAATAATCCTTTTCGACAAAGTCTTCTGTAGCATTCTAAACGTTTCTTCAGCAAATATAATTTCTTAAACAAAATTAAAAGCAACTTCTTGGCTCAACAAAATCACACATTGTAAAAGTTGCCCATATAATTTCTCCAATCTCACAAACCCGAGCGTAACTCCAATACTATTGATATTTATAGTGGGAAATTTTGTACAGATATCTGTCACATTGCTCACAACTTGGGGGAAAAAAAATGTTTCTGAGATTCGATTCCAAATTAATTTGGAAACTGGTCTTTGAACGCAGAAAATTTTCATTTTCATTGCAAATATTTTACTGTCGGAATTTTCCTTTTGCTCTCTGCTATGAAAAATGAACAGATAGATCCGAAATCTTTAATGGATGCATCTGAAATTTTTATTAAAGCACCCAACTGATTATAATTTACGTTTTCCGAATTCAATAAACACATACTCGTATCAATATCAAATCATGCCTTTGTCACAAATAACTACATATACAAAACGAATGAGAAATTCGGTTACATCCAGACTAATTGTACAGGGTTATTCAGCGTTTTACAACTATCGGTCTGGCAAGGCTGTCGGCTGTTAATTACCTGTCATCTGAAGGGTTATTTATTTAGTGAAAGGTTTGCCATTTACGAATATGTTTCGTTTAAAAACCGGAGAAAACGTAAAAATAGTTGAATAATAGTTAAAGGCTTTCAATCGAACAAAATTATCTTCAGCGATGAAGCTCATTTCTCACTTGGTGGCTGCGCATATGGGGCTTGGAGAACCAAGAAGTGATTGTGGGAAAGCCACTGCATTCGGGAAAAGTGACTGTTTGGTTCGCATTACGGTGTGGTCTGTTATTGGATCGTATTTTTTCGAAAACTACCTCAAAAGGATCAATTGCCACAACTAATCCAGAGGTGGTCATTTAAATGACATTGCATATCGTACATAATGGCGGGATACTGGCATTATAATGAAATAAAAGTTTCATCGAAATTACAGCTGTATACGTGTTTGATTCAACTTTACTTTTGAAACAGAAAAGTAGATAACCCGCTATTTCTACAAGCAATAAATAGGCCTCGATAGAAGATTTCTTTTAAAATTAAAGGAGTAAATCTCCGCAGAGAAGAAATCAGGAAGGCCACGAGGCTATGCGTCAACATTGTCAGCCAATGTGAATATGCGTGGGAAAAACTCATGTTGTGCATTTGGTGGGATAAACTTAGCAGTTAAGTGCTTTATGAGTTGCTCAAGTCGAACCACCGAACACAATGGATGTGATTGAGACGCAAATGCGATTCGCATCATATGAGGAAGCCAATAATTATCTCAAAAAAGAAAAAAAAAATGTGATGCTGATACAAAATCGCTAGTTATGCGATCGACACAACCTTTTTTACAATTTCTCATTCAATAAGTAGGCAACCTCCAAAATTCTCTATACAAATGCAAACAGGAATGGATAGGACGTAGGAAAAGGAAAAAAAACAGTCTGTTAAAGTAGGCAAGTGATGAAAGGAACGCTGCTAAAGAGTAATCCAACCAGTTACGCAATGCGTCCAGTGGAGGTATATAATTCAACTCCAAAATCTTCTAATTAACCTAAAATTAAATATTTAATTGCAAAAATTCGCATGGAGTTTGACTTATTGTAAAAATCGTTGGTATTTCACGATTATGCTATTCCGTAACTTACTGGATTGCGTTTTTGTCTGGGCAGTTTTAAGGCTTCAAGTGATAGAATTCTCAAAAAAATATTGATATACTTTAGAGAGGAGTTGATACCTAGCGAAGGCATAACGGAAGAGGACATAAAACGGTGTTTAATTATGGCATTTTGCAGAAATCCCAGTTTTTTACGGCCTCAATCATTAAAAATACCTATCCAAATCAGCTTTTACAAGAACTACGAGGGCGAGTCCAAAACTACCAAACGAAGAAGATTACTTTGACTGTTTATTTGTCTCAGGTGTGAAGTGCCGGACCCATGTTTCATCCGTGGTTATAAATGGACGCAAAAATTCGGCTTTACAGCGGTGAAACATCACCAAACACTCTACTGAAATTGTTTTACGATGCTGCATTTGCTCTATTGAAAGCAAGCGCGGCACCCATCTTGTACACAACTTTCTCAACTTCAAATCTTCGGTCAATATACATACAGGCTGGCGCAATAGAACGTGCATATTGCATCATCTTTTTTTGCGAGGTAGAAAAGGCGCGGGCGGGGGGGCGCCTACATCGTTGGGTTGGCGGGCTCATGGAGCTTTAACCGCTATGAATCTCTTCGACAACTCTCGTTCATATATTGCTACTAGGCGACTATATTGTGCTGAATATGGGCTACGGCGAATTAGTGAAGCTCCGAATGCTAATTTGATTTTGAAGAGACCGGTTCAACATTTAAACCACAAGCAAATGGTCGCCCAAGAACATCTAGGACCGAAGACAATGTTGAGAGAGTTATGGAGTCAGTACGAGGAAATCCTCAAATGTCGACTTGCAAGAGATCGTCTGTCTTCCAATTATCGCGACGAAGTTTGCAACGAATTTTAACATTGGATCTTAAACTGCATCCATATAAGCTGCAATTAACACTAGAATTGAAAGAGTCTGACTTCATAGCAAGGCTGGCATTTGCTAATGAAATGCTTAATCGATTTTCCAATTTTGACAATATCCTTTTCTCTGACGAGGCTCATTTCCTTATGAATGGGTTCGTAAACCGTCAAAATTGTCGTTACTGGAACAGTGAAAACCCCAAAATCAAACACCAGAAACCATTGCATAGTCCTAAAGTGACAGTATGGGCAGCAATCTCTGGCAGAGGAATAATTCGTCCTTTTTTCTTCGAAAATACACGTTCTATTGCGCCACCCTGTACAATGTATAGCACTTTTTTTAAATGCCTATCATTTTAGCTACTAGCTCAAGCACCTTCAACCGACGACCACCCACTAACATTTTGTAGATTTTCTTAACCGGTTCTGGCGTGGATGCCTCAACTGGATAATCACTACGGCGTTCGTCTTGGCAGCTCATACGGTTTCGTTTATACTCTACTATCCAATATTTTACAGCCTTAAACGAAGGAGCAGATTCTTCCCAAGTAGCATCCAGCTCGGCTTTGATATTGTTTGAACTGAGACTTTTTAAATAGAGATATTGAATTACATAACGGTGACCAATTTTTTCTATGTTTACAAATTCACTGGGATCGTTTACTTTTGATGGCTCAAATAAAATTACTAAACAACGTGGCACCTTGAAACTTGAAACATATGTTTTGTAAGGTTGCCACTTTTCACTAAAATATATTTTTTTAACTACTGGCACTATCTATACATCAGGTCGGCTGGCACCGCCCTCGTAAGTATTAAAACTGGATAAAAGTGAGAGGCAATAGAATTTTTAAACTAGGTAGACGCTTTTGGGGGATTTTATTAAAAATAAATTGTAATTTTTATATAATTTATATTATTCATGATTATTTTTAGGTTAAGGCTGGTATTCACCTCAAAGAGACTTATGTTTCCTATAAAAAATGAATGCAAATTATGCAAAGAGTCGGGCCGAAGGTTTCGGTCTTACCATAAATATACGTTATTCATGGGAAATCAAAAATACATTTAAGCTGCATGTTAGACTTCAAACAGAATTTACAAGTGGAAAATTTGACATTTTAGACCAACGCAGTGTCGTTCTAATTTTCTAATGATTTTGCTTAGAACTGAAATTTACTATTTGGTGAATTACAGGCCAATTATGATTAACTGCAATGAAATGAGTTTCAATGAGCGTCAGTTGTTTTCTGTTTTGTTTACATTCGCTTCATTTTTCTGTGTAGATATAAAGCAAGGTTCACACGCGCAAATGCAAGTGCGATAAACTCAATACTATCACGTATACATATCTGCTAATATAAGATGCATAATAGTAAAGAGAAATGCATAATTTTTTCATGACATTGAAGACTTCATAGCACGGTAGGAGTGATTCGATTTGATTCAAATATTCGCCGTTTTTTGCTATAACTTATTGTCATTTTGAAGATAATTTCATCATACGCCTCTTATAGAAACGTTAGTCCTCATTGGAAAAAAACTGGGACCGTCGATTTTCACATCCTCTCTTAAGAAGAAATTTTCAATAGTAAAATCATTAAACAAAGACGGGAACAGGTGGTATTCACTTGGTGCTAGATCCGGACTATAAATTGGATACAAAATAACCTTCCCACCAAACTCCTTAGTTACTATCAAGTCAATTCGGACGAGTCACTATCGATGTGCAGACAGGGATTGTCTTACTGGCCAGAGTAGAAAGCTTCTGGTATATTTTTCCTTTCAGATGATTCAACTGTTGGTAGTACATGTTCGAATTAAGAGTTTGACCGAAGATAAGCGACGCATAAAGGATTATTCTTTGGCAATTCCACTAAACATACAGCAAAAACGTCCTAATCGCCAATACTGCATTGACTGGCCACCGTTTGCGTCGGCCATCTGATTCAAAAATACGTTGATTTTATTGCGATTCAGTGATCCGTGATTCTTTTTGAGCTTCTCGAGCTTCTTTCTGAACTTAGTCTTATTTAAGTAATCCCCAACCATTTTTTATTCAACGTTTACCTTCTAAGCAATGAAAACTGTGTTTACATAATGGTATGTTTTGTCTTTGCTGGTGTCAATTTGTCTGAAGAGATTTTAGAGTACGAAGTCTTATCTTTCTAACGCCATCTTGAGTAACCCGATTGCACTTACTCAACACGAGATACACAATAGTAGATAAATTCGAGTCAATTCCACCAAACATATAGCCAACTCTTTTTGACCGTCTATTCTGTCTTTCCCTAAACGTTGTCGTAAGTGACTGATTTTTCATCACCAGTAGCCATTCGCTTCAGAAATATCTCGATTTGCAGATGAAAACTTGGTTCATGAGATTCTTTGGTATGACACCTATATATCCAGCTTCTTTTCGTATTCCGCCTTATTCAGGTGATTCCAAACGGTTTTTTGTGCAATTGTTGGCTTCATGGTAATTGAAACAATCGGACTTGACAATTTCCATTATTTTGTCGACATTTTCAACAATAGGGTGATGCGTCTTTAACATCAAAATTACTGGAACGGAATCGGCGAAACCAAACTTGTGCATGATTGGCCATTACGGTGTTAGGGCTATAAACACTTCACACTTTAAGCCACCTGGCTTGCATTTTCGCCTTTATCGAAGGAAAAATTATAAAACATAGCATATTTACTCTTTGCTGGTTTCCATATTTGGTACCCGCTCAAACAATACTGAGACTAACAATCATAAAACTCTCTGAGTAGGGTTTTTAATACGAAAACTTATCTTTCGAATGCCATCTAGCATAACCAGATCACACTTTTATGGCGCGAGATACAGAATAGTGAAGCCATCTATTGAAAAAATAACGAATATATTTTTTCCAGACCTTTACAAGAGCTCGTGAGACAAATCAAACAACTTACAGTGTTTTTTTAGGTTTTTTTTTTTTTTGCAAATTTCGAACTTGTAATACACTCAACTACACTCAATTTGTAATTAATTACTTTAACACGATTTTCCGTATTAAAAAAAAAACATGATTCCGTTTGAGTCTAGTTTTTTTTCGAAATTGTTTTGTTTAGAGCAGTACCTGGTTGAATGAGCTTTCCTGGAGCGAGTTGTGAGTTAAACAAGTTTTTAATTATTGAAAAATTAAAAAAGTTGAAAATGTTTTTCTAACGAAGGAAGATCTAACGACGAAAGTAAAGTACTTAAGCTAACGAGTTAAGTACTTAAGGCGAAAATTTAGTCAAATTTTTAAGAAGTTGCCTTAAATCAGTCAACTTTACGCAATTCCGTGTAATCTGCTTTAAATGCGTTCAATTCATAAATCAGTAAATGAATATGCATCAAATGCTATTGTATTCCAGGATAAATTATACGAAATCTTGTTGAAATCTTCGAAGTCTTACCTTTCTAATGTCATTTAGCGTTAGGAAGATCGCACTTTTATAATGCGATATATAGATTAGTATAAACTGAGCTACATTAATGAGTTTTTTTTTTCCAATTTTCGAATATAATCGCCGGAATTATGTATGTCGTAGTCGAAAAGTGACAACTCTCGTAGTCACTGTCGAATTTACATTTTATCGGTATCATGTAACTTTTTCGACGTGAGTGTAGTTTTGTAATAGATTTCTCTCACAAAACAGATCAGCTGATAAATAAACAAAACAAAATACCTGCTGATATGTTGACACAATTTCCATTTAATTTTTCCCGCGTTGTGCTGATTTTTTGCAATAATTACTAAGCAAACATGATTCCTAAGCAAACACTAAAAATGATAAGTTTGGCTATATTCTCATCTTCTGATGAGGATGAAGATGAACGCAGTGTAAGAGAACTTAGAAATTTTAGAAGACAATTGAATCGCTCGAACATATTTTTACTTCCAACTTCCATGTAAGTTAGGTTAATTGTTACTATGAAGCTTTTTATGAAGACTTTTTTAGATTTATTGCAAATTTTAGATTGATTAAAGATGCTTTACGGTATGTTCTGAGAGAAATATCACCTTGCTCCAAGATGGCTCCAGGTCAACACAAGTGACCAAAACATAGCGGCTTGCAGTAACGATGAGAATCTTAGCTGAAGGAAGTTATCAAAAAGGATGTGGAAACGACTTTAATGTTGGGCTAGCCCAACCAACAGTCAGTGGTGTGTTTCATGAATGTATAAATGCCATGTTTACACAACTTTGTCCGAAGTGGATCTCTTTCATTATGACAGAGTCGGAAAAAATGAAATCAAGGAACATTTTTACCAAAAAAATGATTTCCCGGGCGTTATCGGTTGCGTCGATGGGATACACATAAAGATTTTGGCTCCAAGCCTATCGGAGCAATATAAATACTACAATAGAAAGGGTTTCTATAGTTTAAATGCAATGGTGGTGAGGAAATAAAAAAAAGGTTATTTAAATATTCAATCAGCCCAAACTTTCATCCAACCATCGATGTCACGCGTAGGAGGTCCAGTGCCGTTTAGCTTAGTTTTGATAACGCCCCATTGTTGTTTTAAAGTCGACTTTTCGGTATTTTTATGAAATCCTTTAGCCAAGTCTAGATTTTGTTCCATAAATTGGACAAGGGTTGCAAATTGTTTTGGTGTTGTAACTTTTAACCTTATAAAAAAAAACAGACATGCTAGCTGAAATACATGGTAAAAGTTTGAAGCCAAACTTACTTTTTATTATCCATTTTCCGTTTGAATCTTTTGATTATTTTGCTTTCTTCCTTTTTTCTGACCTGTCACCAAGAAAATATATAACGACTGTTTCTGCCAAATTTTGGAGTCGAATACGACATACATAATACCATTATTTGTAATAGATTTTCAACAGGGTCGCATTTCTGTCGAAAAGTGACTTACGTGATACCATTTTAGTGAAGTGACATGGATTTTGAGTGACTACGACATACATAATTCCGGCGAATATCTATACTCAACTCTCAATTAGTTACTTTAATGAGTTCTCCTAAAGGGAGTTGTGAGTTAAACTAGTTTTTAATTATAGAAATTTTTTTGAAATATTTAATGCATCTAAGAAATATTTTGTAATAAGGGAAGATTTGATGGTAAAAAGAGCCAAATGTATAATGCGAAAATTTACTCAAATTTTTGACAAATTGTGTTAAATCTGTCGGTTTTACCCAGTAATGTTCAGTAAATAAATATGCATTAAATGCAGGTGCATTCTTCGGGGCAAGAATTTAATGAGTCAATGTTTAGTTCGCCGCCGATCATTATGAGCTCCAGCCGCCATCGCCAACAATTTGGTATCGCCTTCAAGCTCTGCTGGTGGGGCCATTTTTTGTAAAGCGGCGGAAACTTATTTATACTCCCAAATATCTCCTTCCATGTCGCCCTTTGTCTTAACTCTTTGCTACAATTTTCATCTAGCGAACAGTTTCTTGCCTAGTTAGTGGGTCTATTGAACTCACACGGGTTAGGTTAACCTGCCAAAAGGTTTCCCGCAGGTTTTTCTTTCTTTCAATATTGACAGTTTGAACAATTGCGGGCAATTGTGAATAAACATCGAGTCGGTCGGTCACACGTTGTGGTTATGCAATTGAACTCCTCATACACGTCGTTTGGCGTTGTTGTGTTTGTTGTTGCCAGCTGGTACTGCTGCTGGTACTGGTACGGTGTGGCAAAGGGGAAAATAATAAAAATAGGTAAAAGAGATATTGTAATTAAACATGCAAACCACAAAAAGCAATTGCTGTCGCTTTTCTCTGGTTCCTTTGTAAGGCAGTAACAACAACAACAACAACAACGAGACACTTTAATGCTTTCAATTGCACGAATGGATGGATGTATGTATGTATGTATGTGTATGTATGTATATTGGTATGTACTTGGACTGGGGGACAACATCAGGTTCAAATGCAAATACTAGACTAGACCCGAACAAGAAAACTGTAACAGCCGCAACGTTTGGATGAATGAAGAAGAAGTGATGTGGGGGAAAGCACAAACCACACAAAAACAAACAAATGACGGGCGACAAACCACAAACAATACGGCCGCACCTTTGGATTGTTGCATAGAATTGAATGTCTCCAATAAAAACTAGTTTGATTTATAAGACGGCAGACGGGCGTTCAAATGGATTTCAAGCAACCCCAGTTAAGCTAGCAAACGAATGAATAGCTAGCCAGTCAGCCGGCCACCAGCACTTGATTGCTCCCAGACACTCGAACGCGCGCTCAAGCGTCCATCCGTGTGACCACTCATTCGTCCATTAATCAAATGCAAGACGACGACAATGACAACAAAAACAATACCACCAAAACCAACGACGTCCACAACAACCACGCCAGTAGCAGCAGCTACATCAGCAATAATAATCATAATAATCACATTAATAAATGGACAGCCACAACTAGAAGACAGATTTCCTATACACAGCTCCGCCAGAATACGCTTTGGCACGAGCTATACTACACAATGTGAATAGAGCCAGCCACAAGACGACGCGTCGACAACAACAACAACAACAGTAGCTTTACAGCAAGTTATATTACGAATTAATGGTCGACTATCAAAGCGGCCCCAGCCAGCCAACATCGAAAACTGGCCAGTCGTCAATCATTTAGGCATACAACGTCAACAACACGAGCGAGCGAGTAAAAAATAAAGCTCAACTAAGCAGCAATAAAAAATTGATATTTTTAATTAACGCCAAGGCCAATACCAATACCAGACAGTTGGATGGGATGGATAAACGGACGGGCAGACGAGGCGAACAAACTCAATAGGCGCATAGGCGGCATGGACAGTACTGGACAAGAAAATAGCAATGAACGGAAATGGAAAAAATGTGTGACATTGCGCGCTAATCTTATCGACATTATAGTTAAGCAGTGGTGAGTGAATAAATAGTAGTCATTTCATTGAGTAAGAAGAAACGTGGAACCGAAAATGTCTGTCACATCTCAAAAAGCGCTTCTACTATCATTCGCATGATTGTAGGTCGAATCACCATCATTATATAAACGACTGTCAGCTTGATGTGTCTGGCGAACAGTAGTCTGGAGTAGTCGAGTAATCGACAAGCCTAGTGAATACTTCTCAAACTGTAATATTCGGAATCGTGGTTAAACTGTAGGTCCCGTTGAGCGAGTTTAAAAACAGAATGTGTGTGTAAGCTCAGTGAAAATCTCTCCAAAGGAATGCACATTTTTATAGCGAACCGAAAAGAAATACCTTTCATTTGTTTTTTCAGTTAACTGATATACCGATTTATCGATTTTTAGGTTTCAAAAGTAAAATTAAATAAAACACACATAAAACTATGATTTCGATGAAACTTTTATTTCATTATAATGATTGGACCTTGCCATTATGTACACAACACAACGTCTGGGTTGGCTTCAGCAATGGATCCTTTTGAGGTAGTTTTCGACCACTTCTTTCGCACATTTCGGGCGGTATGTCGGCGATAATTCGACGAATGTTGGTTTTCAAATACTCTAACGTTTGGGAATTATCCGCGTAAAAACGGTCCACAAAAAAAGTTTAACGGCGTCAAATCGTATGATCTTGGTGGGCAATTGAGGTGGCCAAAATGTGAAATTATAGTTTCTGGAAACTTCTCATGTAAAAACGTTGTGTGGCTCGTTGTGTCGTCTCGTTGCAACCACATATCGCCCAGTTCACAATCTTTAATTGCAGGCCAAAAAAGTCCGTTATCATATGGCCATAGCACTCTGAATTGAAATTTGGATTATACGCCAGACTTGCATTAGCAAAAGTGATATTTTCGGCAGCACTTACATTGCGATGAGCCACATGCCTGATTACATTTGTAACCCTTCCAGTCTTTTCAAATTTCTTTATAAACTTGCCAATTCTTTGCACAGTAGGCCGATTATGATGACCATAATCAGCCTATAATGCACGAAAAGTGCTCCCGATTGAATCTCCACTTTTGTAGTAAGTTGTAACCATTTTTACGCGTTCTTCCGTTGTGGAACGATCTATTTTTGTAAATGGCGAAACTTCCACTAAATAAATAACACTTCAGAAGACAGGTATTTAACAGCTAACAGCCTTGCCAGGTCGGCGGGTTTGAAACCACTAAATGGATAATCCGTTGTATCTTATATACTAGAATATAAAATATGATTTTGGTTGTTTATTCGGTTAAATATCATTGTTTTATTTGTTCAATTATTTGTTATCGATAATAGACTTCATAATTCAAGAACGTGCTTAATTTTTTGTATTTATATATGGCTGGACCGATAGCTATTGTGGTATTCGTTAAAATATCATTTTCAGTATCCTTTACTAAATATGTCAATATTTAAATGCGACGGATCCGAAGGGGTATGTCATGTGAATGCACTTTCATTTCCAGATCGAAGTTTACCAGGCGCTTAATATTTAAATTAAGTGCAACTAAATGAAAAGTGTTAATATACGATTAAATATGAAAAATCAGTAATTTGTATTGAACGTACAGGAAGGGGCCAGCCAAGTAATATAAGACAGTACAAGCAGAAATTGCAGAATAAAAGCTTTATTTTGGAAAAGTGTTTAAGTTTAATAAGCGTTTGACTCGTGTTCAATTTGACTGAGGGCAGTTCTTTCGTTCCTGCCAAAAGTTATGGATGAAATGTTGGCTTCCAGCAAATTTGTATGGAATCCACAATTAACACCATTCCTGTACCAATTCGGGCGAGTCACTGTCGATGTGCAGACAATCCCTGTCTTACTGGCCAAAGCAGGAAGCTTCTGGGCTATTTTTTCTTTCAGAGGATTCAACTGTTAGTAGTACAGGTTCGAATTAAGAGTTTGACCGAAGATAAGCGACGCATAGAGGATTATGTTAAAAATCTAAGAATGTTTATTATATTCATTTTTATGATATTTTTGAGAAATGACTGTACCTATTTAAAAAAGTTGTTTGTTTTTTTAATTCAAAATTTCTAAAGAGTCACAGTCTTTCATGAACTGAATCACAAACAAAACTGTTTATAATTTCATTTCGGGTGTATGAATCAGAATCAAAATTAGATGTCTGAAACAGAAGTATAATTAATAATTTAATACAATCAGAATCAGCGGAAATTAAACTAAATCAAAAGTAACATAACTTTTTTCGTTTTTCGTTTCTATTGAAAAAGTATACCGAAAAAATGCTAAAATTGTACATGTATCAGCAGCTACAAAATGTTATTTTACATCTCATTTAAACAAATCTAACATCAATAAGGTATAATAAATTTTTAAAATCACAATTAGTGTTTAGCTGCCACAATTTCAAATTTTATTAAAACTTCACCAAAAATGGTACAAAAACCGCCAACTAAAGCCAATGGAATGGAATAGAAGTCAATAATTTATATATGATAAAAAATGCATACAATAAGCTATTTTCATAAATATGTTTGCGTTTCTATAGCTCCAACTAAATCATTAGAGAGTAGAATATTAAAAACTCGTATAAGAAAAACTTTTGAGAAATTTCCCTAAATCCATTTTTATAAACCTCCAAAAATTTCACATTAATACAATTTTCAGAAATGTAACAAATGCAGGAACAGTTGCTTTTTAGTAAAGTTATTGGTGAACTAAAACTTCTCTGAGTGGATAATAATGAATCCAAACTGATTGTTTAGTCCAGAGGATCCCAATGATTTTCGGAAGTTATACAGCGATTGTAAAATACTGGTCCGTAATTCTCAGGGGAATTTGGCAGAATCGGCTTAAAAGTTAAACTATTTAGGATAATCTGGCTTTTACAGGGTGAGAGGATTGTTTTGGGAGTTAAGGTCCCTCTTATCAACACAGTGCCGAGAGTATATCCGATTTAAAAAAAATTGTTAGGTTCGGCTCGAAACAAGTGAGATAAATGCAACCTTGTAACCATATCGACAAGCTTTGCACAGACGCCTACATCGCTTAGACACTTCATATCGCATATTCCTGATCAGGGTTGCAACACTGTTGAAATAAAAAGTTGATTTTTTGACAGAAGCTGTAATCGAATCCAAGCAATATGTACATACATAAATTGCATTAAAATCGAAATGATTTCCGCTATAAAAGAAATTTATATATTTGTAGATGCTCAAGCTTGCTTGGTTCAACTAATAATATACATATATTCACCAAAAGGTCTAGGAAGCAAAATACTACAATCTTGTGCTATTTTTATTTAAAAATTTTAGAATAAAAATGGAAATTGCTAACAATCTACTTCGAAAATTATAATTATAATTTGTTTTAAAACTATATACGCCGATCCTCATGTGTATGGCGTAGAATTCTCAATTACTATGGTTTGACGGCAATTCCAGCCTACATATTTTTCCTTGCTACTATATTGCTCACACTTGTTTAAGGCAAACATAACATTTGCGTTATACGAAATGCAAATTCAAATTCAAAAATAAGAAAAAACAACAACATATTGCTCGCACAAAAGGCAGTCATCATCAGCAGTTGACGGGCAGAGCGAAGCGGGCATCCGATGAATTTTAAAATCGAATACACACACGAAATATTGAATTGGTTTAGCACACACAACCGGCGCAGAGAGAGCACTTGCAACGTGCGCAAAGAGTGCACCCGAACTCTTCGTTATGCCGTTGTCGCCGTTGTTGACCATCAAAAGGGGCTGTTAAAACGGCACGAAACTCTTCTTTTAATGATGGATGAGACACGTCGGCCGAAGACTTGCCAGCTACACCACACCTCTCCGTCGTGACAACACGCAACTTCATGTTGTTGTGCTCTACACAACAGACGAACGAACGAGTGCTAACACCCCACAGCACAGTTGCCTGTTCGCACACACCCAACAAGCCAACAACAACAAAATGAAGTTCGTCGTGTACCGTCGTCGGCATCGTTCGTATCCGCACGATAGCCCAGTACTTAATGGCTATCAGCCAATCACAGCGTTGGCCAGGGATCAAGGGGTAGGCTTACTGGCTTAAGATATGGCGGGAGGCACCACTTTCGTGCTAAGCAACACGATGTGCGGCCGGGTGTGTGTGCACCCTGTGTTTGCTCTCTTGGAGCCACATTGCATGGGCGCGAGTGGGAGAGTGTTATTTTTGTACTGTTGGCGAGCAAATGAAACAAACGACGGGACACGCACACACTCGCAAGCATTCGCGGCAAAGAGTCTAATAGGAATTGAGGCAAGTACTGCGCTGTGCTTTGCTTGCTGGCGAAAAATGCCAATTGCCCGTTAGTCTTTGGATAGAGCTGCTAAAGTTCGGTTAGACGGTCGGCGGAAGTTAAGCGTACGTTGTTTCGCGTGCCAGTTGACACAAGAAGCAATCTCAGTGTTTTGGTTTTTTGCTTCGATTTTTCTCAAACGAAAGCAACAACAAATAAACCACTCCGATCGATTTTTTTTGCGTACTTACACAATTTTAACATGAAAAACAAAAGAGTGTAAAAAATAAGAGTGAAAAACGTTGAAGCGAATTATCACTAAAGCAGAGAAAAATAACAGCAATAATGGAATTTTGTTAAAAATCAATAAATCACACGGTGACAAAAAAGTTAGTATCATAATAATCATTAACGGCAGTGTGGCAGCTCAACGCAAATATTTTTTGGATATATTTAAACACTTAAAAACTGCCAAAGCCGGTGATTTTGTAACACAAATGAAATATTTTCAAGTTTTTGTGGCAAATAATAAAAGTAAAACAATTTCAGCATTTACTACTGGGAAGAAAATTCAATTCGGTTGGAAACTTTTCTTCCCATTTTTCTTTATTTTTGTTTTGCAGTTTATTTTGTTCATGCTCTCGGTACCAAAGAAAAGTGAGAACAACAACAACTAATACCTCTACAAACAGTGAAGGGAGAGGTTTGTTGCTGTGCTCTAATGACCATAGTAAAATTTCACTTTGTTTTTTTTCTATTCGAAGAGCACAAAATTCTCTGTTTCAGCCTCACCAAAAATTTCTCTATGTGTGTTTACTTGAGTGTGTTGGAGTATTGAACTTTTTTGTGGGGGGATGTTCGGGGTGGTTGTTTTTATTTTCTTTCGTCGTTGTCGCCGCCGTCTTCTACTTCAAGTGAGAGTTGTGTTAGAAGAAATTTATGTTGTGTTGTTGTTTTACAGAGGGACACGTGACATTCGCGTTTGTAAGTGGCGCTCTCTTTCACATTTTCTGTCTGTGTATCTTTTTTTGGTGTATGTTTAACTATTTTGTTGATTCTGTTTTTTTTTTGTTTGGTGGTCGTGTAGTAACAATGGTTCGTATTGGAATTTAAACTTTAATAAAATGTGTTAGGGTTACCAGATGCGGTTTTGCATTTGTAATGCCAGCAAACTTATGACAAATTGCAACATTTCGACAACTCGTCGTAGTCGGTTAATTAGACTAGCAATTTGATAGTTTTCGCCAAACCCGTTTTTCCAGATAATCTTAGTTAGGACGATAAGCAAGTAAATACAAAAATATTCGTGCTATATGAAGCATTCACTAAAAAAACAATATTAGCACAAAATTTGGTGGAATGTCCATTGGGTCTAATGAAAGTCAGTCAAAGACCCCGTCGAACCTCGTCGTTTCAAATCAAGTTCAAAATATCTTAACGACAAGCTAACTGAATCTAAAAACAACGAGTAATGCATGAAAAGGAACTTTAAACATAATCGGCTGTTAGTGGGGATATATTTCTTATTAAGTTTTCAAAAAAAAAACGAAACCCGTGGCAACTCTTTTTTTAATCATTAGGAGTTTTCTGTGTTTGACTTTCTTTTTCTTATATTTTTCTTTTTCGTCATTCCGCTCACGTCGATTGATAACATTTAGTCATGAAAGCGATATGGCAATATACATAAGTGGGCAGGCTTAAAGTTTGACAATCGCAAACTATACTGGCGCCAAAAGCTCGGACGGCGCGAAGCTTATCTACGCGGTGATCTATAGTAACAGGTACTGTACCGGTTCGTTGCAAGATAAGGGAATGTGTCGGAAATGTGCTTTCCTCATGCATAATACTGTGCATTCATACTATTTTGTCAGAGAAAAATCTTATTTCTTATCACTGTTCCCTGATCACGCCCACAACTTTGGCGGTCGCTTTATAAATAGTGCTTATAAATTGGAGCTGTTCTTCTATCAATGTTGCCTTTAATTAACGAATAAGTTGTAAAAATATTACAACAATTCTTCAAAAGGACCATATTTCAAAAGCTGGATTTAGTCCTTCTATAACAAGGGTAAAAAATTGTGCAAAAGTGATGGGAAAGTTCTGAAAAATTACAATTTTTTTCTTTCCTTTCCTTCCTTTTTGATATAATTTTTCGCATAACATTCATTTGGGCGGTTGAATAACACCGGACACGGATCATAGATGTTCTTTTCAATGTTGTCTCCACGTACCAGGAAGTAACGTCAAATTTAGAGCTCGCTTGAGGACTTATGGAGCCAAATTTAATCCACAACCGAAATTTTGTGCACAATCAGTTGATAAAATAATTAATTAATAATTGATTGATAATTATATTTTGTAATAGTAAAATTTTCTTGACAATAATGTAAAATTGCTAATAGGAAAATTATCTTGAAAATGAATAATGCACCAAAATCCTACATAATTTTTGCATAAAAACGTTAATTAAAAGAAAACTCGAAATTTTGTTTTATATAAAAAATTCATAATTTCACAATTTTAAGTTTTTATTTATTAAACTTTAAATTGAAGCTTAAAAAGTTTTTTACGTATTTTGAGCATGCAACAAACATTTTTTCGAGTTTGAAGACCCAAAAATGAGCTACAAAAACGGGTATAACTTATGTCTGAAGAATTGTAGGAACTTAAATATCCTATTTGGATTCGTCCCTATTTTGTGACATTAAAACGATTTTTTAAAATTAATTTTGATCACTACGACTTTTTCTTCGTATTTTTTTACGAAATTTCAATAATTCTTACTGCCTATTTAATGAGTAAGCGATTTATATTTGTAGAAATATTAAAAAAAAATATAATTATTTTTGTTAAATTCTGTTCTGCTGCTGTATATCATATTAGGTATTTAAAATTATTATTATTAATAATTCCAAACTAATTTTCTTTATAAATTTTCGATTTATGCTTTTTTTGTCAGATTACGTTGTTTCTAAAAAAATGTAATTACTATAATCATTGCTATTCGTTTAATACCCACGATTTCTTGCTTTCGTGCTTTTCTCAAATAATTACTAATATATCAGTTTAAGGCAAAATTTTCCAAATAAACTGAGGTATTAGGAAGGTTTATTACCACCCTTGTAAAAGTATATTTGTAGTTGGAGGCATTGATACAGAGTTCATAATCGACTTTATCCTAAAATTGGAACGGATTCTGATATCCTTTTGAAGGAAACTAGATTTTTGCTTTGTTTTTATGTTCATTCAAGTTCAAGACTAACTTAGGTATTTGCAAAACTTGTTTGACGAAGATAAGTTTTGGCAGAATTATATTCTCATAATGCTAGAAAGTCTGCCTGTATAACTATTTCGGTTCCAGCCACGGATCCTCATCCGCAGATTTGGTAAAATGATTGGTTTATCAAGTCTAAGACAATTATTAACTTAATGAAAATTCGTTTCTGATTGCACAAACCCGAAAAAAGTTACAAACATTCACTTAAGAGAAACTTTCGATTTTTTTGGAAAACATAATTTTTTTTAAATAATCTTGGTCTTTGTGCTTGCAAATAAGAGCTTTATTGTTTGAAAAAAATATTTTATACGTGTACATTGGAAAAGGTTTACGTTAATTGAACAGATTTTTACTTTTCCGTTTCTTAGAGAGAGAGAGACAGCTGATGTATTTGAAGAAAGCGCTGTAAAGAATTGTTTATTTTTATAGGGTTGTAAAATTTTATATAATTTAGTTGATGATCTACTGAGCCATCTCGGTTTTGGTTTTAAAATTATTCAAACATTACAGAATACAAATGGATATACTAAAAAAAAAAAAAATTTAATAAATAAATAATTTGAAATGTGGTTCATATGATAACATTTTTATATTTATATTTTTTTTATGACTTAAAGTCTAATTTAGAATAAAATTTTCATGCAGAAATCATTTTGAAAAAGGGTTTCCACATAAAAAGCATTTTGCCTTTTGCATTTTTTTTTATTGTCTGATAATACTTCTTAAATAGGAAGACGTTCCTTAGAAGACGCTTTGTATTGCAAATTGTAAACTTGAAAAATATTATAGAAAAGATGTGATATGCATATTGAAATTTGAAATGTAAATTATATGTTAATATGTTTACTCGTGCTTAAATTTTTTTTATTGTACAGAGACTGACAGACAGAGTACCGGTTTAATATGTAAGACAATTATAGTAAAGTATTTCAGATGGTACTGTCCATATAGGAAAGTTTTTTCGAAGACCACTGACGCGGAAAATTTAGGAAGATAATTTTCATATTTAAAGAAAATTCTGAATTATGTAAATTTTTGTTCGTGACGTTCTTCGGACGTCAGTCCTCAGCTTCTTGGAAAATGTTTCGTGCCGAACATTTTGAAAAAGGTTTAATATTTAAAAAACAGTTTGAACAAATTTGACTGATTTGGCCTTCACTTTTTTTTTTGTTGCCTTTGGCTTGGTTAATTTTTCGTCATAAAAGCTTCGGCTCAATCGGACTTTCAGCGTCATTACGATTTTGCGCCTATCCATTGGTTTTGTTAATATTTCATCTATTTGCGATTATCCTTACTATAGTATGTGCAAGCCAAATGTTCTTCAATGTGTCCTGTGTCAAATTGACAGTCCAAGCATGGAACTATTGCTTCTAATATACAACATTATAATTGGAATTTTATTATATTGTACATATTAATAGCTTGAATCAAGGATGATTCCTATGAAAAACTAAACATATCTGTCGACGCCTTGGTATAGCCTCCGCACAGCTTTATAATATACACAAAATCGAACCGATCAAGCTTGGCTTTGTCGCCTTCGTTTATTTAAAATGTGGCTGAAAATTATGTGATTATTTTGTCCGTTCGGTTCAGTGATTCGTTTTGACTTTGCATTTTGGTTTGTTTAATGAAATAGGTTTTAAGCCTGCCCGAGGTTAGTAAAAATGAATGAACAACGCATTCTCATTGTGAAATTGTTTTATCAAAATGGTGAACGTTTTGCGGCTACAGTTCGCAAACTGCGATCAATTGGGGGTCACAATAATGCTCCAAAAGAGTCAACTGTAAAGAGATTAATGGATAAATTTGCCAAAACTGGGTTTACTTTATAGATATTTATGTCGAATGGTTTAACAATTTCAGCATTTCTATAGCTCAATATTTTGAAACGCTTACTGAAAAATATAACTTTACTCTGTTGAATTAATTTTGGGCCATCAAAAATGGCTAGAAAATTCGTAATAGCTATTTGTGTTTTTGCGTCCATTTGCCAAAAATTTGAAAATGTATTCGAATAGGGTGCAGTGCGCAGGCTCACTACTGCAGGATACACGATTTCAAATAAGTTTGAAGTATGTCCGTTTTCTACATATTTAAAAGATCGGTGATGGCTCCAAGAGTTTGCATGTGGTAAAAGATGCATATGGTAATATTTTTGCAAAAAAAAAAACTGTTTCTAAGACGTATAGTTAAAGAGAAAATAAGCAATGGATTTTAGAAAATTTAAAATTTCGACTGAGTTTAATGCTAATTGTGAGTGACATAATTTAAGGTGAACCTCAAACGTATACCTGTATTCCCAATATTCCCAATTAAACTAAACTAAATATATACATAATCACTTTACCGAGTTTAATTGTTGGCCGAAACAATCCTTCATCTCACAATGTGCAATATGATATCTCAAAAAATTAAAGCCAACTTATAACACCCGATACCAGTTGGAGACTGGTAGTACTATATCGGCTTTTTGGCTCCACACAAAACAAATGATTGTGAAATTGGAATCTCAGTTTATTTACCAGGCAATATTTTTTGTTTTGAGAGGATCGCTGATCTGTAAATAACTCATTTCATAAGATAATCAGATTTCTCACATTTAATCAAGCAATGTAACGCTATAGAAATGGCAAATATTTAGATTATGGCTGTCGACTAATTATGGATTACAGGCGAAAAAATACATTTCAATAAATCGGTTGATTTGCTGCATGGAAGTTATCCGCATGAGCTTGGTAGCACAGCCCATTTTCATTTTAACGCATGATGAGCGATAAATTTAACTGAATTCAGTGCAACTGCTGAAAGACATGAAGCGAAGAAATATGTGGGTAATTTGCATGGAAGACAATAGAATTTGCGTGGTTGCTTGGTCAATTTTTCTCAAATTTTACCAAGCATCACAAACAAATGCTATGAGCAAGGACCAAGGTCGCTATAACTTACTAATTGGAAAAGGAAAGCGATAGATTGAATTCCGGAAAATCGCCAGAAGATTCATGACCTACAACAAATTTGACTGCATTTAACGTATCTGAATAAAAATACGAGTGGCGTTGGTTAAGGTACGCGACTATCGTCCGCATGATCGCGAGTTCCATCTTCGATACAGCCACGTATGATTATTTGAGCGATCACCTCGATGTGTCTGACGAATACTTGGAGTAGTCGGGTACTTGACAAATCTGGTAAATGCTTTTCTAGTAAATGCTTAATCGTTGTTAAACTGTAGGTCTAGTTCAGTTAGTCCAAAAATGTAATGCCTGCAAGCTCAGGAATATGCGAAGCTTATATCTTATGTTTGGGAGGCAAAGGAATTTGTTTATTTGAATAAAAGTACAAACTTAAGTATATATTAAGTGAATATATGTATAAATCAGTAAATTTTGTGGATACTGGTTTAAAGAGCATGGTTAATCGGCCAATTTTTTTTTTTTTAGTACTACAAGAAAATTGTATAGAACTTATAGAAAAGAAACTGAAATTCCAATGATTAGTCAATTTGGATGTGTGGCAACGATATACATACATAATAGACTGTATATGTTTAAGAATGTTTCATGAGGATTTAAGACAGTTATTGTGACCATCAGGCAGTCAGCAAGCCCGACAAATTTTAAGTAATCGAGTAACCGACTAGTCTGGTAAATGCTTCTTAAACGTTGACTTTTGGAATCGTCGTTAAGCTGTAAGTCCCGTTGAGTGAGTCTAAAAATATAATGCGTATGAGCTCACTGTGGGAAGCTCTCCCATATCTCATTCATGCAATGCAATGGAACTTGTTTTATATTTTGTTTTATATGTTTACGTAATATTTTTTTGTGAGATGTACAAGCTGACAAGTTTGCACTGTTTGGTACAAAAACGACTCGGTTTGGAGATGACTTGGAATCG
>JAHXMU010025479.1:48009-65947 GCA_019455685.1 Philornis downsi
ACCAGTACCAGCAGCAGTACCAGCTGGCAACAACAAACACAACAACGCCAAACGACGTGTATGAGGAGTTCAATTGCATAACCACAACGTGTGACCGACCGACTCGATGTTTATTCACAATTGCCCGCAATTGTTCAAACTGTCAATATTGAAAGAAAGAAAAACCTGCGGGAAACCTTTTGGCAGGTTAACCTAACCCGTGTGGAGTTCAATAGACCCACTAACTAGGCAAGAAACTGTTTGCTAGATGAAAATTGTAGCAAAGAGTTAAGACAAAAGGCGACATGGAAATATTTGGGAGTATAAATAAGTTTCCGCCGCTTTACAAAAAATGGCCCCACCAGCAGAGCTTGAAGGCGATACCAAATTGTTGGCGATGACGCCTGGAGCTCATAATGATCGGCGGCGAACTAAACATTGACTCATTAAATTCTTGCCCCGAAGAATGCACCTGCATTTAATGCATATTTATTTACTGAACATTACTGGGTAAAACCGACAGATTTAACACAATTTGTCAAAAATTTGAGTAAATTTTCGCATTATACATTTGGCTCTTTTTACCATCAAATCTTCCCTTATTACAAAATATTTCTTAGATGCATTAAATATTTCAAAAAAATTTCTATAATTAAAAACTAGTTTAGCTCACAACTCCCTTTAGGAGAACTCATTAAAGTAACTAATTGAGAGTTGAGTATAGATATTCGCCGGAATTATGTATGTCGTAGTCACTCAAAATCTATGTCAGTTCACTAAAATGGTATCACGTAAGTCATTTTTCGACAGAAATGCGACACTGTTGAAAATCTATTACAAATAATGGTATTATGTATGGCGTATTCGACTCCAAAATTTAGCAGAAACAGTCGTTATATATTTTCTTGGTGACAGGTCAGAAAAAAGGAAGAAAGCAAAATAATCAAAAGATTCAAACGGAAAATTCGTTTTGTATAGTTATTTGTGACAAAGACATGATTTGATATTGATACGAGTATGTGTTTATTGAATTCGGAAAACATAAATTATGATCAGTTGGGTGCTTTAAAAAAAATTTCAAATGCATTCATTAAAGATTTCGGATGTGTCTGTTCATTTTTCATAGCAGAGAGCAAAAGGAAAATTCCGACAGTAAAATATTTGCAATGAAAATGAAAATTTTCTGCGTTCAAAGACCAGTTTCCAAATTAATTTGGAATCGAATCTCAGAAACATTTTTTTTCCCAAGTTGTGAGCAATGTGACAGATATCTGTACAAAATTTCCCACTATAAATATCAATAGTATTGGAGTTACGCCCGGTTTTGTGAGACAAGAGAAATGACATGGGCAACTTTTACAATGTATGATTTTGTTGAGCCAAGAAGTTGCATTTAATTTTGTTTAAGAAATTATATTTACTGAAGAAACGTTTAGAATGCTTCAGATGACTTTGTCGAAAAGGATTATTTGTAAGACAAGCCGTATGGCTTCGCGGGTTTAATATTAAGAATAAGATTATTTGTAATTGTTATGCAATTGTATAAATAAGTGAATATGTAATATTTTATATTGGCCTAATTTGGCTTTGTATTACAATATCGATAATAAAGAAATGAATTAATTAAAAAAAAAGTGGCATAAATAGCTCACAGAAGGCTTAGAAAGAGAACGAGAACAAGAATCGATCATCGACCTCTACCGATGTCGCATTGCCGCAGAAATAAATTTTTTCTGGGAGTTCTAAATTCATTCATTAATTCATTCTATGGGGTAAATTTATTCAATGTAGCTAATCAGAAAACCATGGCGGGTGCTAAAAAAATTCTGATGGGGCTCAGGCCCCTCAGCACCCCGCTTGGTGAGCATATGGATGAAATTCACGTTTAATAAACCTAAAATCAAAAAACATCGAATAACGATTGCTGATGATGTTGGCATTTCAAACGGAACGGTTAACTCCATTAAAAAAAAAAAAAAAAAAAAAAAATAGTAGGCCTCAGACGTTTAAAATCTAGATTGGCATCAAAAACTCTAAAATGTTTCGAAACAGATGGTCCAATCTGTTAAAAGATGACTTTGAACTATTAGCACGTTAAAATGCACTATGGGAATGAAGCTTGCATTTGCATCCCGAAGTGAAGTAATACGGAAAATATCGCGGCAAAATTGCTCAAAAATCAAAATTATGTTGTCAGTTCTCTTCGATTTTTGCAGTGTTTGTGGTCTATGAGTTTCTTCCATGTGTCCAAATTGTTAACAAAGAATATTATTTCGTTTTCATGAAGTTATTCGAAAAAACAGCCCGGATTTCTGAACATGCAATCCATGTTTTTGCACTACATTTATTCGCCATCTAATAATGCATTAACTATTCGTGAAATTTGAGACAAAAATTTGACTAATATCGCTCCACAGCCACAGTATTCGCCTAATTTAATATCGCGTGATTTCCAGTATAAGACACCGTCGAATGTGCTATGTAAAGGACTACAGCCAGTTCTAGCTGACTCAATTGAATCTAACCAGTACAGTTATAGACTTGATAGACCTAAAACCGATCATATTTTGAAACTACCTGAAATCCTGGAAAGCAAGTTCACATGGAGAACTTGTTTTCGACATTCAAAAATAGTAAAAATTGTATGAGGTTATGAGCGAGTTGGATGTTCCTGTGAAGTTTTGTTTGATGGTGGCCGCTTATCGTGGAGACGATTATGTGGACAGCTTAGTGCATGTTTGGTATCATTTGCAATAAAAGCCCCGTACAACTAGCATACACTGATGATATAAACGTCATTGGAAAAAGCTGCTAGATGTTACTGCGGCCTTCTCAAGTGTTGAGAAGGAGTCAGAAAAAATATATTTGGTGGTAAGCAATGACAAAACCAACTTATTTGCTTCGACGGACTAAGAGGACGTTGATAACTATACCATTTAAGGAAAAATGAATTTATCTACCTTAACCCTGTCGTCATTAAAAAGATTTACGTCAACTTGGAGATTGGTAGAAGAGTGTTGCTTTCGAACAGATCTTACAATGGCCTAAACTGGCGATTTAATGACAAAGTCCTCTCTCGAAAAAGAGAAATTTAATTGCAGCAGACATTACGATTCAAGCAGAGAAATCAGTGTTGGGAATCTTCGAGAGAACAGTACCTCGCATGAACCATAAGCTATATGAGCTACATACCGTCATCGATAAAGTTAATCGCATCACATTTCGCATCTACATTCCGTCATCGACAAAGTTAATCGCATCACATTTCGCATCTACATTCCGTCATCGATAAAGTTAATCGCATCACATTTCGCATCTACATTCCGTCATCGATAAAGTTAATCGCATCAAATTTCAGTGAATGCGTTGCTTGGGCCTTGTTATGCGCATGGAATCAAATGCTCCGACATGAAAAATCTTCTCAAATGTAAAGAAATTGGAGTGTCTATTCCCGCATCCATCAAATATTACCCTATGTTGCTTTTAGTTAAGGAATAGATGAAAGGAATATTAGGTGAATACTGAAAAAGTACTATTATTATCAAAAGTTAGATTTACTTTTTGAAAAAAAACAAAAGTTTTCTCATATTGGACAAGTTTGCCTCTAATTGCGACACTTGCGGGCCATAACATCACTGATAACATACCGATAATTACAGACAGATAAATACAGATAGCCAGCTGTGTCAAAAAGGCTGCTCTTTAAGACGATCATAATTCAATCATTGAAACATTTTTCAAGTGCATTTTCCGGAAAAGACTTCAATTCTTGTTGTGAGTATTCTTTTATGTATTTTATCGAGTACGAATACATGTGTACAGAAGCGATAATTTGAATTTTGGAAGGTAAAAAAGTATCGAAAGGAGCAAAATCATTTGAATACTGTGGTTATTCGATGATATTGGTTGAGATTTTCGCCAGAAATAGAAAATCTATGAGTTTTATTGCCCCAAAATGATGAAAAAAAGGCAGATAACATTTTTTGCTCGTCATTTAAACTTCTGGCAACAATTATGGCTGCACAACATTGTGATAGTGAAGGAAAATAGTGGCTAGAATTTTGGCTAGAATTCCGTCTTCACAGCACTGCGTTGATCATGTTTGATATGTTTTTCGATTCAGCAGGAAGGCGTCATTTCGAGTTTGTTTTATGAATATAATTTCGGAATTGATTTAAGCGTTTGATGTTTTGAAGAAAATTTAAGCTTTTTGGTAGCAATCGAGCGGCAATGCGTTTCATACATAAACTAACAAGTAAAATTGTACAAATTAATTCGTGAAACACA
Source organism: Philornis downsi (assembly GCA_019455685.1). NCBI lineage: Eukaryota > Metazoa > Arthropoda > Insecta > Diptera > Muscidae > Philornis > Philornis downsi. Next base: position 52,276 of record JAHXMU010025479.1, read on the forward strand.
TAAAGTTTTACGGCTCTCTCTCTCTCTCTCTCTCTCAAACCTAAATGACGATTTTCTGACACCATTGAACTCAGCTCTCTCTCTCTCTCTCAAACCTAAATGACGATTTTCTGACACAACTCATCTCAACTTAACAGGTATTAACTTCAGTTGAAGACGTTGATGGTCGATTAGAGAGAGACAAATCTTCCATCACACCTTGACCATTTTTGAGTGCACTGTAGCGCTCATACGAACGTTTTTTTTTATAAAGCCAACTCACCTTAAACCTTCTGTAATAGGGAATCGGCAAATGAAATAACATTTGCATTAAAAAATTTAGGACAAATACAAGGGCGGTCCCAAAGCTAGCCGACCTAACAAAGAAGACACAAAAGTGTTGAGAAAAATTTTCGTTATTTTTCAGCATAACATCCTTTTAGCTCGAAACACTTTTTTCAGCGCTTTCCAATAGCTTCTATATCCAGTTTATAGTACGAACTGTCAAACTCCTTAAAATAGCCATCAACTACAGAATTTATCTCTTCATTGTTGGCAAATCTTTTACCACCGACCCATTTTTTCAAGTTTGGAAATAGAAAATAGTCAGAGGGAGCTAAATCTGGCGCGTGATGATTATCATTAATTTTGGCCATCGTAATAGTGGATGTGCGTATGGAACTGGAAAATTGTCTTGATGAAACAACACTTTCTTTTTCGCCAAATGCAGCCTTTTTTCCACAGTTTCTTCACCTAAACGCTGCAATAAATTAGCATAATATTCGCCATTGATGGTTTTTCCTTTCTGAAGATAATTAACAAAAATAATCCCATGCACATCGCAGTGATATTGCCCGCAGATGGAACCGTCTTTGCTTTCTTTGGAGACGATTCTCCCATTCGAGTCCACTGCTTTGACTGTTTCCATGTTTCAGGTGTGAAGTTGTGGACCCATGTCTCATCCATGGTTATAAATCGATGTAAAAATTCGGCTTTATTGTGGTGAAACATCGCCAAAAACTCTTCTGAAACATCTTTACGACGCTGTTTTTGCTCCAATGAAAACAAGCGCGGCACCCATTTTGTGCACAGCTTTCTCATCTTCAAATCTTCGATCAATATTTGATGTATAACACTTTTTGCAATGGCTATCATTTTAGCTAGCTTACGCACCTTCAAATGACGATCATCCAATACCATTTTATGGAGTTTCTTAACGGTTTAAAGCGTGGATACCTCAATTGGTTGACCACCACTGGTTCGGCTTGGCAGCTCGTAAGACCTCGTTTAAACTGTGCTACCCTATATTTAACAGTCGTAAACGAAAAAGCAGACTCCCTCTAAGTAGAATCTAGCTCGGCTTTAATATTGGTTGGACCGAGACCTTTCAAATGGAAATGTTGAATTGACCAACTTTTCCATTTTTACAAATTCACTGAAATCATATACTTTTGAAGACTGAAATGAAAATACTAAACATCGTGGCGCCTTGAAACGTAAAACATATGTTTTATAAGGTTGCCACTTTTCACAAAAATATTTTTTTTTTCAAACTACTGGCACCATCTATACGTCAATTCGGCCCCACCACTTTGTGGGATTTTTTGATCCTTTGATTGAAAACTGCAAATCACACTTAACATGAATAGACAAAATCGAGGACTGTAAACAAATTAAGTGACAGAGGGGAATCAAGCTTTGCGTGAGTGCAAAGAACAGTTGAATTTTGACAATCGCTTAATGCGGATTTAGTTTAAATAATTATTAATTAATAATTCTTCTTTTTTTTCTTATGTGGCGGCTGGAATAGACAGCCTTATCTACAGGGTGGCGCAATAGAACGTGCATATTGCATCATCTTTTTTTGTGGGGTAGAAAAAGCGCGGCCGGGGGGCGCCTACATCGTTGGGTTGATTGGGTCGCTAGGAATCACTTCGACGGGAAGCGTCGCGCATTATATGAGAACTCTCGTTCATATATTACTACTAGGCGACTATATTGTGCTGAATATGGACTACGGCGAATTAGTGAAGCTCCGAGTGCTAATTTAATTAAAATATAGGTAAAGCGTTTTGAAGAGACCGGTTCAACATTTAAACCACAAGCAAATGGTCGCCCAAGAACATTTAGGACCGAAGACAATGTTGAGAGAGTTATGGAGTCAGTACGGGGAAATCCACAAATGTCGACTCGCAAGAGATCGTCTGTCTTACAATTATCGCTACGAAGTTTGCAACGAATTTTAACATTGGATCTTAAACTGCATCCATATAAGCTGCAATTAACACAAGAATTGAAAGAGTCTGACTTCATAGCAAGGCTCGCATTTGCTAATGAAATGCTTAATCGATTTTCCAATTTTGATAATATCCTTTTCTCTGACGAGGCTCATTTCCTTATGAATGGGTTCGTAAACCGTCAAAATTGTCGTTACTGGAACAGTGAAAACCCCAAAATCAAATACCAGAAACCATTGCATAGTCCTAAAGTGACAGTATGGGCAGCAATCTCTGGCAGAGGAATAATTGGTCCTTTTTTTCTTCGAAAATGCGCGGGGCCAAAACGTCACTGTTAATACGGAACGCTATGTTGAGATGTTGGACGGATTTTTGGCTCCAGAAATTGAAAGTTCAAGAATAGTGAATTCCAGAACTTGATTCCAACAAGATGGAGCTATCTGTCACACATCAAATGACTCCATGGCGGTGGTGAAGCAGATATTCCCTGGCAGACTGATTTCGAAAAGAGGTGATATTCCATGGCAACCACGTAGTCCAAACTTGACGCCTCTTGACTTTTTTTTTTGTGGGGATACCTCAAACACAAAGTCTACAGTAATAATCCAAGAAACATCGTTCAGCTCAAGGAGAATATCCGTGGTGAAATGGCAGCCATTACACCAGTATTACTGAAGAAAGTTTTCAATAACTTTCGTTTGCGGTTAGAGGAGTGCCGTCGTAGAGAGGGTCACCATTTAGATGATGTTATTTTTAAAAAATAAACTCCATTTATTACTCTACAATGCCTTAGATTTATTTTAAGCATACCTTTTGTATTTGTTTTTTAATCTATTTTTTAAATATGCACGTTCTATTGCGCCTACGCCGCCCGTAGAAAATAATTCCAAGCGCTTCAATCTTCTGCGCTTCTCCTCCAATTCGTCACACCAAACTTCGATATTATTTCAAAAACCTGGTCTTTCCAACGGAGTTTTGGTCGCCCTCTTCTGCGCCGTCCATCGAGTTCGTTGTTGAAAACTTTCCGTGCCGGAGCGTCTGGGTCCAACCGCACAACATGACCCAACCAACGCAATCGCTGTATATTAATGCGTTTGACCACGTCGATGTCGGCATATAGCTCAAAGAGCTCACTGTTCATGCGACGCCAATACTCTCTGTCAACGATGATGGGTCCGTATATTTTCCGGAGTATTTATTAATAATTAGTAATAATTAATTATTATTATTCATTGATATAATCAATCACTACCCTAAATAATAAATTTTTGGTACGTTTTTTGACAGATTATTTAACAAAATTGTATAATATGAACCAAATTTACAGTGCATTTTGCATTAATTGCATTAATTAACGACATTGGTTAAAATTTTAAATTTTCCTACATATTGATCTTATGCCGAAGGCGAAATACGTATTAAAAATCGATTTACAAATTTTTGCAGATTCCCAATGGCGACAATTTTTAGACAATTTCGCTGGCAAATCAAAGTCTTTTTACTGTGAGTTCTATAAAGTTTTGACTGTCATATATCAATTATATTTAGCAATTTAAAATAATTTTTATATTTTTATTTTTGCGTATTAGTCATTTTTCAAATTAAAAGTTAATCGATTTTAAAGAATTCGGAAAAAACAAACCTTCTAAAAAGTTTGTCCTTTAAATGGCAGGCAATTAAAAGTACGCTTTTAAATAAAATCATAAATAAAAATACACAAATTTCCATTATCTGACGAGTACGAAAACTTTTTGTTTGACTTAGCCAAAGGAGTTTTCTCCATCGTTGTAGGTAGAAAAAAGAAGATTTTAATTTGTATTTCTTTTGTTTAGGACAAGTCTTTGTTAGTGTTTTGTGCGAGTTTGTGTTGTTATCTTGACTTTAACTGGCAACAAAGTTGCAGTAACATCCGTTGCCAAGTAGGAATTCATCAAATATGTATTTCTTCTGTTTGTCTGTCTGTCTACATCGTACATCCATCCATAGTACATGAGTCTCCGATCTACCATTTTCATCCCCCCTTGTAAGCTATTTAAGTCATCGTCACCACCCCAGCAACCAACAATGGAAAAGTTTTTCGAGAAATTTTTGCACTCAACTCGTTCGTTTAAAAGCAAACCAAAAAGAAAAAAATTCTACACGAAAAAAACAAAACAAAATAATTTACACAAAATGTTTAAAAGCGAAATAATTTACACAAAATGTATTCAAAGTGTGTTGTGGTGTTCTATTCTCTTCCGTACGGTGACTGAAACAGTGACTACAGCACAGCAGCAAATGTGAAACCCAACAAACTCTGTGGCGGTAAAATTCGTAAACAAATGTTCTGGCTTAGTCTTTATGCTTTTATTCACTCAAAAATATGTTAATATTTAAGAACTTTGTGTCAACGTCTTAACTTTCTTAGCATTTTTAATTTTTCACTTCATTGTTTCGCTCAATGACCTAATTAGTACTATCCAAGCAAAGCTTTCTACTTCATTTCAACTTGATGACTTTAACAAATAAATAAAATAAATTACATGATAACCTGGAAACTAGATTGCTAGTTAATATGATAATTTAATAACTGGGAAATATAATAAATTGTTATATTGCCAGTTAGTTAATATGGTAATTTGATAACAGGGCAATTTAATAAATTATTATATTGATTACATGTTCATTTGAGAGTCAGCTGCAGAGTTCCAAGTTAACCATGTAAAACCGGCTACCCACGCCGTCGACCCATTTTGCATACAACTCAACGCCGTCGATTTTATCGCCTGAACTCGGCTAGAAATAGACGCGAGTATGTCAGTGGAATATGGCTTCAAATACGGCCAACAATCGGCAATTTTCTACTTGCTTACATTATAGAAAAGGGTTTTTGTCGAAACTTTTTATATTGAAAAGTGTCTTCAGACGAACTTTTCATACTGAAGAATGTCTTCATAAGTACTTTTTATGTAGAAAAAGTATCCTCATGAGTACCTTTCATACAGAAAAGTGTTTTCATATAAATTTGTCCCACAGGAATGTTATACTTTTCAAACACGAATATGCTTTCGAAATATCACATAGAAAAAATTTTAAAATTACAATAGCTTTTTTTATAAAATGCAGTAGAAAATATTACAGCATGAGAAAAAATTTACTATATTTGAAATTTTCAAAAAATACGTAAACATTCAGCTCAAGAAAGTAAATTTTCAACTTAGAAAAGTGTCTTCGTAATAATATTTTTATATAGAAAAGTGTCTTTAAAGGAACTTTTCATGTTAAAAAGTGTCTTCGTAAGTACTTTTCATTTCATTTTTCGTGCAGAAAAGTATCTTTGTGGACACTTTCCATAAAGAAAAGTGTCTTCATATAAATGTTTCCTAAAGACATATAATAATTTTCATGGTGATGAACCCTTTTATAAGTACTTTTCACATTGAACAGTGTTTGCATAAGTACTTTCTGAAAAAATTGTCGTTTCTCATAAAGAAAAATAACTTTTTGGGCACTTTTCACAAAGGAAATATTGTTCTTATAAACTCAGGAATGTCGTCGTTTTCATTCACAAACATGTTTTCGAAGTGCTACATAGAATAAAATTTGAAAATTATTAAAAAAATATGGCGATTTTTTTCAAATACAATTTAAAATATCGACATAAGTTTACTGTATTTGAAAATTTAAAAAAGAATATGTAGAAAATTGTGTTCGTGGTAACATTTTATACAGAAAATTGTCTTCAAAGGAACTTTTCAACCTAAAGAGTGTCTGCATAAGTACTTATCTTGTAGAAAATTGTTCTCGTAGGCATTTTTCATATAGAAAAGCATCTTTCCGCATATTTTCTTCATATAAACCTCTCCTAGAAGAATGTTACACTTTTCATACACAAATATGTTTTCGAAGTATTAAATTTTTTTTTAATTTTTTTTTATTATTGAAATTTTAAGGTTTTTAAATTTTTTTTTTTTAAATATTAAAATTATTGAAAAAACATTGCGGTGTAAAAGCTTTTTGTTTGAAATGCAACTGAAAATATCGACAGGATAAAAAATATTTACTGCAATTTTCATAAAATAAGTAGATATTAAACGAAAACAAACTGTACTTCGAAAAATGCCTTCGTGGTAACGTTTTTTATAGAAAAGTGATTTCAAAAGAACATCTGTGTATTCGTAAGTACTTTTCATATAGAAAACTGTCTTCGTTGGCATTTTTCATATAGAAATGTATGTTTCTGAGCACTTTCTAAAGAAAAGTGTCTACACATAAACTCTTCCTAAAAGAATATTATACTTTTCACTCTAAAGAGTGTCTTTATAAGTACTTTTCATATAGAAAACTTTCCTTGTAGGCATTTTTCATATAGAAAAGAATCTTTCTGGGCACTTTCCATATAGAAAAGTGTCTTCATATAAATTCCTCCTAGAATAATGTTATACTTTTCACTCTGAAGAGTGTCTTTATAAGTACTTTTCATATAGAAAACTTTCCTGTAGGCATTTTTCATATAGAAAAGAATCTTTCTGAGCACTTTCGGTATAGAAAAGTGTCTTCATATAAACTTCTCCTAGAAGAATGTTATACTTTTCACTCTGAAGAGTGTCTTTATAAATACTTTTCATATAGAAAACTGCCATTGTAGGCATTTTTCATATAGAAAAGAATCTCTCTGGGCACTTTCGATATAGAAAAGTGTTTTCATATAAACTTCTCCTAGAAGAATGTTATACTTTTTACTCTGAAGAGTGTCTTTATAGGTACTTTTCATGTAGAAAACTGGTGTCGTAAACACTTTTGATATAGGAATGTATCTTTCTGGTCACTTTCCATATAGAAGTGTCTTCATATAAACTCCTCCTAGAAGAATGTTATACTTTTCACTCTGAAGAGTGTCTTTATAGGTACTTTTCATATAGAAAACTGATGTCGTAAACACTTTTCATATAGGAATGTATCTTTCTGGGCACTTTCCATGTAGAAAAGTGTCTTCATATAAACTCCTCCTAGAAGAATATTATAGTTTTCACTCTGAACAGTGTCTTTATAAGTACTTTTCATGTAGAAAACTGTTGTCGTAAACACTTTTCATATAGGAATGTATCCTTCTGGGCACTTTCCATGTAGAAAGGTGTCTTCATATAATTTTCTCTTAGAGAAATGTTATACTTTGCACATTAAAGCGTGTCTTCATTGGTAATTTTCATGTAGAAAACTATCCTCGTACGCATTTTCCGTATAGAAAATAATTTTTCTTGGCACTTTCCTTATAGAAAAGTGGCTTCGTATAAACTTCTCTCACGTAGGAATGTCATATTTTTAATACACAAATGTGGTTTGGAAGTATTACATAGAATAAAATTTTAAAATTACAAAAAAAGTGATTCAACGTAATTAGAACTTTTTTAAAAATGAAACTCAATGGACAATAATTACATCATTTTAAAATATCATTTTACAATACATACTCGTATATAATAATATTCTAAAATTAATGTGGAAAAATTTTAATCTTTTTTTAAATTTGTTTAGTAATTTGTAGTTTAAATTACATATAGTGAAAACTATTACAAAAAGTCAAATTCAAAAGTATCACCGAAGATAATTTCCACAAATAACAGGATATCTGAATTTTCAAACATTGTAAGCTTCAAATCATATGACCGAAATAGCAAATGATCTGCAAATTTACACAATATTACTGGTTTGAATTTGAATCTCTAGCAAAATCGCCGAACTAAATTGGCACCGTTGAAAATTTTCGATGGGCTTGAAACGCTGATAAGCTCTAGTTCATGTGTTTTTACAGTACTGTGAGATATGCAAAGTGTCCAAAAATGAAAGCGAACACCGACCAACCGTATGAGGGGTTTTGAAAATCATCATTTTCGAATAACCGATTTAACTGGCTTTAAAGAAACTACAAGAATGTTTAAAAAGTACTTTGTGATGTACTCGTTCAAAGTGAATTTTACAATTTTTTTTACAACAAAATTAATCGGAATTTCATTTCAATTCTATCAGTTTAATAGCTTTGATGATTTTAGATAAATAGTTATCCAGATGCCCATAACTGCTAACTGCTATCGGCAATTTCAGTACTTCACATGCATATATTTTATTTATTACTATTATTTATTTTTATTTATTTATTTATTTATTTTTTTTTTTTTTTTGATGCTTGCAATCAAGGTAATTTTGACGTCATTGACGTTGGGCAACTGAATCCGCATTTTGTTGGCAACCAACTGAACGTGAATAATGGATTCTCCTTTCAGTGTGTTACCTTTGATGAATTGTGGTCTGCTCCAGCAGCAGATGGTCTGTCGCTGAAATTTTTAAAAATAATTTTTCCACTAATTTCATGCCATATTTTGCACTTATTCAACACGAAATTGGCTAAGGTAATCCCAATTAAAAGGAAAAATGACTCCAGTGATTTCGAAAATTTGAGACCAATTTCATTAGGTTTTTGGAGCACATTTAAGGTGTCAGTTATTGCGTTTCATTGAAAGTGAGTCGTTGCTGAATGACTATCAATGTGGATTTCGAAATTATAGGAGTACCACTGGAGTACTTATTGGTCTTACTAATACCATAAGGAAAGAAGTGTATGATCAAAAGGCTTGTGTGTTATTGTCCTTGAATTTAGAAAAGGCATTTCATCGCGCTGATTATGGTGTTTTGTTGGATAAGTTATACACCAATTTGAATTTCGACGTTAATACTTGTCCATTGATTTCATCATACCTACATGGTGGGAGTCAATATGTTGTTGTCAAAGGAAAAGACTGCTATCAAATAAAATTTGTCAGTTAGCAAGAATTATATTGGAAATTCCCTCGTATTTAATAGTGGCAAACCAATAGTGTGTATCATTAGTTTCATATAAATTACAATTACAATTTGAAATGTAAAATCATACTGGAAGGTTCGCTTAATTTCCCAATGGTTTTCAAACTGTGTACGTTTATAAAGAAAATTACCAGAGACGATTATCTCTCACTCTCAAATGTCACTGTCAAGAAAAAAGTGTCTCTAAATTAGTATTTGTCAAACGGATCCCCGAACTTCTAAGTCCGGTTTTCAGTCTTTTCCACATCAAACCTCGTGGTGATAACACCTATCTTTTAAAACGAATAAAGTTTCTATACAAGTTTAACCTATAAAACACTCGTGCCATAAAAAAAAAAATTTTTAAAAAGTTATTGAAAATCCTTCTTAAGTATTAACTGGAAATAAATCCCACATTTGGTAAGACGGTCGGAATTTGGCAGAATATTTCCGAACGCAGTCATTAAATCATTCATTGGCTGTGTACAAAATTATACTAGCCAAGGAATAACTAGCCAAGGTACATTAAAATTGATAATATTCGTTTGTTAGTGCCGAATTTACTCAGATTTTTTATAGGGAATCGAAAACCTATCGCTGGGATAGGTTATCTTTCGCATTTTGTTTTGCTTCGCTTTGTCAAATTGTTTCTATTCTTGCACATCCTCACTCAATTTTTTGTGATAATTCCATCGTTAAAACAGAAGAATAGCACTGACAGCTAGGTCCAAGCAAAAACAAATCACGAAAGAGAGAATTTATGTAAAGTCATAAATAATCGCATCTCAATTACATATCTAAGAAAATTATAACATTTGTAAAACATTTCATCTCATTTTCATAATTGCTCTGTAAATCAATGTAACCAATATTTATCTCATGCGATACTTTTCCATCCAATTCACTTTATTATGATACAAGCACTAACCATAGCATAACATTGTTGTAAGAGCAGGTAATTTAAGTTCCATATTTAGATTAGACTTTTTTTCTCTCTCTCTTCTTAATTTATAATTGATCATGAATTCTTAATATTTTTAAATATAAGGGAAATGTAATCGACATGAAGCACGAAAATGGTTGAGTGCTGATATTTTTGAAGGGGCAATTGACAAAAATGTACTGGGTATCAGTTGCCGTGGTCAGCAGGAAGGGAATTATTACCCGTGTGGCAGAACATCAGGCCACCACGTAAGTATTGTAGTAAGAAATTGCTTTGTGAGTATCATCGGTATCAATCAGCTCTTTTAAAGAATTTTAAGGTTATATAATAAGGCATGATAATTCTTAGTTATGTCTACGTGCTCCATTTGCATAAGATTGAAGAACCACGCCTTCCGATCAGAGCTAGTCGATAGAAAACCAGCATGCCGCCCCAACTCTTATGTACATGGTGAGGAAATTTCCAAATGTCACGTAACAGGCTCAATACTTTTTATTTAGTACTTGAAGGATCTGTTTAGTATCCTTGATGATACAAGCATTCCCTATTCATTTGCAGATGATGTACAATTGCTCTTTAAAGGAGAATACCAGTTTGCTGATGTCCTGCAAAGTAATGTTAATTATGCGTTAAATTTGATCTGCTCATGAATGACGGAAAATAAACTCTCAATCAACATTCCAAACAAAAAAGCTATGCTTTTTTCTAATCATGATTTAAACCTGAGTTTATCTTATCGTGGCATACGTATTGAAGTGGTCCACAGTGTAAACAATGTTTAGATAACAAACTAAGTTTTAGATAACAAACTAAGCTTTAACTGTCATGTTGATAATGTTGTCCGGCGTTTAAATTATTCACTACGAAGTTTTTATAACACTGATTTAGTGTTGCCTACATCGATTAAGGAGAAATTTGTTCACGCTTATCTCATGCTTAGTACTCTATATTGTTTAGAGCTATATAGTGGCACTTATAAACAAAAAATTAACAACATTGAGATGGTGTTTAATAGAGTTATGAGATATTTGTATTCACTGAGACGTCGTGTTCATATAACACCATATATTTAACATTTCTTAAGCTGTAGTTTTAAAAATAATATCTATTTGAGGTATTCGAAGTTTTTTCATAAAGTTGTTCGACTATGTGGTCTTCAATTTCCTTTTTAATTCATTTAATTTTTCACATTCCACTCGTAATAAGCAGCTTCTTAGTCCTAAAATAACCGCACTCATGGGTCGTGCTTTTGTGGTAAGAGTAGCACGGATTTACAATTTACTACCAAGCCATTTAAAATGTTTTAAATGATGTCCTGATTCTTACAAAAGACGCATTCTGCAACACTTTCAGACTTTACCGTAAAATTTTGTTTTCAATTAAATTGTAAGCAGCCTTTATTACATACCGATTATCTTATATTTCCAGATTACGAGGTGTGATCAAAAAAATAACCGTTATTTTTAAATTTCGTGAGTTACGTATGTTCGATTTTCACATTTTTATTCTTCTGTTATGTTGGTACACATGTCTGTCATATATGTTGACAACATCAGCCATTTTGGATTGTCAGTTTGCTTTTGACAGATAAAAAGGTTAGTCGTGTTTTGGTGTGCTCTTCGATTTTTTACTATTCGAAAAAATGGAGACTGTATTAAGTTTTGTCTAAAAAATCAAATTAAATGCGCAAGGACATTTGAAATGTTGACTGTGGCGTTTGGCGAGTCTACTTTGAATAGAACACAAGTTCAATTGTGGTATAACCGGTTTAAGGAAGGCCGAGAAGATGTCAATGACGATGCTCGTCCTGGTCGCCCGAGCACGTCAACAACCGATGAAAACATTGAAGCAGTGAAGAAAATGATTTTGGATAACCATCGAATCACTATTACAGAGGTTGCTGATGATGTTGCCATATCGTTCGGCTCATGCCAAGCAATTTTTATGGATGTTTTAGGCATGAAACTTGCGGCAGCGAAGATTGTTCCAAAATTGCCAAATTTGGAGCAAAAACAACGTCATATGGTTATAGCTCAAGAGCTGTTGAACGTCGTCAACGACGATCCAGAAAGGTCATAACTGGTGACGAATCTTGGATGTATGACTATGACATTGAAAAAAAAGCCCAATCATTCCAATAGAAGCGTCCAGAAGAGACCAAGACCGAAAAAAGCACGTCAAGTTCGGTCAAATGTGAAGGTGTTGCTCACTGTTTTCTTCGATTGCAATGGCTGTCGTGGTGCATCATAAATTCTTGCCACAAGGTCGTACAGTCGGTCAATAAGAAAGACTACCTTGAAGTTATGCGCCATTTGCGCGAAGCAATTCGTCAGAAACGCACAGAATTGTGGAAAAACCAATCATGGATTTTGCACCATGATAACGCATCAGCTCACACATCGATGCTTGTGCGTGAGTTTTTGGCCAAAAACAAAACCGCAATCATGCCTTAACGATCGTATTCACCGGACTTCGCCCCTACTGACTTTTTCCTCTTCCCAAAACTGAAGACACCGATGAAAGGAAAGTGTTTTGCTACGACTAAGGAGATAAAAGAGAAATCGGAAGAGGAGCTGTTGGCGGTACCAAAAAGCGCGTTTCACAAGTGTTTCGAGGATTGGAAAAAACGCTGGCATGAGTGTATTATATCTGAGGGGGATTACTTTGAAGCGGACAAGATAGTTATTGATGAATAAATAAATACTTTTTGAAAATTTTAAAAATAACGGTTATTTTTTAATCAAACTTCGTATATACCGATTAACTTCTAACTTCTGAATTAGTTTTTTTTCATACTTTTTACTTACTTTTTCTTCAATAATCATACCTTCTTTAAAATCATATTATATTTTTATAAATTTTTTAATTAATTTTTATTACGTGTTTTTTAAACTTATAATATTGAACAGATTAAATATAATAAATGAATTGTAATTTACTTATAATTTGCCGGAAGGCTTTAAATTACAAGTCAAAAAATAAATAAACACAAAAAACTAATAGCAGGGATTTTCTTGAAAGTTCAGTTTCGTTCCGATTTAGATACTTTAAATTTATTTAAAGTACATTAGAAATTTTCTTCTGATTCATATTTGCAACAATTTGCACTTCATGCATTGATTCGTTTTTTAACTGAAAAGAAATTATAAACTTTCCCTGATTCTGATTGATTCTCTATCGAAACCGAATGAAACAGATGAAATGAAAATATTATTTTATGTAGTTGCGTTTCTGTATCTAAATAAAAATTGAAGCCTAATGTAATTTCGTTTCTTGGCAGAGTAGAAGTATGGACGCCAAACTGTAAAAGTCAAAAATTATTTAAATAATTTGTTTTTTCAATTAGGATACCAACATCTTTTAAAAAATTTCAAAAATTTTTAATTGAAAAACTTCATATGAAATAGAGAGAGTCCCAACAAGAACGCAAGATTTAAATTTGGCGCCATTCGAAGTGCCATTGTTTGACATTTGAGCAATTGTTATTGTTTGTTAGTAGAAGGTACGAGGTTAATAAAAATGGAGCGCTACACGAATGAACAACGCATTCTCATTGAGAAATTATTTTACCAAAATGATGAAAGTTTTGCGGCTACAGTTCGCAAATTGCAATCAATTTGGGGTCACAATAATGCTCCAAAAGAGTCAACTGTAAAGACAACAACGCGCCTTCTAACAGGTAGATCGACCGAAAATG
>JAHXMU010025484.1:0-12503 GCA_019455685.1 Philornis downsi
TTTTTTTTTGTTCACTGCGTTACCGGAAAAAAACAACCAACAAAATATAAGTCAAAATCTGAAGACAATGAAAACAAACAGCAACAGTGGCAAATAATAATAACAACACAAGGCAGCAGCAGCAACTACTCTATCCAACAAATAAACGCCAGAATGTCGTCTAAATTTTACTCCAAACAAAAAGAGAAACAAAAAACATTTGACTGAAGAAATTCGAATACACCATTGTAGCATTAAATCCAAAACAGTTTCCTTCGTATGAGTATTAGAGTGACCACTTTTTAACGTTTTCCTATCGATGTAATCTTAAATAGACCTTCATATTCATACGAGTTACGAGTATTGTTGGTGCAACCAACTCTGTGGAGATTTTTTAAAAGTTTAACAAAACAAAAGGAAGTACAAACATTTTTGTTTATTTGGATCCAAAGCACGATCCAAATGTTGAAACATCTGAAAATAAATATATCTATAACACTTATAGTCATATTTACTTTCACATAAAACAAATCGACGATTATCGATTATTGATACTTGCTTCGAATTGAAACGTTCTACAGCGGACCACTCTAGTTTACAAACGGGACTGAGTCCTGTGGATGGATTCTGGTACCAAAAACACCAATTTTCTGAATGGAAAGTAACTGCAGCAACAAAAACATCAACAAATTCGCAAAATCCACGAAATGTAATTTATTGAAGTTAGAACAAATTTAGTTCGTTATTATTGTTGTTGTTGTTTGCAGCCCCACACCTTCAAAGGTCCGCCCATTACACCCTCCTCTTCAAAGACTATCAGCAAAGCAACAACAAAAAGACAAAAAAAACACCAAAAAGAGTTGTTGCTGAAAAATAACAAACTTTCGGAGGGAGTTAAGTCATTTTTTGTTGTTATAAAAATGAAAGAAAAAACAATAAATTTCAATAAATCAAGGCCGCTGCTCATAAGGACAACAAAAACAACTTGTGTAACTATTGCGAAAATAAAGTGAGTATAATGCACGTGTGAATGTGTGTGTGTGTGAGCGTTTGTGTGTTTATGTATGTGGGGATAAATGTGTTAGTTATGTGCATCACCAACACTAACGATAAGAAGTTTGTACGCAGAGAGTGGCTCTGCAGCGGCGTGATCGATATTTAAATCATAATTACATGATTTCTAAAGCAGCTGCCCCTTTAAATTTCTTGACTGCCCTAAATAAAATGGTGCCTATCCTAATAAATATAATAATCGGACTACCACGTCCTGGTATCTTCAAATATTGGTAGTGGTAAAACTGACACATAAATGTACGACCTAGTTTAAATTCAGCTACTAATTTCTTAGTAAAAAAAACCAATAAGTTGAACGCAAATGGCAGTAAATACTAAATAAATGATCGAGTGAAGTTGCAAAATTATTCTTACTTAAATATGCAATTAGATCGGTCATTTGTGTTAAAACATCTACTTGGTAATTTCTTGGCTAATCTCGTTCTGACCACGAAATTTAGCAGTTTAAAGACAGACATTATGGTGTCTGCCATACAAACAATTCTATTTCGAAAAATCAAAATCAATACAAAGAGCTAGAAATGAAAATTTACTAAATAGTTCATTGCAAAGGGAGATCGATGAAAAATGCACACATACTATCTGCATAAGAAATTGTTTATTTCCCAGAATTCCAGAGCGCTAATCGTAAATCTCATTTTCTTCTTATGTGGCGACTGGAATAGATAGCCTTATCTATTATACGCCGCCCATAGAAAATAATTTCAGGCGCTTCGATCTTCTGCGCTGATGAAAAATGAATTCACTACACCAATCCAAAGAAAGAAAGTCATGGAGGCTGCCATGCTTCTACGTCGTCGCCTCGGCCGAATATTTACGTTGCGAAGGTTAGGCTTTGTATTTGGTGCGACCAGGTCAATATTATTTATTACGAACTGTTGAAGGCAAGCGAAACCACCACTGGTCCGCCATATTCTCCAGATATTGCGCCGTCCGATTATCACTTGTTATCACAGTTTTACCGTGACGGAATTCGAGCTTTGCCAAAAAGATGGGAAGAAGTAGTAGAAGCTAGTGAAGGACAGTACTTCCAATGAATCATTTGTAAATGTGTTTTCACAATAAGGTTGAATTTTTAATTAAAAAAAAGAGAAAAAATAGCGAAAACTTAGTTGCGCAAAAAATTATTTTTTAAAACTTCACCAAAATTATCTCAGTTTATGAGAGACAAAAAAAAATGTTATTACAAGACATTCAAAAGACTTGTGGTTTTGTAATTTCAAACAACCATCCTCAACCATTTCGAAAATATCACACCCTTTATCCATGTGTTGCAATAACACCAACACATCGACCAACAACTTTAGCAACACAAACAAACACTCTTACATGCTGCAGAACAGATACAACAAGTTTGGACATACAATCGAGCAATCGTTGTTGATAACTACGTACTTAAAAGTATTGTTTGTGTGCTACTACAGCTACTTTAGCAACTTGCAACGAGAATACTGATACATTATTACAGCAATGCAGAAGCAACAACAACAATAAATGCAACATGGGGCAACTAAAACGACCGCACTTAAATAAAATCTATTTTAAAAGCAATTGGTAACACTGCAGTAGAGTATTCGAACCCCAATAACAACGGCGAGAGTAGCAGCAACATCGAAAAAAAAAAAAACTTTTTAAATGTTCACTATTATGTTGAAAACTTTACTCACTCCAATTTATAGCAAAAGGCAGCAGAAGTGGCAGCAATGAAAAAATCCACTAAGCCAAAACTGAAGTCATATCGTATCAGAACGTATTGGAACGTAACGTAATGTATCTGTTCTGTATGATGTCAGTGCTATTGAATGTTAGTTGTTGGTTGTTATTCCTCTATATGCGATATAAACAAAAAGTTGTTGCTGTTACCGATATTGGTGATGTGCTGATGTTGTTGTTGCTACTGCTGCTGCCACTGCTGTTGTGATATTGTTTCGTGTTGTTTTTTTGGCAATGGTGATGTTTTGTCAGAGTTCAGTCTTCCTTTTTTTTCCTGGTTGTTGCCACTTTTTCTTGGTCGTGTTTTTGTTTTTTCCGCTCTTTGGTTCACTAGAACGTCGTAATAATAATATCGTAACGACAACAACAACAACAACAACAATTCGTTTACATTTGCTTTTTACGGGAAAAATTAATCGATTTTTTTAAAGGAAATTAAAGATGAAACTTTCTGCAACAGTAACAAAGCAGCAAGAAGAGGAAAAGCTGCAGCAACAACAATCAACATTTTGAAAAGTTTTGTATTAGATACAGATACCGTGGTATCGAAGGAATATTTTTCAGTATTGCCGATGGAAAGCATAGAGAAGTTAGGGAACAGTATACAGATTCTTTCGACACTTCATATTGTGTTCGAGAAAGCATAAGCCTTTCGGTTGGTACAAAATTGTTTGATCTCTTAATCCAAAACTTTCTTAAAACAAATAAACGTTCGGTGAAAACAAGAGTTTATATTCTAGGAAGGCGTTGGTACATGTATATAATTTTGGTACCACTAAAAACGTAAAGATAGCAAGCTTCGTTTTTTTACAAATGGTTCCAAAAATGAACTGCAAAACATTTGTTATGGCATCCAGAGAATTTAGTAAACCGAAATCAAGTATTTCTCATCCTACTACGCCGCTGAGGTAATCGGCATACAAACGCGTAGCTACGTCGATGGATTTACGCGTGGATGGAAATACAGGATGGCGCACGAATCGTGCTATAAACACAAAACAGAGACCAATGGGGAACATTATTTAAAAATGTTGAAGATGTTTTTTTACCCAAAGCTGCGCCAAAGACGGTTCAACATCATTTGGTTCCAATAAGATGGAGCAACTGCACGCATAACCAGACCGGTTATGACGAAGTTCTAACGAAAATTCCCAAAAAAATTAATATCCAGAAACTCCACTTTCCACTGACCCAACCAAAGTCATCTGACCAGACTACACCAGACTTATTTATTTATTTATTTATATAAAGCTAACTTAAAGTTGAAGAAACTTAAGGATAACTATATTAAAAAAGAATTAGCCATGGCTACCGGGGCCTTCAGCTAACGTAGTAATATTTAAAAAAAACAAGATGAGAAGTGTTAGAAAATAAAGTTTTTTTAAGTAATTTAAATTTTAACATACAAGTTCGATTTTCTAATGAAATCTAAAATTAATTTTATATTTCTATTTGAAGGATTAGCGATGAGAGCAATGGAATCTTCATTAGCGAATGTTGATAACCTCTGCTGGCTAAGGAAGGTGCATGTAGAAATGATATGGCTGATGTCAATACAAGCACTATTACATGAAGGACAAATATTGCTTAAACCCTTATTTATATAATGTGCATTTGTCAAATTAGTGTGACCAAGACGGATCCGAGTAAATTTCATTTGCTCTAAGCGTGAAAAATCTTTCTGTGTTGAGTTCTTCAAAAATGCAGTCGTAGAAATGCAGTTCGGGTTGATGTTTTTATACCAGTTCGATGTACGATTTATTAAGACTAGATGTTTCTGCATCAATTCTTTCCGCAGTTGTAAGGTTATATCATTGCTGTTATAGATGGGGGTATATACCAAGGGGAGAGTAGTTGCGAGTTTAGCTATTGAGTCGACTTTCTCATTACCTTTAATGCCAGTATGACTAGGTATCCACATAAGTTTTAGTTTGGGGAATTTGTCAATAATTATGCTTCGCATTTTAACAGCGTAGAAATTATTATTATTGATGTTAGATATAGCATTTAGTGATGAAAGGGAATCAGAGCATATTATATATCTACCAGGTTGCTTCATACAAATTTTTATTGATTCCTACAGGGCTATAATCTCTGCAGTGAAAACCGTTGAGTAATAAGGTAGAAGTCCAGCTTTTAAAGGTTCCGATTCTGTTGAGATCCCATATCCTGCAATATCTTTTGATTTTGAGCCATCCGTGTATATGAAATTGTAATTCATGTATAGATGTTTAAGTGTAAGGAAGTGTTGTTGAAAGGCTTCTGGAGAGGTGATGTTTTTGTCGTATTTTGTTTATGTTGTGTCTATTGAGTTGTGTATGTGTTGCCAGTTGAGATTTGAGTAATTTATATGTTCAATAGGTATGAATGGAAGGTCCAGATATTTACAGATGACAATTGCTCTATCGACTGCGCTTAGGTGTTTGCTTTTGGCCTTAGACTTTGCTATAAGTTTGTTGAGAGGTGTGTCATATGATAGTAGAAGTAAGTACCTTGGATAATTTGCCAGTTAAATCTGTGGTCACGACCCATAACAGCCTAAGTCTGTTTTTCAATATTTTCAGTACAGGAGTTTAAAGTTTTGAATCTTTACTGAAAATCAGGAGAAGATGTTTTTTGGAAAACTTTGCTACAGATTCCAAGGAAACGAATTTCTTTACTTAGTTGTTAACAAAAAATAGTTGTTTATTCTCGCAGTCAAAAGATACTATCGAAAAAGACACTTAGGCTCTTATGAATTGTTGAACGAAAGAAAGTCAAAAAGTTCAAGTTGAGTTAGGCTATTATTCCAGATTAAATAAAAAACTTTAAGTTTGGAGAAAGACCTTAACTCAATTTATGTTTATCAAAAAACGAAATTGCAATTCGGAATAAGAGCTTAACTCAAGTTAGGAAAATAAAATTGTTTCTTTATTTTTTTGGATTAACGACTTAAGTTGATTTAGGCAATGATGAAAAAATAATGTTTATATTTGTTGTAATCCTAAATTGACTTAGGCAGTTATACCAAAACAGTCATTTAGAAAAATAACTTAAGCTATTAGGTTTTTTAGGATTAATTGCCTTCCTAGAAGAGATACAAACATGAAAAATTTAGAGCAAATAAATTTAGATACGCTGAATACGATGGTGCTAATAACTCAAATGTGTCCTATCTCGAGTTAGGCTGTTACGGGTTGTGGCCACAGAAATAGTTGCGTCTATCTTCTATTGTGAATGTTTTTGATTCTATTAGCATATTATTTATTGGGGTGGTGCGGAAAGCGCCTAAAGCAGTCTTTATTCCTGAATTTTAAATAGATTTTAATTTGTTAAGTAACGATTTAGGAGCGTGTCCGTAAATTGGGAGACAGTAATCGATTTTGGACATAAGTGTGGACTTGAACGCCTGGATTAATGAGGAAGTACTGCAATTATACTTTCAATTTGAAAGATGTTTAATAATTCCGAGTTTTTTTTATAGGTCGGATGCTACATTAGTAATGTTCGAACTCCAGTTGTATCTCTTGTCAATTGTTAGTCCAAGTATTTTTAACGAGTCGACGTCAGGAATGGTTAAGTTGTTAGACTTATTTTAAGGGGTTATATCAAAAAAAGAGGTGTACAAAACAAAACCAAGGAATTTGACTAAATTGAAGCAGTCTATTAAAACAATAACAGAGTTGACCATTTTTCATCATTTTATCATTTTTATTGGAAGTCCTTCAGCTCCCATGAGATGTCGTTTGTAGGGCCGACACAGCCGATTGTTATGTTATAAAGAAATTTAGAAGTACATGGCCGCAAGTTACTATAAAACTACAAAATACCAGTTTCAAAACCAATCGGACTATATAAAAACACATTGCAGTATGCGAGATATTCAAGGTGCAAAGTGCAGTTTTTATGTGATGTAAGAGAAGGTCAGATCCTACTACACTTTTCGTTTTATTAAGTAACTCTCATATACAGACTTTAAAAGCACATTCAAGACAAGGATATTTTCATTTGTGAAGAAAATTGGAGTTGCTTCTTATATTTTTGTCCTTCCATTCGTCTCAAATGAATCACTGTAGACTTTCCCCCCGATATTTTATTGGATGTGTATTGATTGGAGCCTTAAGAGTGTGTCCATGGAACCACTTTGCTTCACTGCTTTATTTTCCTTGCCTCCAAATTCACATTTACTGACAATATTTTGTTATCAGCGTATGTGTGTGTGTGTACATATATATATACTCCAAATACATATATCTTAGAGTCATCTGAAACGAATTTTAATTCGTAACGATGAATAATGATTTTGGGAGAATGGAAACTTTTTTAATTTCATGTTAATCTAGCAAAAGTTAATAGCATTAAGTTAAGTAAACGTGGAAGACAACAAAAACTTATTTGGCACCAGTTGCATTTGTTTTCGTATAGTTTGAGTATTTTATGGTATTTTTCCACTTTTTCGTACGTCACACAGTGCCAAGCATAAAGGTGTGAAAAATACCGTCCCTCCAAAGCGTATCCAAAAGGAAATAAATGAAAATTATGCAAAATCTACTAGCACGAAAAACAGCTAGCAGTATTTTTGAGTACTTTCGCTTAAAGTATTACACAAAGCAGAAAAATTGAGTTTTTTGCCTTGTTGGCGTTAAAACCATTTAACTGAAATTGCCTTTTATGAGTCTATAACGAACATATACGATACGTTGTTAAGAGATTACCGCCGTCCGTTTTCTTCCTTCCTTTGTAGCCAACCGACCGTGCCTATGTCGACCGTCGTTTGGAGTTAGTATAGTACGTTGTTTAAGCCCCTTAGAAAAGACATTTTTCAATCTCTCTCTCTCTCCAGGCTCGTTCGTTTCAACTCAGCGTAAGTGACACATTTTTCAAAAAGGATTTGTCTAACAATCACTGATGAACGAGAAGAACAACTTCCAGCAGAAGAAAGTCCAAGTCGAAATGGAAAGAAATCAGCAAACACAAAATGTGTCCAGAATTTTTCCAACATCTCAAGTACGTCACGGCATTGTTGTGCCACAGTTTCGTCTCTGTCTGTTCTGGGCTGCAAATGCAGTCAGCGAGCGTAGCTAAAGTTTGTTGTATGCAGAGATTTTCGCTAATCGCAGCTATTATTTTTATTAAGGTTATGAGGTACGAGACAGCGATTAATCTTTGTTTCATTCCTCTTCGACTTTTTTCCTGTGCTTCTTGTTCTGGTGGCACGAAAACGTTTGCTGTTTACAACAAGTTTCATTCATTGTCATGCAAAGTACTTTATGAGAAGCGATTTAAATGGAAAATGATTGGTTTAAACAAAAGTGATGTAAATGTATCCTGACAACAACATCAGCGACATTCCATGGCTGATGTGTCAGATGGCTGGAAGAATGAATGGCTGAGTTGCGTCTGGCTGTGGCGATTTGGGGAGATGGAGATGGGCCCGAAATTGACAACATTTTTCTTTTTTAACTACACACGAATCTTTTAATTTTTCTGACGAGCTTCTGTGTCTCATGTAGCGATTATTATTGCTGTCGTTTCGCAGCCGTCTTCAGTCGGCACCTGCGAACAGGAGGATTCAAGGAAAGATTAAGCACAAAAAGTAACTTGTCAGAATACATAAAATCTGGAGTGGCATCCAAAGATGTTTCAGCAAAATTTAAACAGAATAATGGTAACTTGTTACTCGTCCGGTATTTAATGTGTTTTGATGCCAGTCATCGCGATGGTTAATTGTCAAAATTTTAATTATCAAAGGAACAAAGGTGGACGCGGAAATGTATTGTCACTATCTGAGTGGATTGAATGAGAAAATCAAAGGGGAAAGATAGTAGAGAAATTATATCTGGTGATATTGTTGAAAAATTGGAAAAAAAACATTTTTCCACAGCTGCATTCCGAAAAACTGGAAACTGGAAGTTTTTATTTTTTTGTTGATTTGTTTTTTGATAGGTAAAATAAACATTCTTATACAGGGTGGGCCATAAGGGCGTTGGCGGTTTAAATATTCAATTAAAAAAAAACTACGAAACATAAAAAAAATATATTTGTATTTTTAAAAAGTAGAAGACTTAAAAATAATGTTGTCCAAATGGCTTCCCTCGGCTGCTTGACACTCTTGGAACCGAAGTCACAAATTTTGGAAAACTCGTTGAAAAATTGTTCTCGGTATTTTGTTACTTTCCTGAATAATGTTCCTCTTCAACTGCTCTAAATTGGTCGGATTATTCTCATAGACTACCGATTTCAGGTAGCCCCATAGAAAATAATCGCATGGAGAGAGATCGGGGCTACGTGGGGGCCATTCAATATCCCCCCTTTTCGAAGTGAAAAACATTTTTCAACAGCTCTATGGATACCCTAGCCGTATGACATGTGGCCTCATCCTGTTGAAACCACATCCTCGAGGTATTGCCTTGAAGTTCTTGCAAAGCTGGCACCAAAAAGTCTGCTAGCATGTTGCAATAATTGTTCGCTCTAACCGTCATCGCATGCCCTCTTTCGTCCTCACAAAAGTATGGTCCAATAATACCGGTTGACGTTATCCCAGCCCACACGATAAGCTTAGGGCTGCGTAGTGGACGTGGTTCGTATCACATTGGCGCTTGGAACTTCACTTAAATCGTATAAACCGTGTTCATGCCGGTACAAACGTCGTGCAGTAATCACTGATTTATTGCTTTCGTAATACGCTCGGACACAAAATGCACGTTGCACTCCCGTGTACGGCTCTATGGCGACTAAATTTCCAGGAAGCGGCGCAGCGAACAACATATGCCCCCGCCACCGAGCACCGCGCATTACCGAGAAATTGAAGAATTAAATCGCCAACACGCATATGGCCCACCCTGTATAATACACGCCGAACATACGAGTACAGAACAATTCCTTGTACTTCGATCTTTTGCGCACCTTTTCCAATTCATCACACCAAATTTTTAACGAAACTTTAAAAGCCTAGTCCTTCCAATGGAATTCTGGTCCTCTCTTTCCGTTAGGAGTGCTTGGGTCCAACCGCATTTCATAATCCAGCTAAAGAAACAGCTTGTGCCGGTTTTTTTTATTTAAAAACTTTAGTATACCATGAAAACATCTCAAGTTTTAAGAAAAATATGCCATTTTTCGTTGTAGCCACCTTTAGTGCACATAATAGCATCAAGTCTGGCTTCACACTCTGCATGAATGTGACCTCGTTCTATTTTGTTCCAATCTGTGAAAAGAGCAATCTGAAAAAGCGTTGGCTCGTATGGAAAATACCATTGGGTCTTTTTTGTGAATTGAATGAAGCTGGGAACTATTTCTTGTAAAAAACGATATGTTTCATGGGCTTTATGGGATGGTGTCGAGCGTTGTTGAAACGTCCAACAATTTCTAAAGGAATTGTTTACGTGGCCAAGATAACAGGCATCGTTTAATTTCTCTTCGCGGTAGATTTGTTGATTTACTTTTACGCCCTGTTCAATGACAACGAGTGGTGAACGTCCACGACCCAAACCATCGCTGATTCTGGCGCTTCATTGGGCAGAGCAATTCACTAATCTAAATTGTTTTTAAATTAGCATTCTAACCGTACACAATCTTTTTACGTGTTTAGGTATTCCTAAACCGTTTTCACCTACAAAAAATCAAAAATTTTCAATTTCGATTCATTTACGGTGCTGTTGCTGTTTGTGCATATCCAGCTCCATGGTGGTTTTAGCAACTATCAGTATCATTGCAAAGTGTTTGCGCGTAAATGTCATGTATTAGCAATGGCTGGTTGCGATTTCCAACCAATATATAAGGCACTAACACTGTTGAAATCCATTTTAAACAACATAAGCAACATAACAGATTGACGCTTATCAAAAAATCAGCACGCTGGCATTAGCCGCTTTCTTGTCACTGCAATGTAAAGTTGGCAACACCTCGAGCGCCTACTTTTGTTTCTTATCAATATTTCCAAAAATATGCTAAAGATGTCGCACCATAAGCTGTCGGCCCCACCACATCTTCGTTTATTTTAGAAGAATCATTTGTGTCCACTCAATAATCTAGTTATAAGTTTCTAGAAGCAGATCACGGCATTCAATGTCGAATGCAACATTATGTAGAAACAAATGTCGACATGTTTGTAATTTTGCTAGCTCGCTGCTCTGTCATAAAATTGACAAGAATGTAAATCTTTTGTTAATATTTGTTCTAAAAATTATATCCTATGGAAGTAATACAGCATGGAGCACCAATTGTGCTAAAATAAGACATTCAAATAACCTTTTTCTTAATCAATGCATTATAGCATACAGGGTTGCCCATATTCGACGGACCCATGTTTTTAAAAAAAAATCAAAGAAAAAAATAAAAATTTGGCGGTTGGCAATCTTATTCATTTAATTTGTTCCAAGTAGATTTGTTTACATCAATTTTTGAATATGATATCTCTCAAATAGCCGCCTCTGGCGTTGATGGCGTATTGTGCCCTTTTTGCAGCATTTTCCATCGTTTTCGCCAACATTTCGGCCGGAATAGCGGCTATTTCTTCACGAATGTTGTCCTTGAGCTCTTCTACGGTCCTTGGCTTGTTAACGTAAACCTTTGACTTCAAATGTCCCCACAAGAAGAAGTCAGCGGGCGTCAAATCGGGCGAACGCGGTGGCCAGTCCAAATCACCACTTTTCGACATCAAACGGCCCGGAAACAAATTCTTCAGAAAATCGATTGTTATGCGACTTGTGTGCGGTGGAGCGCCGTCTTGTTGAAACCAGAACTGCCTCATACGCTTTCGACGAATAATTGGCATCACAAAATTGGTCATCATGTCGCGATAACGCTCCTGGTTGATGGTAACAGCATGGCCATTTTCGTTTTGGAAGAAAAACGGCCCAATGACCGTTTTCGCACTAACGCCGCACCAAACTGTGACTTTTTCGTCATGAAGAGGCAATTCTTGAATCTCCTGAGGATTTTCAGTGGCGTAAATACGGCAATTTTGCTTATTTACGGTCCCATTCAATGTGAAATGGGCTTCATCGGACATGATAATTTTGTTCCAAAATTGCTCGTCATCATCGGCCATTTCGATGACTCGTTGGGCCCATTCCAATCGACGAGGCTTGTCCGCAGGCAACAATCTTTGCGTCAATTGAATTTTGTACGGGAACAAATGCAAATCAACGCGAATAATCCGTTGTAAAGTGGACCGAGCCATGCCCAACTGCTGAGAACGGCGTTTTTGGGATGTTCTTGGGGACCTCTCAACACTGGCTCGTACGGCAGCGATATTCTCGGCCGATCGCCTTGGTCGACTTTTATTTGGCCTCTTCGGATTAGAAAGAGCCTCACCAGTCGAAAATTTTTCGTATAAACGCTTAATGGTGTTCTTAGAAGGCGCACTTCTCACATTTTTTTAATATTTTAAAAGCACGTTGAGTTTTCACAATTGACTTCTTCTGTTGAATGTAAATTTCAACTATTTCAGAGCGCTCGCGTGGCGTGTATTGTTCCATGGTAAAAATCTGCTTGGACTGACGCTTCAAACGCGGTATGTCATTAAGCGATCTGACATCTCTGTCAAAAGTTATGGCGTTGCCAGATGGGTCCGTCGAATATGGGCAACCCTGTACAGATAAAGAGGAGAGTATTTCTTGCTAACAGATGTTACCATGGACTAAGCAAGCGATTCGATGATAAAGCCCCCTCTCAACAAACAAAAATCCGACTGTACCAGATGTTGGTTCCACCCGTCTTGTTATATGGCGCAGAATCCTGGGTTATGATGCAAGCGG
>JAHXMU010025485.1:0-29723 GCA_019455685.1 Philornis downsi
CATTTTTTCGGGATGCATCGGTAATTCATGTATGTGTGAACATGAGTTTATTTTGAGCGACTTTACGTCTCTTGAATTCATTCAACTACAGAAGTCAACTAACATCAGAACATTTAAAAAAGTATAACTTTCATTTGTACTTTTGTTTTTACTGAATTTTAATTCAAATTACAGAGATTCATCATCAGATTCCAAAAATTGTTAATGAATTCCCAGCAAGAAAAAGGCCTCCACAATTTGTGAGCTGATCAATGATTTTAATATAAGTTTGTCATAGCACTGAACCAAGTTTTTTCCCCAGTGTCTTTTATGCACATTTTCATTAATTTTCCAGTTCCTTGAAAGTTGAAAATATCCATTCACTGGTGAAAACGTTATCCTATTTGAATAAACATTAGTCGTTTTTTTTCTAGATTCTTTCCAAATAGGTCACGCGTAGCTATAACATCATCAATGAGCTTTTCTCTGTATGGCAAAAGGTTATTGGAAACTCAAAAAGGATGAAATTTGCAAGGATATGAACATTATAATTGGGCAAATGCAGCAAACGTACTTTTATTAACACAGCATTTTAGTGTACTCTAATAATTGCTCACCGGTAATAATAATTCAAATTTTAAATGGAATAAAAAATGTTTTTATTTTCAAAAGTAAGATAAAAGTCACTCTAAGGAAAAGGCCCCACATACTCGAGAAACTTCGGTGTGGTCTTTGGTTGCCTTCAGCATACATTGCTTCATGTATTGCTACCTTTCTTAGTAGCCAATAGAAATTTAATCAATGATGCTCCCACCACATTCTTTCTTGCAGATAATAATCTTATAATTAAAATATCGATTAGACAATTTAAAGATTCATTCATCAGTGTTCATGCTTCTGATTGAACAGCATGTAGCTCATGTGGCGTATTTTTCAAAGGATTTCAAAATATCCTGCAGAGATGAATACATACAATTGCGTACACTCGTCCATAAGCATAAAGGCATATATTATGCAACGAAGAAGACATTTAAGACCTTATAAAAAGCTGTTTTTTTAATTGCTTATTGTTTTAAGTTTTGAATGGGTAAACAATTTTAAAGGAATATAAATGGAGATGTGACTAAGCTTCAATAACATCTATAAAGTAAATTTAAATAAATATCTAATAAAATTCAAAATAATGAAACGAATACCACTAAATGTTGACGACGCCCGCAAACGTTATAAGGACTATGATTTAAGGATATGCACCTGGAATGTTCGCACTCTTTACAGAGAAGGTGCCTCTATCCCCGATAAATATAAAGCTGACATTACCGCCATCCATGAGATGTGATGGACAGGACAAGGATGTACTCGGCGTAAAAACTGTGACATCTACTATAGCTGCCTTGCAGAAAGATATGAATTCGGATGTGGATTTGTTGTGGGAAAGAGACTGAGACACCTTGTCTGCCAGTTTAACCCAAAGTGAAATAAT
The DNA here is from genome assembly GCA_019455685.1 of Philornis downsi. Lineage (NCBI taxonomy): Eukaryota > Metazoa > Arthropoda > Insecta > Diptera > Muscidae > Philornis > Philornis downsi. Next base: position 1,463 of record JAHXMU010025485.1, read on the forward strand.
TTTCTATTACATTGCACATAACCCGAAGGAAGAGAAAGACGAGAAGACCAAAGACACATTTTATGAGTACCTAGAAGGAACGTATGATCACTGCCCTGGCCACGAAATTAAAATTGTTCTGGGAGATTTTAATGCCAAAGTAGGAAGGGAAAATATTCTTAGTCCAACAGTTGGAAAATTCAGTCTACGCGGTAACACCCCCGAAAACGGATTCAGACTGGTTTTATTCGCTGCGGCGCATAATATGGTAGTAAGTGGAACCAGATTCCTGCATAAAGATATCAACAAGGCAACGTGGCTATCTCCTTTATATATCACGAGGAATCAAATTGATCATTTGGTAATAGATGGAAGTCATGTTTCTAGAGTCATGGTCGGACGTGTGATTCGTGGTGCTAACCACCTGGTTGCAGCTAAGGTACGCCCAAGAATAAGAGGAAAGAAAAATTTTCGTAACCAGGCACAAAGGCAGCTCGACGTTACTAGGCTGCATAAACCTTGAGATAGCCACAGCCTACTCCACCAAACTCTCTCAACTACTACAACTAAACGCCCCTGATCCTGATGTTCCTGACGCACATTCTAAGGCAGCTGCTGCAAAACTCTTTCTTGGGTATGAGAAACCGCGTTCAGACGAGCTCCGGTGTGATAAATAGAGTCGCAAGTGTCTGAGGACAAGGATGCTGCATACAGGGCAACGCTGCAGCCAATTGTAGCGCGTGCAGTTAGGTAACACTACAAGGAGCAGAGAAGAAAGGCACACCAACTTTTTAGGCGGAAGAAGCGGTTGCGGAAAGAACGTGAGAATGAGGAAATATAAAGGCACAGGGAAAGAGGTAAAGCCCGAAAATTCTACCAAAACATAAGAAGTGCAGGGCTCCCCTCCTGTAAGGACAGCGAGGGAAATTTGTTCACAGATACGCGGAATGTGCTGCAACTATGGAGAGAGCATTTTTATAAGCTCCTCGTTCCGGATGGCAGCACGAGCGAGAAAATTATTGACGATGGTAAAAATTACCCAGCTCCGAGCCAAGCAGAAACCAGAACAGCAGTATTGAGGCTTAAGAACAACAAAGCAGCGGGCGCTGATGGGCTGCCAGCAGAGCAGTTTAAAACTGGTAGCGATGAGCTGATAAACAGCTTGCATCAACTCCTAAATTCGATTTGGCTCAAGGAAAACATACCCGATGATTGGAATTTGAGTGTACTGTGTCCTGTATTTAAAAAAGGCAATCCAAGTGTCAGTCAGTCAGTCTTTTACTCATTGCTTATAAGATCCTGTCGAGTGTGATATGTGAAAGACTAAAGTCGATTCTAACTGACCTGAATAGACCTTATCAATGTGACTTTAGAATTGGTAAATCAACAACAGACTAGATATTCTCATTACGACAAATTCTAGAGAAGACCCAAGAAAAACCGTTCAACATGTACCATCTTTTCGTCGATTATAAAGCTGCCTTCGATAGCCCGATGCGGCAAAAACTATATGAGGCCACAACCGAGTTTGGAATTTCTAAGAAACTTCTACGTCTTTTTAGAATGATACTGACTGACAGGAAGTCTTCAGTAAGGATAGGCAAAGATCTTAGCGAGCCTTTTTACACCAACCGAGGATTTAGACATGGCTACAGTCTATCGTACGACCTCTTCAACATACTGTTGGAGATGATTATAAGGAAAGCTGCAGTTAACGCGACTGGTACCATCTATAATAAAAACCATATGTTACTCACATATGCAGATGACATAGACATTATAGGCAGAAAACTGCGAGATGTTACTGCAGCCTTCTCAAGCATTGAGAAGGAAGCAGCGAAAATGAGTCTGGGTGATAAACGAAGGCAAACCAGAATGATTAGTTTCAACGGGCAAGGAGTCTACTCATTTGAGACGCGTTGTGATAACTATAAATTTTGGAATGGTGGAAGTGTTCATCTACCTTGGTTCCGCTGTAAACAAAACGACTGATGTCAACATGGAGCTAAAGTGGAGAGTATTGGTTACTAGCAGTTGTTATTATGGGCTAAGCAAGCGATTCAATGTTAAAGCCCTCTCTCAACAAACAAAAATCCGACGGTACCAGATGTTGGTTCTACCTGTCTTGTTATATGGCGCCGAATACTGAATTATAACGCAAGCGAATGATTCAGTGCTAACAGTTTTCGAGAGGAAAATACTCCGAAGAATATATGGACCCATCATCGTTAACGGAGAGTATCGGCTGGATGATGTTGTGCGGATGAGGACAAATGCTCCAGAACGGAACGTTTTCGATAACGAACTCGATGAGTGGTGCAGAAGAGAGCAACCAAAATTCCTTTGGAAGAACCAGGCTTTTAAAATACTATCGAAGCTTGATGTAACGAATTGGAGGAGAAGCGCAGAAGATCGAAACGCTTGGAATTATTTTCTACGGGCGGCATATAATATATAAGGATGTCTATTCCAGTTGTCACCTAAGAATACAATTCATGTCTCAATGATATTTATGACTTCTGGAAAATCATTTAAGAAAACAGTTTCAAAATATTTTAATACAACTCCAGTTTCTTCAGATATTTTTAACTAAAAAAAATAAATTCTCTTGCATCCCATGAATAAGATATGGGGGATCTTCTCACATTCAGTGGACTTACACACATTCTATTTTTGTAATCATTTAGTGGGACCTACAACTTAATGGCGATTCCGAACGTCACAGTTTGAAGATCATTTACCGCCACCGCTCAAATAATGATAGGTAGTTGTATGCGAGATTGAACCTGCGACCCTGCGAACGGTAGTCGCGTGTAATAAACATCGCGCTACGGTCAAAATTTCTTTTGGAGTACAAAATTTGAAACAAATTTTTTATTTTATATAGCATATAGTATAGATAGTATATTCTGAATCTCCATTCAGATGGAAATGTAACTTTTAAACCAATTCTTTGATTAATGTTTAGAAACTAATTTAATATAGAAAACTGCCTTATAAAGTTTGAAATTTCAAATATGCTTCATATGCAAAAGACTTTTTTTTATTATAGAACGTTTTTTGAATGTCATTTCATAAATGAGGCACTTGACAAAATGGACTTTCCTGAAAAGGAAAACATTCAAAAAATAGCCTAGAAGAAAAATATTGGAGAATGTATTGAAAAACATTTCGCGTATAATCAATTCTATTGCAAAACGTTTTCGAAGACATTCATATTTGAAAAGTTTTGACTGAGACATATTTCTACGTTAACATTTTTTTCCAAAAATACATTCGTGTATAAAAAGTGAGTCCCAGGACATTTTTGTATGTGAAAATTATCTTCCAGTATAGTTGCCTATTAGAGAAATGCCTTCCAACACACTTTAAGATGAGAAGAATTTAAATTTAATAATTGCTTTCAACTCTGTGTAGGTTTCAACAACATAGTTCAGCTTATAACATAGCCAGGATTATTATGGCAGAAATGTAGCCGAAATTCATTAATAAGCTGACTTAAAGAAACTCCATATTTCGTTGGTCGCCAAGGTCTCCCGACCATATAGAATTTGATTTATCCTTACAGAACCTCCACATTTGGATGATTAAAATCATTGCGTTTGAGTGATTATTGAGACAATTCCCAGTGCAGCCCTCCGGGCAATAACGATTATTGTGAATTATCAACTTTTAATTATCTTCCATATTAACTGACGTCTGTTACATCACACCTTATTTTTGCTATGGTTACCAATGTGGCTTTGAAAGATTTAAATTTGCATTAAATTTGAGGTGGCGGTGGACGTTCAGTGGGTGTTATCAATGCACGCTGAAAACACTTCCAATTTACTCAGATAATTCATTTTTCTTCTTTCGAGGAAATTATCTTTATAAAGTCCTCAGAGGAAAAAACAACGCTTTTCATGCAGAAAATTATACGTATGAACTCAGAGTTTTCCTGAGCTTTTTTCGTCTTCTTTGGCTTTCATAAACTAGCCGGGGATGGAAGACGGCATTAAGGCAAACGTATATGATAAAAGTTGAACACTGAACGATGAGGAAAGTCAGCATAAAGAAAGGAATAAAAGGAAAAGGAGCGGAATGGATAAAGGCTATAATTACGTTGTCGCGTTAAGGTGGTTTTAAACTTTAACTTATATCATGATTACGCTCAAACACTTACTAACGCAACAACAACAACAGAAGCACGAGAGAGCATGAGAACAGCAAACATTGTTATTACCACTACTGTTGCACAACGAAGACATTAAGAAAGGATATACATATACCTCCTCAAACCCCACACACACACACTCCCATTACAGAGTACAGTACTAGTGCAGAGTGCACTAACACTTTTAAACTGATGTAGAGCAACAACAATGCAATTTGCTCAGGTGTAATAAAAACAACAGAAAGTGGTTTTATATGGACACATGAAATATAAAACTAATTCGTTTTTTCTTCTTCCTTCTCTTCATCATCAGCAGCAAAAGTCGTCTCAGTACGAGGGAGGCACTACTCCGTTGGATGGTTTCCATATAACCACTTAACACTTAGAGTTCAAGAAACAACACAATACCTGCTTGGCCATAAGTTTAAAATGCATCTGGATACTTTATGAGTGTGTTTAGAATGTAGCCATTATCATAGTAAGGATATAATAACCACAACACCAGCGTTTTATGTTTGTGACTTGTAATTGGATTCGTAGTTGCTGCGAGCACTTCTTAAAGCTGAAATTAAATAAAATGGAACATCTATCCATCCATATAACGGGCATTGAAACAAAAGTAATTTTCTCGTTGGCCAACGAAGGATTACTGCTGAGTATATTCGAACTAATGCATCGTTAAAGGTATTAAAATTACTATATTGTAAGTTCTTGGTTATCTATTTTAATTGGTACTGGCAAGCAAGTACCGTAATTCACTATAGTTTATGATATTATATATTATAAATTAAACAAAAGAGTCATATGGAAACCATTATTTTATCAATATTATTTATTCCATTATTTTCACAATATGGGGCTTCACTAATCTGTACCTCACGTTGTATAAGTGAGATCGATAGCATTAGAAAGAAAGAATTTCATAGTCAGAAAATTACTCAGACAATTTTGGGATTACTTGCCTTTGTATTGCCAAAGTGCGTCCAGGACGTACACCAGCAAAGGGAAAATACCCTATATTTTACAGTTCTTTACAGTTCAATAAAGGCTTCAACCAAGCGGCAGCAAATATGAACAGTGGTTATTGTCCTGATACTATCAATAGTCAATCATGTGCAATCCGTTCCCATAATTTTGATGTCAAACGCTTTGGGAGGCAAATTGTCGAAAATATAAAAGGAATAATTGAAAACGTTAATTGTTTTTGTCGATTTTTACAATGTTCTCTTTTGTTGATTCAAGAATTTCAATTAAATTTTATATACAAAATATAATTTATACTTTTAAAGTAGAAGGCAAAGGAAAGTGTAGAAAGTTACACAAACAAATCTTCGCCGGAAAAACCGTGTTGGAAAGAGTTATATACAAGTGACATGAACAATTCAAAGAAGGCCTAGAACATACAAAGGGTGTCCCAACAAGAACGCAAGATTTAAATGGCTGATGCAGCAATTGAATTGTTTTTCTGGCTGTACGACATGTGGCGCCGTCTTGTTGAAACCACATGCCCTCCACATTCATTTCTTCAATTCTAGACACGAAAAAATTGGTTATCATTTCACGATACCGAACACCATTGACTGTTTGCGCTTGACATGCCTCATTTTCACAAAAAATGATTCCAATGATTCCTCCAGCCCAAAATGCACACCACATAGTGACACGTTGAGGATGCATTTGCTTCTCGTGAATCACTCGAGGATTTTCCTCACCCTAAATGCGACAATTTTGCCTATTGACGAAGCCATCAGGATGGAAATGGGCCTCGTCACTGAAGATGATTTTATCGGCAAAATCAACATTTTCATGTTCGCTGTCCATGGTCAGCTGACTTCAGTTCCTGAATCAATTGAACTTTGTATGCATGAAGATGTAAATGTTTCGTTAAAATTTGCTGCATAGTGGATTTGGAGACACCAATTTTCTGAGCTCTGTGTCCAATTGAGGTGGATGGAGTTTGAGCGACATCATCACGTACAGCTGCGACATTTTCGGTCGATCGATCAATTTACTAAGTTCGGTGTCCAATTGAGGTGGATGGAGTTTGAGCGACATCATCACCTACAGCTGCGGCATTTTCGGTCGATTGACCTGGTCGAAGGGGCGTTGTTGTCTTTACATCACTAACAGACCCAGTTTTGGCAAATTTATCCATTAATCTCTTTACGGTTGACTCTTTTGGAGCATTATTGTGATCCCAAATTGATCGCAATTTGCGAACTGTAGCCGCAAAACGTTCACCATTTTGGTAAAACAATTTCACAATGAGAATGTGTTGTTCATTCGTGAAGCACTCCATTTTTACTAACCTCGTACCTTCTACTAGCAAATAATAACAATTGTTCAAATGTCAAACAATGTCACTTCGAATGGCGCCAAATTTAAATCTTGCATTCTTGTTGGGACACCCTTTAGAAGACATACGAGTATAGCGCTCCTTACAATCTTCAAAAGCTACCGATCACGTTCAACAAATTCGAGATTTCCTACTAAAATACTATCGATTTATATTTAAGAATATGCTTAATAATGTTGGCATTTTAAATGAAACATTCAGCTAAATTTTAGTAGATTTTTTGTGCTTCCAATTTGTCAAATCTTGTTTGATTCCAAAATACCCAATTTTTTTCGAAGAACACTGTCATGATAAAATCTGTGAGGGAGTGATTTCCAGCTACTGACATATTATAAAACGAATTGTTACTGAAGATAAAGCTTAGACATATGCCAGTAGTCGGGAATCAGCCATTCAGTCGAGTGAATATCGTACCAAAACTGAAGCAGAATCAAAAAAATCACACTAAAGTTATAGAATTAGAAGAATATTATTTGATGTTATGCATCATTTGCATGAAGCTACTCACGAAAGGAGGCTGGATTTGTGGACAGACAATTTTTTCGCATTGGCTCTTTATAAGTTTTTTGATGAAATTCTGAATAATATCACTCCACAATTATCGTATTCACCTGATTGAGCATCACGTCCACTGATTATTTCCTAAGCTCAAAAAAACAGTTTAAAGGAAATACTTGCGCAAGCTCTTCATTGGCTCTCTATAAGTTTCTTGGCGAAATATTAAATAATATAATAATGTTTGCTGATTATTTTCTAAACTCAAAATTTTGTTCAAAGGACAACATTTTGACTTGTGTAATTCCAGAGCGCTCTGATGGCCGTACCGGAAGGTGATTATTTGGCTCACTTTGTTTAGAATCCTGAAATGTCTTTCCATTTTAACGTCAACTTTATTCATTCATTTCAAAAACACAAAGTCGCTAAAATTTCTTATTCTATAAAACGCTAAAAGATTTGAGAGAACACCTATTTACATAATGGGTGCGATAAAGGCAAACAACATATTTACAGAATAATGTTGCTTAACATAAATTTAGTTCTACAACGCTTTTATTTGCTTAACAGGTAGAAAAGAGATAGCAAAAGATTATAATGGGGCATTTTCTAAGATTTAAGTTTTTTCAGGTTGGCAGCACTGGTTGGTAATGGCGTCCAAACGTCATCTGTCAAAGTGAAAAGTGTACAGTATACTCTGCCATTTCATCATGGAAAGACTAACAAACTAGCAACGATTGCAAATCGTTGAAATTTATTATCAAAATTCGTGCTCTGTGACAAATGTGCATCGTTTGATACGTTCATTTTATGGTCGTCATAATCGACCTGCTGAATCAACAATATGTGCTGTTATCTGAAAATTTTGCACCAAATTTACTTTATTGGACATAAAACTATCGACTCGCATCCGTAGAGTGCGAACCGAAGAAAATACTGCAGCCGTAGCGACCAGTGTTAATGACGATCGTGAAATGTCAATTCGTCGCCGTTCTCAGCGATTGGGCATGCGTTACTCAACCACAAGGAACATTTTACACGTCGATTTGAGTTTGAAAGCCTATAAAATTCAACTCACCCAAGAATTGCAGCCGAATGACCTACCACAACGTCTAATTTTTGGTTAATGGGCCTTACAAAAGCTCAATGAAAATCCGCTATTTTATCGAAAAATTGTGTTCAGAGATGAGGCTCATTTCTTGCTGAACGGATACGTAAACAAGCAAAACTATCGCATCTGGAGTGCTGAATAACCACATGCCATACATGAATTACCGATGCATTGGGCAATAAACGCCAGTCTGGTGTGGTTTATGGGCTGGTGGCATCATCGGTCTATTTTTCTTCAAAGACTACCGTGGAAGAAACGTTACTGTCAACGGCGAACGATATCGAGCCATGACACGTAAGAATATAAGAATGCAGGCCGAAATGCTCAAAAAAGTGACGAAAAATTAGACTTTCCGAATGACATTTTGCGATGGAGCCGCGGACAACATTTACATGAAATTATCTTTAAAAATTAAATGGCAAAGACCAATTAATCGATTCCATTAAAAAATTTAATATAGGATGCAAATTCGACTATTTTATTCGATTTTTAAAAAAACTACGATTAAAAAATCACCCATTATAATCGATGTAAAAAAAACAACCTTAACTTACTACTGTAAACGTAATTCTAGAGACTTCCTATTTACAGATAAAGAGCGGTAGAGATTACATACATTATCGTTGAATATTCTGAGAGTGGTCTTAACGACCTTTCTAGAATATACACTTAGAGAAATTACACTTACATGCATAAACTACATTTAGGAATTGTAAAATCTTTGCATCATTGTATTATATATAAAGAGGAATACTTAAAAAGCAATGAAATAGATTTAGATAAATATAAAACAAGATTTTTTTTTTGAAAAAACAAATAAATAAAGTCTTTTTGTAGATTAAGACTTTTCTTCATTTTTAAGATGTTTATTATAATTATTAATTTACGTGCATTGCAGGCTTGCTTGCGGCCTTTATCATGTCTAACAGAGTATATATCTGTAAAAAGGTGAATCTTAAACCTAAATAGCAATCAAGTCTGTTAATAACACTTGCAAACATAGAAAATAAGATATGTCAACGAGACATGTTAGAATTAAACACACATCTTTATATATATAATTCTACTGTACGGGCGTTGTCAGTGAACTCCTCCTAAACGGCTGGACCGCTTTGCATAAATTTTTGTATATGCGTCTGGGTGGTGCCCGGGATGGTTTAGATTTACAATTCGGTCCAATTGGACAAAGGGGCGTGGTACCTCCCATACAAACAAAAAATTTAAAATCAATTATTTCTGCTCCTGCTTACGGTATTTGAACAAAATTTGGTGCGTAGGTTTGGTGTACATATCTTAAGTGCTACTGCAAATACGGACGGGATTGGACAATGGGGCGTGGTACCTCCCATACAAACCATAAATTAAATATCCAATATTTCTGCTCCTGTTTACGGTATTTGAACAAAATTTGGTACATCGGTTTGGTGTACATATCTTAAGTGCTGTTGCAAATATGGGCGGGATTGGACAATGGGGCGTGGTACCTCCCATACAAACCACAAATTAAAAAGCAATTATTTCTGCTCCTGCTAACGGTATTTAAACAGAATTTTGTATTTCGGTTGAGTGAACATATTTTAAGTTCTTCTGCAAATATAGGCGTTTCTTATTATAATAAACCGATTGGCATGAAACATTTCCAATAAAAATAAAATTTGAAGGCAAAGCAACGTTTGCCGGGTCGGCTAGTACAACAATAAAATTATAATTCAATGGAATGGAATTTGAGCTAAAGTAAACTTAAACAAAATGCCAAATGTCGTAATTATCACAGTTAACGATATGAGTTAGACTCAAACCAGAAGGTATATAGATCCCGATCAAATATTGTCAATTTCCAATTCATAAATTTGACTAACCAAAGCGTTGTCGTGGTTTGCAAGATTTAGAGCTATATCAATTCTGTTGTGATGAAGGATGGTTGATAGCAACGTTATAGATTATGAAGTTTGTGGGCCTATGGGCCATATTTAGAGTTAGCCTTATTTAGAAGACGAAGAAATTAAAATTTCGCTTCATTTCTTGGCATAGACCTATATCCGGCAAGGAACACATTGATTTGCTGTTCTAAAGGCAGTTCTTCTTGCTCAAGAAGAGTGTGTTAGCTAGCTTCAAGAATTCCTCAACTATTGACGGCTTCTGGGCAGGTGATGACGGTTGATGAAACAAATCCGCAAAAGACTTCCCTGGGGACAACAATGAACGTTTTATAATTGTTTTATCGTTATTTCTTCTCTAACTTTCCTTACACGCTCCTTACGGATTTCAATAAACTTCTTATAAGCGGAGCATCCCCTCCAATTTGCAGGATGACCACATTCTCCGCAGTTGACGATTCTGTTTTCGAGAGTTGGCAATCTCTTGGCTGGTGCGTTTTGTCACATTTGACACATTGAGCTTCAGAATTACAATTCTTGATTATATGGCCCCATCGTTGGCATTTATGGCAATGCACTTCCTTGTTCTTTTTCTTCGGCTTCTCCCAAATAACGGTCTGGCTTAACAGGTATTTAATTTTCGAGATGTCGGCGAGTGATTTTCCCAGGGTCAGAAAGACCAAGAACAAACCAGTGTAGTAAGCGTATTTAATGGAATGAGGCGTCATAAAACGTGTTACTTTTGAAACAACACCTGGGACAATATTCCCAAGAGCAAATTTTACTTCGTCACTTTCCGACCCATGACACAGACCCCTTAGAACAAAGGACGCTTGATTTAATTCTTTTGGCGTATAGGAATAAGAGTGAATGTTTTTCTTCCTTAAAAGTGACATCATTTCCTTATGCACTTGTGCGTCAGCAAGGTAAAAGTTACTCTTATGTTTACTGACGTTCTTGACTTTAAATACAATTTTTGGAGATTTCGCCTCCAATTGTTATACGAATCGCTTGATGTTGACATTAAATAAAAAAAGAGGGGGGCAAAACGTAGTGGCTGCCTTTCTTAAAGAAGCTGGCGGAGGAGTATCCTCTTTTTTTTTGACCAGTATTGCATTCTGTATTTTCAATTTCCAATTCGGCAAGTAATGCAAATTTGTTCTCACCCAATGCAGATACATCAATATTAGTTGGCGATAGAAATTAGTCCGCTCTTTTCCTCTTGGTGTGATGAATTGTATGTGTGCTTTCAGTAGGCACAAGAATCAAATGGTGAGTGGGACCACTTGCATCCCCTACAGAGTCCAAATCCATGATTGAGATTACCACAGGCACCACTGTTGCAGTAAATTGCAGGAATGGCACCCGACCCTATTTGTCGTCTTTATCCTTGTAGTTTTAAATAATTTTTTTTAAGAAATTCTCAACAGAAAACAAAAATTAACATCACTCGTGCGATTTTCCCGATTTTCTCCAACCGAATCCAAATTAACAAGAAGATATCAATCAGTGAGTCTCAGAATTGAATTGCTTATAAACTATTTGAATATGAGAAGCTCTCTCCTTCTCTGTCTCTCTCTCTCTCTCTCTCTCTCTCTCTATTAATGAGATACAAGGCAAATTTTGTTTGTGATTTAATGCTAATTCTCGATTGGTTTTAAAAGCAACTAAAATAGCGTATTCTTGCATATCCGAATACAATGAGTCTAATAATGTCAATTACAAAACTTATTAATTTGTTGATTAACTACAAATACTAACTATGTTCTACTTAAAAATACGACTATGTCAGCCTATTGAATGTATTACACATTGACTTTTTCGTTGCATTAAGTTTAGCTAAACAAAAACTGTAAATAAATATCTAAAACTCTCTCTGAAATGTTGCCACAGTCCTGTCTTTTTCTTTTCTTTTATCCGCATTTCCTTTTAGTGGTTAGGAATTGATACTGTTGTGTTGTATGCTGCGTTTTTCTAAGACAAAAAAAAACTTCAAAGATTTAGCAGGGAAACAAAATGAATCAAAGGATTTGTATTTTCAAAGAAAATACAAAATTCCATTTGAATATGTAGAATTCCAATTTCACTACAGACCGATAAACAGTAAAGAGTTTTTACAACACAGTCACATTCAACATATCAGTTGACCAAAGATGCGTAAAGCATCTTTGTATGTTAAAATGGATAGAAATATTTGGATATAATGCAATTTTTCCTAAAAAAATGTAGAAAATTTTCAACTTTTCTAAACCCAATGTAATTGAAAATTTCTGCTAATTTATAAATGAGTATTTGTTGGTAAATGTAAGTATATTCTGATTTAGTGGACTTGAAGAATAATGAATACAAAGTATCACATGTAATACACTATTAAAAACGAAATAATAATCAGCAGAACCGAAAAGTTTAATAAAATTGTTTGAAATTTACAACAGCTTTTTAATGTTTTTTAACATCACATTCATAAATAAAATTTGTTAGTATCCTGCCCAAGGAAAAATACTATTAGCATACCTACATGTACATTTCTTCTATAATGCTCATAGCGCTATTTTCACTACATTCTCTGATCACAAAGATCACAAAGAAATTGATCATTTAGAAAGTACGTTTAAAAGAGTTATCCTCTATTCTAATACAAAATTTGAAAGCAATCTGTTAATTAGTTTTCTTCATCTCAAACTCAAAGAATTTGTCAAACAAATAGATTATTTCAAATGTTGTATCACAAATGGAATTTCCTGTGTCAAATTACTGAAAATGTTACAGAAAGTTTATGGTGAATTGACTTTAAAATAAGCGCATATAAGAGCTACAGTACATTCAAAATAAGTCAAGGTTTGGTGAAAGATTTGCCTCGTTTTGTTTGCCCATTAATGTCTTCAACTTAACATCGATAAAGTTTGACAGATACCACCCATGAACTTTCTTTGTCCCAATAAAAACGCAAGATTTAAATTTGGCGCCATTCAAAGTGTCATTGTTTGACATTTGAACAATTGTTATTGTTTGCTAGTAGAAGGTACGAGATTACTAAAAATGGAGCGCTACACGAATAAACAACGCATTCTCATTGTGAAATTGTTTTACCAAAATGGTGAAAGTTTTGCGGCTACAGTTCGCAAATTGCGATCAATTTGGGGTCACAGTAATGCTCTAAAAGAGTCAACTGTAAAGAGATTAATGGATAAATTTGCCAAAACTGGGGGGTCTGTTAGTGATGTAAAGACAACAACGCGCCTTCGACCAGGCCGATCGATCGAAAATGTCGCAGCTGTACGTGATGATGTCGCTCAAACTCCATCCACCTCAATTCGACACCGAGCTCAGCAAATTGGTGTCTCCAAATCTACTAGAATTGCATCTTCGTGCATACAAAGTTGAATTGACTCAGGAACTGAAGCCAGCTGACCATGAACAGCGAAAGGAGTACGTTAATTGGATATTGGAGAGACAACATGAAAATGCTGATTTTGCCGATAAAATCATCTTCAGTGACGAGGCTAATTTCCATCTTGATGACTTCGTCAATAGAAAGAATTGTCGCATTTGGGGTGAGGAAAATCCTCAAGTGATTCGCGAGAAGCAAATGCATCCTCAACGTGTCATTGTGTGGTGTGGATTTTGGGCAGGAGAAATCATTGGACTTTTTTTTATGAAAATGAGTCATGTCAAGCGCAAACAGTCAACGGTGTTTGGTATCGTGAAATGATAACCAGTTTTTTCGTGCCTAGAATTGAAGAAATGAATGTGGAGGGCATGTGGCTTCAACAAGACGGCGCTACATGTCATACAGCCAGAGGAACAATTCAATTGCTGCATCAGCCATTTAAATCTTGCGTTCTTGTTTGGAAACCCTTTACAACAAATCAATTCTTAACATTTCACATGATTTGGTTTGGGTATGAAAGGCGCTACCGCACGACTAGTTTCAAAAGACTTGAAAGCGATCTATTAATTAGTTTCTTTACAGTGCTCGATTTTGTCGGTTCGTCTTAAGAACAAAGAATTTATCGAACAAAGAGATTGTCTCAAAGGTTATATTGTAAGCTGAATTTTCTACACCGAATCAGTAAAAAGTTTGAGAAAGTTCACGGTCAATTTATTTTAAAATAGATGCACATAAGAGGGGTACAGTACATCTAAAAGAATTCGAGATATGGTAAGAGATTTACCTCGCTCTGGTCGGCCTTCAACGTTTGACAGAGATAGCCGCTGAACTTTCTGTGTTTCACAAGTCAATTCGCATTGTTTTACGAAATTATTTGGGTATGGGAAGCGTTGCCACTCAACTTGTTCCGAAAGACTTGAATTTTCCTCAAAAACTAAATAGCGTTAAGATCACTAAAGACATACTAGAACGAATCAATTATGATGCCACATAAAGCGCTTTCATAAAACGCCTTATAACTGATGATAAGTTCAAAGTCTTATGAGTGATCATGGGTTTACCAGCGAACAAGATTCGGATTGGACCCTTCCAACTGAGCCAAAACTGAAAAAACTATCTCAAAGTCGATTAAAAATCAAAATAACGCTGAGACAGAAATTTCGTAGAAAATGTCAGATTTATGGAAAGAAAACTCATGAAGATAACGTACCATCCTACAAGGCTATCATTGTGAGTAGTCTTTAGACCAAAATCTTCACAAATATTATCAACAGACAACCATATTCACTTAATATGGCTTGAGCTAACTTCTTTTAATTTTCAAAACTAAAATTGCTACTTGGAAGCAATCGCTTTCAGACGATACCAAAATCTTCACAAATATTATCAAAACACCATCGTATTCACCTCATAAGGCTTGAGCAGACTTCTTTCATTTTCAAAACTAAAATTGCAACTTCAAAGCAATCGTTTTCAGGTGATATCAAAATCTTCACAAATATTATCTAAACACCATCGTATTCATCTCATAAGGCTTGATCAGGCTTTTTTAATTTTTAAAACTAAATTTGCTACTTTGAAGCAATCGTTTTCAGACGATACGAGACATGAAAGAGAATTTAGTGTGGCAACTGAAATGTTTTCCAAAAAATATGTTTAAAACTTGCTTTGAGGATTGTCATAAAATATTATTTCATAAGATGCTTACTTTCAAGGCGGTACAATAAATATGAATGAATAATAAATATTTTGTGTTTAATTCACCAGTTCCAAGTATTTTTTTTACAAAACCCTAATTGGTTTGACTAATATCAAGTCAAATTGACAAGATACCGTTAAGACATAACCTTAAACGGTGTCAAAATTTCATTTAACAATTCTATTTACAATCATTTTTCATTTGTCCTTTTCTGTTTGTTGCCTTGAGCATGAAAGACAACAGCTTTATAAAAAAAGGAAAATATTTTCATTAAACTGGGCTTAAATATTTTGTGTACCAAATGATGTATGTAATACTGTAAGTATGTAAATATTAATATTGCAGCAACTGCCAGTATTACAAACAAATTAGGCAGCTCAGTTAAATTTTGTTCATTTGAATTATTTCGCTCATGTAATCGCACATATAGCTCCAAAACGAGAAACAACAGAAAGTAAGATGACTTTTCAATTTAAATTACGTAAATATATCGAATCGCAGTTATATATATTTTCCTTCTAAATTATTAGCACCGTGACAGATATCATTGTCAAATTTAACATCATAAATGTCATTAGTGTTTGAGCTACATTTTGTTTTTTACGTTGCAAAAAGTAACTTTGTTGTTTAGAAAAGTTGCATTGAATTTTGTTTATATAGAATGAAGCTTCTGTTGCGGAAAGCATTCTGGACAACTAGCAACCTCTACCGACGAATATCACACCCAACAAATCTGAGATTTTGGTCTTCAAAACCCATTGATTACAAATTAAGGACCTTGCAGGTGATGTCCGCATTTCAAGAACATCAGTGAATCTCATTTGAAAAAATATATTATGCTTCTGACATATTCAAAATAAATTAGTAGCAAAAACACTCAACTCTTCCGAAAACGCCAATTGGGTGTAAACCTGTAAAGACAAGATTTATAGATTTTATATTTAGATCAAGTAAAAATCTTGTCAAGATTGAAGATCAAAAACAGATTGCACAAAAGTCGGTCAAAAATCGAAATTATGCAGGCAGTTTTTTTCGATTATTGTGGTTTTGTGCACTATTAGATTCCTTCCGCCAACAAGGAATATTATTTGAGTGTTATGCATCGTTTGCGTGGAATTATTCAAAAAAAAAACAATTTTTGATATTTGTACATTAGCACTTTGGGAGTTTTTCGCCAACAATTCTACTACTACCATTCCACAATCAGCATATTCACCTGATTCAGCATAATGTGACTTCTGACTATTTTCTAAACTAAGAAAACTGAAGGTTTTACTGGAAGGTGACTTTGTGGCATAATATCTGAATTAGAAAAAGATATTGGCATAAGAGTAGTATGGCCAAGGCGATGAATAAAATTCTCTGACGACGACGAAATAAATGTGAAGAAATGAAAAAATGAATAAAAATTAATTTCACTTTTTGACAACAATTTTACTAGGGCGATCCCAAACCTAGCCGACCTGACCTATAAAGGATGTTCCAACAAGAATGCAAGATTTAAATTTTATATAAAACACAGATATTTAGAAAAAAATCGTGAAACTTTATTATATCGTAAAGTAGACAGAATGAGGTTATGTATGGAACAACACATCGGGCAGATGGCCGCCGCGGCCTTGCTGGCAAACACGCTATCTTTTAATGAAATTTTCAATGACCGTTTTGCATAAATGCTGTGGTATTTCATTAATGCAGCGTCCAATTTCCTCTCTTTAGACGGCTTATTCGCGTAAACCATCGACTTCAAAAACCCCCAAAGAAAAAAATCTAATGGTGTTAAATCGCACGATCTAGGCGGCCAATTCTGGTCTCCAAAACGCGAAATAACACGACCGGAAAATGACTGACAGCAATTGAATTGTTTCTCTGGATGTATGACATGTGGCGCCGTCTTGTTGAAACCACATGCCCTTCACATTCATTTCTTCAATTTTAGGCACGAAAACACTGGTTATGATCCACACCACACAGTGACACGTTGAGGACGCATTTGCTTCTCGTGAATCACTTGAGGATTTTCCTCTCCCCAAATGCGACAATTCTGTCTATTGACGAAGCCATCAAGGTGGAAATGGGCTTCGTCACTGAAGATGATTTTATCGGCAAAATCAGTATTTTCATGTTGTCTCTTCAATACCCAATTAACGAACTCCCTTCGCTGTCCATGGTCAGCTGGCTTCAGTTCCTGAGTCAATTCAACTTTGATGGATGAAGATGCAAATTTTTTGTCAATATCAGCTGCATAGTGGATTTGAAGACACCAATTTGCTGAGCTCGGTGTCGACTTGAGGAGGATGCAGTTTAAGCGACATCATCACGTACAGCTGCGACATTTTCGGTCGATCGACCTGGTCGAAGGCGCGTTGTTGTCTTTACATCACTAACCCAGTTTTGGCAAATTTATCCATTAATCTCTTTATAGTTGACTCTTTTGGAGGATTATTGTAACCCCAAATTGATTGCAATTTGTGAACTGTAGCCGCAAAACTTTCACCATTTTGGTAAAACAATTTCACAATGAAAATGCGTTGTTCATTTGTGTAGCTCTCCGTTTTTACTAACCTCTCGTACCTTCTACTAGCAAACAATAACAATTGTTCAAATGCCAAACAATGACACTTCGAATAGCGCCAAATTTAAATCTTGCGTTCTTGTTGGGACACCCTTTAGATGGTGCCAGAAGTGTGGAAAAAAATATTTTGGTGAAAATTGGCAACCTTATAAAACCTATGTTTTAAGTTTAGCATCGTTGTTTAGTATCTTTATTTAAGCCTTCAAAAGTAAACGATCTCAGTAAATTTGTAAACATGGAAAAAATTAGTCACCATAATGTAATTCAAAATTTTCATTTGAAACGTCTTAGTCCAACCAATATTAAAGCCGAGCTAGATTGTATCCTGATTGACGACTGTAAAACATTGGGTAGCAGAGTTTAAAGGAGACCGTACGAGCTGCCAAAACGAACACCATAGTGGTCGACCAATTGAGGTGTCCACGCCAGACACAGTTAATACCATAATACCACAATACCACAAAGTGGTATTGCATGATCGCCAGCTGAGGGTGCATGAGCTAGGTGAAATGATAGACATTTCAAAAAGTACACCGAATATTGGCCGAAGATATAAAGATGAGAAAGCTGCGCACAAGATGGGTGCCGCGCTTGCTTTAAATAGAGCAAAAACGGTGTCGTGAAGATACTTTAGTAGAATTTGTTCGTGTTTGGCGGTATTTTTCCGCAATAAACTCGAATGTTTGCAACAATTTATAACCATGGATAAGAAATGGGGTTACCATTTCACACCTGAGACAAAGAAACAGTCAAAGCAGTGGATTTGAATTGAAGAATCGTGTCCAGAGAAGGCGAAGATGGTCCCATCTACAGGTAAAGTCTTAGCTTCTGTTTTTTGGGATGTGCTTGGGATTATTGTTATTGATTAACTTCAGAAAGAAAAACCCATTAACGGCGAATATTATGCTAATTTATTGCGGCGTTTAGTTAGGTTATGAAATTATGGGAATAGGCCGCATTTGGCGAAAAATGTTGTTTCATCAAGTCAATGCTCCAGATCATACTTTCACTATTTCGATGGCCAAAGTTAATGAATTAAAATGTAAATTGCTTCATCATGCACCTTAGTTGCCAAATTTAGCTCCTTTGTTTTCTATTTCCAAACTTAAAAGAGTGGCTCGGTGGTAAAAGATTTGTCAACAATGAAGGCCAATCCAAAGAAAAAAAAGTCTTGGGAGCTCCCCGGTCATGCTTCTATGTATGTCGTCACCTAGGCCGAAAATTCACACTGTGAAGGTAGTACGCGGAGAGGCACGCAAAAGTGATTTTTCAGCATGACAACGCTCGGCTTCACGTGGCCAAGCCCGTTAAAAGCTATCTGGGAATGCTGAAATAGGAAATCTTATCCCATTTGCCATATTCTTCAGATATTGCGACGTCCTATTATCACTTGGAATCTGTGTTAATGGAGTCTGCGGTTGGAGTTTGATATTTCTTACTATAAAGAGAGTAATGAAGCTGTTGAATGCCGCTGGAAAAAGTGTATTAACCTAAAAGGAGAATATGTTAAAAATTAAAGAAAAATTTTCACAACATTTTTGTGGCTTGTTTGTTAGGTCGGACAGCTTTGGAACCGCCCTTGTATATAAAGGGTGTCGCAACAAGAACGCAATATTTAAATTTGGCGCCATTCGATGTGTCATTGTTTGACATTTGTTATCGTTTGCTAGTAGAAAGTACGAGGTTAGTAAAAATATAGCGTCACTGTGTGGTGTGGATTTTGGGCTGGAGGAATCATTGGACCTTTTCTTTATGAAAATGAGGCATGTCAAGCGCAAACAGTCAATGGTGTTCGATATCGTGAAATGATAACCAGTTCTTTCGTGCCTAGAATTGAATGAATGAAATGAATGTGGAGGGCATGTGGTTTCAATAAGACGGCGCCACATGTCATAGAGCCAGAGAAACAATATCTGTGTTTTATTTAAAATTTAAATCTTGCGTTCTTGTTGGGACACCCTTTACATGTTCTTTGATACGTGTCAAATTATATGTAGGGAATATATATACAGATGTGACATTAATCTTCTAAAATATTGAGATTCCGGTTATCCTCTGATAACATATGTTGATACATACAGTATGCTGGACGTAGATAGCTGGGATGTGAAATGTATTTCACTGTCAATATTTTGCGCAAAAGACCACTTCATTAAACTTTTACACTTTTCAAAGTAATTCACATTTGAAACTAAGAATTTGGGGTTTTCCTCCCAATTATTGGCAGCTCTGACTGAAACAGAAAAAAGGCTGTAGGTTAACAAATTCACCCAATTCATCTTAATAGCAGATCTGCTGTTATTGCTGGCCCAATAATATTTCTACTCCCGCTCAAAGGAGGAAAAAAACCTTTTACCTACCCCATCCTCTTAATTGCCTTAATCATGTTAAATTCATTGAGGCTCAACTGTAATTCCAAACATGTTTGGAATCTTCAATTATGGCCATTATAACATTTATATAACGTTATCTTATTCATCACTTGATTCCCCAAGAATTTGGTTTTAATGTGAAATATGCATTTTACATATCTTTCGATGAATTTGAAAACAAAAAAGAAAACGATTCTCTTTTGTGATTGAATTCATTATTCTTTCAACTAAAACTTCGCTTCAATTAAAGTTTTAACAAAACAACAGAAGAAAAACAAAACAAAGAATGTATAAAATAGTGCATTTACTCGTTTGCCATAAAATTCATTTTAAATATTGCTTTTAAAAAATAATAACTTTATTGTTACGAGTTCAGCTTAAATGTTGTACGTACGAATGTTCATGTAACCAAATACAAAAGTTCATGCGAATGTTAACAGGGAGGTGGCACCTGGAGTTGCCTGGTCGGGCTGCCATAACATCACATTTTAACCAAAGCCACGTAAAATGTTAAGGAGCCATGGCAAAGGAGCAACGAATGAACGGGCCACATCGACACAAATGCAGTGCAGCAGCAATCATTTTTATAACATCATTTTCTGTTGAGTGGCATGCCACACCACAAATTCGTGGTATACACTGACACAAACACCAACACTAACACAATCATAAACTCAGTACCTTTAACAATTTCCTTTCTTTTGTGTGCTGGCACAAAAAAAAAAGGAGCACAACGTCTGCCTGCATCCACCAACGCTGGAGCCGCAATAATGTTTATTAGTCTGTTGCTGTTGCCGCTGCTATTGCTGTTATTGCTTATTTCAATGATTCCCTTTTTCCTACCTTTTGCAACAATTTAATGTAATTTTTATGATCATCTGCAAGTAGTTTTTCATACGTTTATGAGGTCAACATTATTTCAATGATTGTCTCAATCGTGGTCATTGTTTTGCTGTTAAATGCTAGTTGGTTACTTATTTGCCCTAAAAACCCACTTGCCTTCATTTAAGGTGTGAAATGTGTTACAAATTCCAATATTTCTGTATCGAATGGCAACATTTTGAGGCAGCACATAGTGAAATTTATAATTTTTGAGCTATCTAAGATATCGATTTGCAAATTTGCATTGAAGATTCTCATTGTTTTAAACAATATGTGCTATCAAAATTGAAGTGCCACGCCTACTAGGAAAAGCGGCACAAATGCTGCAATGTAAACTTATGCTTATAGTGTTTTTATAGTACACATGTCTTTCAATTTGGCTTCTAATCAATACAGAAATTTGTGATAAATTAGTTAATCTAGAAATATTTATTATAACTGCACCCAGAAGGCGATGTATAGCAGTTAATATGGCAAAGTTGGGAGCACCCTGAAAGAAGTACCTTTTAACCAAATGTTCATTCATCGACTGAAAGTCATAGTCGATTGAGACGATTTATGTCCGTCTTTCTGGTTAGCTGGCTACTAGACAAGGTAGCTATCGCAAATTATTATGAAACTTCTTTAAATTTAACGCAAATTAGCAAAGAGTTACCCGAAGAACCGAAGAACGCGTAAAAATAGTTACAACTTACTATGAAACTGGTGATTCAAACGTGGGCACTTTTCGTTCATTTTCGGGGTGATTATAGTCATCATAATCAATATATTGTGCAAGAAATGGCAATAACATAAAGAAAGTTTAGGAGACTGAAAGCGTTACAGCTGTGGTCAGGTCTGTGCTTCATTTTAATGTACGCACTACCAAAAATATCGCTTCTATTAGTAAAAATGTGGCGGACATACCGAATTTGTCGACTTCACAGCGTTCTCATCAATTCCCAGCCACGCAACAATTAAAACCGGCTGACCATTCACATTCACGCCATAGATATGCTGATTGGGTGCTACAGCAACAGGCTTTCAATGTTGAATTTTCGAATAAAATTTCTCGGTGGCTACGTCAATAAGAAAAGTTGCCGTATATGGGGTTCGGAGATGGCAGAAATGATTGTGGAAAATTCATTGCATCGGGAAAAAGTGAAAAAGTTTGTTGCTCATTATGGTCTAGAAGTGTCATTGGGCCGTATTATTTCGAAAATTGCGCTGCAGGAACCGTTACCGACTTTTTGGACCGATTTTTATTCATTATCAACAAATTAGAACTTGTTAGAAATGTCACAACTCCTAGAACAATTTCTTAGAGAACAACTGATTAATTATAACTTGTTATTGAACATATTCCGTTAAACGTAATGGAATTTATCGGAACTAAAAGTAAAATTAATAACACGCTAAAGACACATATGTTTCGACCAACGATGCACGTTTACACCTACCGTGAATACAATTTCTGTGGAAAAGCTTTCCTGTTTTACTCCCAATAGTGGTAGCTGAGTAAAGGCAGGAGCGAACTAATAACATTCTTGATGTTCATATAAAAATTGTAAAAAAAAAAACAAAAGACTATGGAATCATCCAAGACAAAGACTCCATAAAATTGTCGTGTAATATATATTTGAGATAAACTCTCTTTACTAGGCTAGCTTGCTAAATTTTGATACGTATTTTAGAAACACCATGAAATAACTACCATACAAAGGGTGTCCCAACAAGAACGCAAGATTTTAATGGCTGATGCAGCAATTAAATCGTTTCTCTGGCTGTATGACATGTGACGCCGTCTTGTTGAAACCACATGGCCTCCACATTCATTTCTTCAATTCTAGGCACGAAAAAACTGGTTATTATTTCACGATACTGAACACCATTGACTGTTTGCGCTTGACATGCCTCATTTTCATAAAAAAAGGTCCAATGATTCCTCCAGCACACAGTGACACGTTGAGGATGCATTTGCTTCTCGTGAATCACTCGATGATTTTCCTCACCCCAAATGCGACAATTCTTCCCATTGGCGAAGCCATCAAGATGGAAATGGGCCTCGTCACTGAACATGATTTTATCGCCAAAATCAGCATTTCCATGTTGTCTCTCCAATACTCAATTAACGAACCCCCTTCGCTAAACATGGTCAGCTGGCTTCAGTTCCTGAGTCAATTGAACTTTATATGCATGAAGATGCAAATCTTTCGTCCAAATTCGCTGCATAGCGGATTTGGCGACACCAATTTGCTGAGCTCGGTGTCGAATTGAGGTGGATGGAGTTTGAGCAACATCATCACCTACAGCTGCGACATTTTCGGTCGATCGACCTGGTCGAAAACGCGTTGTTGCCTTTATATCACTAACAGACCCAGTTTTGGCAAATTTATCCATTAATCTCTTTACAGTTGACTCTTTTGGAGCATTACTGTGACCCCAAATTGATCGCAATTTGCGAACTGTAGCCGCAAAACTTTCACCATTTTGGTAAAACAATTTCACAATGGGAATGCGTTGTTCATTCGTGTAGCGCTCCATTTTTACTAACCTCGTACCTTCTACTAGCAAACAATAATAATTGTTCAAATGTCAAACAATGACACTTCAAATGGCGCCAAATTTAAAACTTGCGTTCTTGTTGGGACACCCTTAAGTACGGTCATATTCTACTTCTGCCTCATGTAACCTATTGGTTTTAAGACGAATTCCGACAAAAGTAATCGATCATAGAACTATAAGGCTTTCGGCAATTGATGCTTTGTAATCGAAAATTTTGTTGGGTTGTTTTAAATCTTAACAAAAGTTGAAACTGTGTGATCGATTTGATCCATTTATTCTTAGCCTCACAACTTTTTTTAAGTTTACGGTAATCTCGGTAACATTTAGTACGGGTTAGGTGTCCATTAAGGTAAAGTTTAAGAACAAAAATAAACCGCATTTTCACTCCTTCTTGTAGCCCTCATTACAAATAAGCACTTTAACCCAGTTTTTTTTCGCTTCATACTTCTCAAGGAGGTGTAGTAAAATTAAGTGAAATTTTATACACATTATGTAGAGGATGGTGCACGAATAGTGCCTAACACGGAATTCTGTTAAAAATACAACATGCATTTGACAAACCTCGATTTTGGAAATGAAATGAAGCTGTGGGCTCAGAAAATAATTCAGTTGCTTCACTTTTAAGCATTTAAGAGCAATTTTTACAAAAATATGGCAATTTGTCGCACTGCCTCTGGAATTGATCATGCCAAAAGAACATTCAGTTAAGCTATATGTACGAGTATGTCAGTTCACCCTGACTAAAATTTTTGTATTATTTAGTAATGGCCTCATGATTTTCAAAAAAGTTTAACAGAAATTTAGAACTATTTTCAGAGTGAAAAAAAAACTACGAAACATAAAAAAATATATTTGTATTTTTAAAAAGTAGAAGCATGGGAATTTTTAAGACTTAAAAATAATGTTGTTCAAATGGCTTCCCTCGGCGGCTTGACACTCTTGGAACCGAAGTCGCAAATTTTGGAAAACTCGTTGAAAAGTTGTTCTCGGTATTTTGTTACTTTCCTGAATAATGTTCCTCTTCAACTGTTGGGGGCCATTCAATATCCCCTCTTTTCGAAATGAGTTTTCCAGGAAAAACATTTTTCAGCAGCTCTATGGATACCCTAGCCGTATGCCATGTGGCCCCATCCTGCTGAAACCACATCCTCGAGGTATTGCCTTGAAGTTCTTGCAAAGCTGGCACCAAAAAGTCTGCTAGCATGTTGCAATAATTGTTCGCTCTAACCGTCATCGCGTGCCCTCTTTCGTCCTCAAAAAAGTATGGTCCAATAATACCGGTTGACGTTATCCCAGCCCACACGACAAGCTTAGGGCTGTGAAGTGGACGTTCATGCAAACGTCGGGGATTAGTCTCGAACCAGAACCGACAATTTTGCTTGTTCACATGGCCATTAAGGTGAAAATTGGCCTCATCACTAAAAATCACGTTGTTGCAATTGTTGAACCGCTCTAGCATCAAATTGACAAAGTTAAATCGGTTATTGGCATCATCGGGTTATAATTCTTGGACTATCTGAATCTTATAAGCCTTCAAATGCAAATCACGTTTCAAAATTCGTCGTAAAGTTGTTCTTTTGACATCCAAAGACTGACTTCTCTTACGTGTTGACTGTTGCGGATTTCGCTGAACTGAAACACGAACGCGCTCCACAATGTCTGCTGATCTTGCAGAAACTGGGCGACCACGAACCGTAATTGGTATTGTTGAGCCGGTTGTTTCGAACATTCTGAACCATTTTCGTATCACATTGGCGCTTGGAACTTCACTTAAATCGTGTAAAACGTGTTCATGCCGATACAAACGTCGTGCAGTAATCACTGATTTATTGTTTTCGTAATACGCTCGGACACAAAATGCACGCTGCACTCCCGTGTACGACTCCATGGCGACTAAATTTCCAGGAAGCGGCGCAGCGAACAACATATCCCCCCGCCACCACGCGCCGCGCGTTACCGAGGAATTGAAGAATTAAATCGCCAACACTCATATGGCCCACTCTGTATATATATACCGGTTTTCTTTTATTATCTTATTCATGATATTGAGAGTTATACGTTGTGGCAATGCCACAGGTTCCAACAAAATTAGAATTCAATTTAGAATTCCAATTCTATTTAGAAGTCAATTTTTTCTAGTATAATCAATTCAACATTTCAAAAATTGGATTGATTGGTATTCACTAATATGTGTGTATCACTTTTCATGAGAATCGTCTAGTATAAGCAGATTTCTTACCTTCACAAATTCAACTATTCGCTAGTTTTCTGTTTCAATCCTTTATCAACACCGCATCACATGTCGGAGATTCAAAGTATTTTCCGGTTTCCTGGCAACGCATATGCTAGAAGTTCACACAGTCAATGTTAGTGTTAGTGTGACAGTGATTGTTATCGTTATTTGAAAGTACACAATTCGCATATATACATATGTATGTATATATATATATGTGTGTGTGTGTATATAAATTTTTGTTTCACTTTTTGTTTCAAATACTCTCATCTATTGACACTTTTTGGAGTTTTTGAAGGATTTTCTTTTGTCCTTTTATTTGGGAATTTGGGAACGTTTTATTGACTTTTTGATTTGGGGATTTAGAACGATAGTACAGGAATATCTGTTACTATCAGTGGAATTTGAATTTACGTGAGCGCGTGTGTGTAAATAAAATTGTACACACTTGAAAAAAGAAACATCAATAGCTGTTTAACTAAGGATTTTAATGTAATCAGAACGTATGGTTAGTAGGAGGTTTTGGACTTACTTTGCACTATGAAATGGCTTTTATTAAAAGTTGGAAGATTGACAAATTTTTCCGAAAACAGTATATATAAATATACAAATCTTTGTTAACGTAAAAATGTCGCTGCTCTCTTTCTCTAATCTAATGTCAATTAACAGAATTATATAAACTTGTAGGTCTGTTGCACAACTCCTGGGCGTTTTCGAAATATTTAGGAAATTTAGAGAAAATTCGATTGACCATAAAAAAATAAGCGGCTTGCACGCATTCTACTTTTGAACTCACTCGACGAGATCTATAGTTTAACGACGATTCGGAAGGCCACAGATTAAAAATCATTTACTAGACTTCTTGATTACTCAACTCTGTTCGTACTAAAAGAGGCGTAGTAAAAAATTCCTTATTTTTTCCAAAACATAGGACAGCATTAAAAACATAAAATTTCATACTCAAAAAACTACTCATATTTTTTTTACAATAATTTGACCCAGTATTGCTTAAACGCGTATCAAAGATGCTCATCGCCGAGCAGAAAATATGCTATATTTTACGATTTTTCTTTGATAAATGCAAAAACTAAAGCTGAAAATGTGAGTAATGTTTACGATCCTGATGCTAATAACAGTCAATCATGTGAAATTTCAATTTCGTCCATTGTGTTCCAGTAAATTTTATGTCAGTTTAATTTTATGTGGCGCACCACTCTCTGCGAGGCCAATTGTCGAAAATGTCTATAACATAATGGAAATCATCAAGTCTGACTATTACGATCAGCAGCTAAATATTGCACAAAAATAACAGTTTTAGACCACTTAAATAAGACTGGATACAAAAACAAGCTCGATGTGCTGGTGCCACACGAGTTAATGTTAATTTCTAAGCGGATGGTGACTGGCTTTGGAAATGAGTCACTTAATGTGTCGTCAAACGAAAACGGTTGCGGCCGAATCCCGGAGAGCCGGCGCAAACGGTGGCCAATTATTGGTGAGAATGGCAGGAATCATCTACTATGACCTGCTTCCTCACGGTCGAACTCTTAATCCAGAACTGTACTGTCAACAAAGAAAAAAAAAGTAATCGCCCAAAAGCTGCCAGCTTTGCCCAATAGGAAAGAAATTATGTTTCATCAGAACAACGTCATGCCAAACAAACATCTACAGTGGCTACACAGAAGCTCCGAAAGATTGGTTAGCATATTCTTAAGCAATCATCTTCTGATTCGGACTTGGCACCAAGTGATTGCCACCTCGTTCTGTCAGTGACGAAAGTTTTTGCTGGTCAACAATTCGTCTTAAGAGAAACTTAAGAAAATCGACGGTTTATTGGATAGGAACTAGAGAGCTTAAAGGAAATGCCTTCTAAATGACAACAAGTTGTAGAACAAAATGATCTCTTTAATTAAAATCGGATCATTCTAACTATGCTAAATAATGTCTTCAATGTCAAAAAAATAATGGATTTATTTTTACTACACCTCAAATTAGCCGCAAAAAGGAAGTATTGGAGTGCCTAGGTTAGAAAATTCTTAGGAACTCTCGAATTGCAAATTAGAAGAAAGCTGCAGAAGACAGATGCACTGTGATATCTTTGACGTATAACCTGTACCTGTACCTGTAATATCTATTGATAGCACAGCAGTAGCTATTGGACTCTTCCTTAAATCTTAGCATACAAAGAGACAAAGAGTTCACCTGGATGTTCTTGTAAACGTATATTTAAAGACAAATTCATGTATACGTTTTGTACACCACCAATTTATGTAACTGCTGCCGTGGTTGTAGCTATAGAATTTCTACTTTTGTTTAGTATTTTTATGATAAAAGCTTTTGTAAAGGAAGATAATAAAAAAACACACACATTTACATACAAGCATATGTCATAAGAGAATGAATGCATGTGTGTAAGGGTGTAGATAGAGGTCCGCATGTGTTTGTTATTGTTGCTGTTTATAACCGTCTTCCTTCCTTCCACTTTGGTTGACGGATTTTATTTGTATTGTGGCCAATGATATGATAATATTATATTTTAAACTCTGAGATGTTGCTGGTACCATTCAATTGTTGTTCGTTTGCTATTGTTG
>JAHXMU010025485.1:34573-51071 GCA_019455685.1 Philornis downsi
TTTTTTTTTTTTTTTTTTTTTTTTTTTTTTTTTGTTTTTTTTGTTTTTTTTTTGAATTAATATAGCTCTAAGACTCATGGCTTATGTGTAATTTTGTGTAATTTCCAAGCATAATTATAATAATAATTATAATACATAATTATAAACTCTAATAAAGAACGTTAGCATGGCTGCCAACTTTAACCATTCGTTCGTATATTACCACTAAATTTCGTAATATTCCGTCATCCGATTTTTGGCATTTTAGTGACTTTAACTCTACGAATAGTATAAAATGTAGTAAAATGAAATCCATTGTTTTTTCATGACGTTGAAGGCTCTATTTAGAATAGTAAAAATGATACGATTTATGTCAAATATGCACAATTTTGTTCGATAACTGATTGCAATTTTATAGATAATTCCATTATGCCTCTCTCATTGAAACTCTCGTCCCTATTGGTAAAAAAAGAGACTGTCGATTTTCCCAAGCGTCTCTGGAGGTGAATTTTTCATAGTCTACATTTTTGGTAAAAAACAGGAACAGACAGTAATCCCATGGTCAGACTATAAGATGAATGAATAAAAAGCTCTTGGAGTTTCTGGCGATTCTCACCATCGATATATGCGATCATGACGGAATACAATTCGTCTCTTATTGGCCAAAGTTGGACGCTCAATTACTTTCTTCAGATGATACAATTATTGAGAGTGCAGATCCGAATTAAGAATTTGGTCATAGTGGACCAACTCATTGTAGATGACTCCGTGTCTATCCCATCAAACTCACAGCAAAACCTTCTTGACCGTCAAGACTAACTTAGTCACGTTTTTTGCGCCGTCGGATGCTTCCTCTAGATGGTTCAATTTTTTAAGTGTAAACATCAGTATTAAGAGCTTGGCCATTGGGGAGTAGATTATTCCTTGCAAATCCCATCAAACATGCAATAAAACTTTCCTAACTATTAATACTGCCTTCGGCAATTTTTGCGCCGACCCAGCGCAAATCGATCAAGACCATTTTCATTTTAAGTTGTCGTAAATGACCAATTTTCATCATTAGTCACCATCCTTTTCGAAAATGAGCAGATTTTGTTGGTATTTAGTAGCGATTTGCAGACAGAAATTCAGTCCATGAGGTTGTTTTGCACTCGTGTGACACCCATGCATAGAGCTTGTTTTATCCAGTCAATCAATTTTTTGTAAAATGTTTGGCACCTGGGCTATCGAAACAATTCTGGCATTATACGCGGAGTTGAAGATTTCCATTATTTTGTCGGCATTTTCGACAATTGACATTCCAGAGTGTGGTACGTTTTTGATATCAAAGTTACAGTAATGGAATCGAAGAAATCAAAATTGGGCATAGTTGACTATCATAGTATCAGGATCATAAACATTATTCACATTTGCAAACGCCTGACTCAAGCCTTCGCTTTTATCCAGGAATACGATATGTCATATTTCCTCTTTGCAGATGTCCATCTATGACACGCGTTCAAACATAACTCAATCAACAATCTCAAAACCGTGTAAATAGTTTTTTCAGTACGAAATCTTATAATTCCAATGCCATCTAGCGTAACCCGATCGCAGTTATGCAACGTAAGACATGGATTACTAAAGCCATTTATTTGAAAAATAGTGAATTTCTTCCTACAATAACTGACGATTTTCCAACAATTTATAATTTTGAAATGACGATTTTTACTGTTGTTTTACACACTTTTTAAGATTATTCGTGTTTGTGTTGAAAGTTGACAGTTATGGTCTTTAAGTTTTTTCAATTGGCGTATGAATAATATGTAAAAGAAATTCCAATACTCATACGCCTACTATGTTGTCATAGCCAACATTTCACAGAACTGAGACGAGATTGAATACAACGATAGGAAACACAGTTTCTGTGTAAGTTGGCTTGTACACAAGCAAATTAAGGTCATTAAGTAAAATATACCTATACATCTGCCATATACGCATGCAGAAGTTTATATTGGTGTTTTTACTAGGTATATACTAGGCTATTTTAAAAGTATATGGCCTATCTAAGTATATGGCAAGATCTAAGCATAATAATGAAATAAAAATTTAATCGAAATCATACCTTTATGTGTGTTTTATTTAACTTTACTTTTGAAACGGAGAAATTTATCACCCGCTACTTATTTATCTTTATTTTGTTTGGGTCGATAAAATAAAACCCATAATCCATCCATAATTTTTAAATAGAAGGTTCTTAAATAATTGCCACTCGAAATTGAAAAAAATGGAAAACATTCCTTTTGTTATGATAGAAAAAGAAAAACAATTTTGTATAAATAAAGGGTGTCCCAACAAGAACGCAAGATTTAAATTTGGAGCCATTCGAAGTGTCATTGTTTGGCATTTGAACAATTGTTATTGTTTGCTAGTAGAAGGTACGAGAGATTAGTAAAAAGGAGAGCTACACAAATGAACAACTCATTTTCATTGTGAAATTGTTTTACCAAAATGGTGAAAGTTTTGTGGCTACAGTTCGCAAATTGCGATCAATTTGGGGCCACAATAATGCTTTAAAAGAGTCAACTGTAAAGAGATTAATGGATAAATTTGTCAAAATTGGGTCTGTTAGTGATGTAAAGACAACAACGCGCCTTCGAACAGCTCGATCAACCGAAAATGTCGCAGCAGTACGTGATGATGTCGCTCAAACTCCATCCACCTCAATTCGACACCGAATTGCACCGAATGCAGCGAATTTTGATGAAAGATTTGCATCTTCACGCATGCAAAGTTCAATTGACTCAGGAACTGAAGCCAGCTGACCATGTTCAGCGAAGGGGGTTCGTTAATTGAGTATTGGAGAGACAACATGAAAATTCTGATTTCACCGATAAAATCATCTTCAGTGATGAGGCCCATTCCCATCTTGATGGCTTCACCAATAGGCAGAATTGTCGCATTTGGGGTGAGGAAAATCCTCGAGTGATTCACGAGAAGCAAATGCATCCTCAACGTGCCACTGTGTGGTGTAGATTTTGGGGTGGAGGAATCTTTAGACCTTTTTTATGAAAATGAGGCATGTCAGCCGCAAA
Source organism: Philornis downsi (assembly GCA_019455685.1). Lineage (NCBI taxonomy): Eukaryota > Metazoa > Arthropoda > Insecta > Diptera > Muscidae > Philornis > Philornis downsi. The sequence goes on from JAHXMU010025485.1 coordinate 37,627, forward strand.
CAGTCAATGGTGTTCGGTATCGTGAAATGATAACCAGTTTTTTCGTGCCTAGAATTGAAGAAATGAATGTGGAGGGCATGTGGTTTCAACAAGACAGCGCCGCATGTCATACAGCCAGAGAAACAATTCAATTGCTGCATCAGTCATTTCCCGGTCGCATTATTTCGCGTTTTGGAGACCAGAATTGGCCGCCTAGATCATACGATTTAACACCATTTGACTTTTTTCTTTGGGGTTTTTTGAAGTCGGTGGTTTACGCGAATAAGCCGACGACGACTCAAGTCTTAAAAGAGAAAATTGGACGCTACATTAATGAAATACCGCAGCATTTATGCAAAACGGTCATTGAAAATTTCATTAAAAGATCGCGTGGTGTTCAATTTCGTCTCATTTCTGTGGAAAGTTGGCTATGGCAACATAGACGTACGAGTATTGCAATTTCGTGACAGCAAAGCCGCGACGGCCATCTGCCCGATGTGTTGTTCCATACATAACCTCATTCTGTCTACTTTGCGATATAATAAAGTTTCACGATTGTTTTTTTTTTTTTTAATATTTGTGTTTAATTTAAAATTTAAATCTTGCGTTCTTGTTGGGACACCCTTTATATATATACTATGAGGGCTATATTTTATGAACGGTAAAATAAAAATCAAAAATAATTCTTATTCTTATTCAACTTTTTATCGTAAAAAAATATTCAAAAATAAATTTAATTCACACATTTTCATTCTATCACATATCTTTCACAATGAATTTTTAAATATTACACTAAATTCCAATAATTACAATTATTTTTAATCTCTGATTTCTACTGTACGAGTACAGTGAAAGCCAAATTTGTTTGTATATCTTTAAATTAGACCATGTTAAGATTCCCTGTCCATTTAAAAACAAGTACATAAAAACAAAATTGTAAGCTGTGGCAAAAGTTTTGTAGAACATCGACTGTTGGCATACATTTGAAGGGCAGTGTAAAAATGTAGTAAATATTAAAACCATGTATGGTATATATAGTAACACATAAGTTTTAATACAACAGACAGGAGAAATGCAACTTACAATCTAGTTTTCCAGCTTTATGCTGTGCCATTTTGTACAAATAGTTACTCTACCTCTCTTTCTGCCTTTCTGTTCCATTCTGAAAACCTAGCAACATTATTGTTTGAGACATAATTTAAGAATAAAAATAAACCTTATGATGACACTAACAATAATTATAATTACAATAGCAATAAAATGGCAAATAACTACACCATCTTCATAGTCAACAGCAACAGTATCAACATCAACATCGTCATCAACAACAATGTAAGTTAACTACTGTATAACTGGCAATAACATTCATTTTACAGTCGCCACTTACGTATGAGTGCGAGTTGATAGCAATCTCGTAGATGCTTACAGTTACATGGACAAGGGAAAGGCGTACAAGGATAGGCCTTTACACGTGGACACAACGTATCATGCAGTAGTAGCGATATAACAACACTTACACAGGCGCAGCCACTTTATGAAAATTTATGACTTTTTGCAACTTTATGTCATCTGGTCTTGTTGCTGTTGCTGCTGTTACTATTATGGATGCTGGTGTCTTCGCATCGCATTTAAAATTATATATTTTTATTTGTCTGTGTTATTGATAAAATGTTGTTGACCAATAAAATTGCGGTATCATGATTACAGCCATTACCGCCATTCCAATTGCCAGTCAAATCATTGTCATCGTTAATTGTTCATCATAACAATTTGAATTATTTATAGTTGATAGTGCATAAAAAGTCACTAATAGTGGTCGTATTGGTTGGTGTTAGGCGTAATAAAGGGTGGTCTTTTTATCGTAGTTTTTTTTAAAAATCGAATAAGACACTCAAATTTGCATCATATATTAAATCTTTTTATTGGAATCGATAAATTGGTCTTTGCCATTTAATTTTTGAAAGATAATTTCATGTAAATATTGTGCACGGCTCCGTCTCAAAATGTCTATTTGGAAGGTCCAATTGTTCGTCACTTTTTAGAGCATTTCGGTCTGTATTTCACGAATAACGTGTGCTATGTTATCCAATAAGGCTTCAATAGTGTTCAGCTTGTCCACATAGACTAACGACTTGACATAATCCCACAAGAAATAATTAAGAGGCGTTAAATCGCAAGATCTTGGGGGCCAAATCAAAAGATAAGCTTCTCACCAAATCCCTCCCTCAACATATCCATTGTTTCACGAGCAGTGTGGCATGTTGCACCGTCCTTATGAAATCACATGTCAACCAAGTTCAACTCAGCCAATTGGAGCAAAAAAAAAGAAATTCCTTGTGGTTGAGTAACACATGCCCAATCGTTGAGAACGGCGACGAGTTGACATTTCACGATCGTCATTAACACCGGTCGCTACGGCTGCAATATTTTCTTCGGTTCGCATTCTACGCATGCGAGTCGATAGTCTTTTATCCAACAAAGTAAATTTGATGTGAAGTTTGGAGATAACAGCATGAATTGTTAATTCAGCAGGTCGATTATGACGACCATAAAATGGACGTATCAAACGATGCACATTTGTCACAGAGCACGAATTTTGATAATAAATTTCAACGATTTGCAATCGTTGCTAGTTTGTTAGTCTTTCCATGATAAAATAGCAGAGTATACTGTACACTTTTCACTTTGACAGATGACGTTTGGACGCCATTACCAACCAATGTTGCCAACCTTAAAAACTTGAATCTTGAAAAATCACCCTATATTATGTGTTGGAAGGAATATAAAAAAAAATGTAGTAAAGGCAATCAAAAAACAAATACCAATAACAGGAAGTACCCTTTTAGAAAACTCGCTTAAAGTGTTTGTGGAATTCTCAGAATTAGCGTCAATACTTAAGCGGAGTTTGAGCGCGATATGTTATTTAGCTTATTTACTGTTTATAACTTGATTTTTTCAGTTAATCTGTAGTGTGGTTTCGTATTATTACAGTGCATAAAATTATTGAACAAGAAATTTATTTCAAATTTCAAATTACAAATGAAATTTAGTATGCCGAATCGCTAAAAGCATTGCAGAACGTTTAAGATTAATTGGTTTCACTAAAAGCACGTGCACGTGAATGACCCAGTGAATGTGGTCGACATGTGATGGACCATCAATGTATTCGACTAAAGTTAACATTATAAATCACCGTTTAAGTTTAGAAGAGATAACTAATAAACTTTATGAGTCTTAGAAATCAATTCGTACCATTTTACATGATTGTTTAGGTATAAAACGCAGCTCGACTAGTTCCGAAAGACTTAAATTTTCCTCAAAAACTTAATCACTTAAAGATCGCTGAAGACATGCTTGAACTGATCAATTCTGATTCCACGTTCACAAAACGCATTGACCCGGGCAATGAGATATGGATTTACGAGCTTGACATGCAAACCAGTCAATAAGCTCAATGAATGATGTCTTCTAACTGAAACCCGAAAAACTCATATAAAAATCAATTAAAAATCGAAATAATGTTGACTGTTTTCTTGAATTATCGAGGTATTATACACTCGATATTTTTGAGAGAATCAGATTAAAACATGTGGAATTTGAGACAGAAAATTCGTTGAATGTATCATCATGATAACGCACCATTTCACAAGGCTATCATTATGAACTATCTTCCGGCAAAAATCTCAACAAATATCATTGAACAACCGTCGTATTTACTTGAAATGGATCCGCCAGACTGTTTTCTTTTTCAAAAATTCAAATTGTAACTTTGAGATAGAAGACAAAAAAGAGAATCCGTGAAGAAGTTTTTTTTTATTATATTATTATAATTTTTTTTTGAAAAAAGTGGCAATGCAAAACTGTTATGTAGGACCTATAAATGAAAATATGAAAGTAGCATTTAAAATAATAAATACAACGCGCTCCTCGATTTTCAACTGAACGTTCGACATTGATGTCTGGCCGCCGGCGTCAGTGTTTGCAGGATAACTTAGTGATTATAAGTACCCAGACGCCGCGTCGCCTTACAGCTTACACATACAATACGGAGGCATAATCAAGCTAGGCTAGGCGAATCGGCATATTATTTTTATAAAAGAATAATAAAAAAAAATAAATGAAAGCTTCTTTTTCGGCGTCTTTGTGATACGGTGCCTTTGTGCGCTGCACACTTTGAACACGCCATGCGTCGGGGTTGATCTGATCGTAATTTGTTGTCATTGCACTGGTAATATCCCCTACTATCGGAAATCATTGCCATTACTGTCATTTTGTACAACATATTTAGGTGAATCAGCCTTTTCCACATTAACTTACATAAAATCAAAATACCATTCAACTTTAATAAACGTTGAAAATTTATTACGATCTGCACTAACTCAAATTGAGCCTAAATTTAATTATTTGTGTAAAAATAAACAATCACATCCATCACATTAATATTGTTCGATGTTAATAATATGTTTTTATTAAAAAAATTGTTACAAAAGTTTATTTTTTCTATTGAACAAATATATATATATAGTTTTATGTCATTCTATTTATTGTGTTTTATTACGACCGATATCCCGTCAACATTTCCAATTATATATATGTGAAATGAATGGGTACGTATTATTTAATCCTTATTTTATTTACATTGTAAAATAGTGCGATATTACATCTACATCTACGGTTAATATATATTTCACTAAGCTTGAAGGGGGTCGCTATATAAAAAAGTTTAAGAAGCCCTGGCTTAGAGAGTAACTCTCTAACACAAAGTGGAAGCATTCAAAAAAAAAATTTTGGAAATACAGGGTGGCGCTATAGAACGTGCATGTTGCATCATCTTTTTTTGCGGGGCAGAAAAGGCGCAGGCGGGGGGGCGCCTACATCGTTGGGTTGGCGGGCTCATGGAGTTTTAGTCGCTATGAATCACTTCGACGGGAAGCGTCGCGCATTTTGCGTGCGCGCATTTTACGAGAACTCTCGTTCATATATTGCTACTAGGCGACTATATTGTGCTGAATATGGACTACGGCGAATTAGTGAAGCTCCGAGTGCCAATTTAATCAAAAGATGGGTAAAGCGTTTTGAAGAGACCGGTTCAATATTTAAACCACAAGCAAATGGTTACCCAAGAACATCTAGGACCGAAGATAATGTTGAGAGAGTTATGGAGTCAGTACGAGGAAATCCACAAATGTCTACTCGCAAGAGATCGTCTGTCTTACAATTATCGCGACGAAGTTTGCAACGAATTTTAACATTGGATCTTAAACTGCATCCATATAAGCTGCAATTAACACAAGAATTGAAAGAGTCTGACTTCATAGCAAGGCTTGTATTTGCTAATGAAATGCTTAATCGATTTTCCAATTTTGACAATATCCTTTTCTCTGACGAGGCTCATTTCCTTATGAATGGGTTCGTAAACCGTCAAAATTGTCGTTACTGGAACAGTAACGACAAACACCAGAAACCATTGCATAGTCCTAAAGTGACAGTATGGGCAGCAATCTCTGGCAAAGGAATAATTGGTCCTTTTTTCTTCGAAAATGCGCGGGGCCAAAACGTCACGGTTAATACGGAACGCTATGTTGAGATGTTGGACGGACTTTTGGCTCCAGAAATTGAAAGTTCAAGAATAGTAAATTCCAGAACTTGGTTCCAACAAGATGGAGCTACCTGTCACACATCAAATGACTCCATGGCGGTGGCGAAGCAGATGTTCCCTGGCAGACTGATTTCGAAAAGAGGTGATATCCCATGGTCCCCACGTAGTCCAGACTTGACGCCCCGTGGGAATACCTCAAACAGAAAGTCTACAGTAATAATCCAAGAAACATCGTTCAGCTCAAGGAGAATATCCGTGGTGAAATGGCAGCCATTACACCAGTATTACTGAAGAAAGTTTTCAATAATTTTCGTTTGCGGTTAGAGGAGTGCCATCGTAGAGAGGGTCGCCATTTAGAGGATGTTATTTTTAAAAAATAAACTAAATTTATTAATCTACAATGCCTTAGATTTATTTTAACCATACCTTTTGTATTTATTTTTTAATCTATTCTTTAAATATGCACGTTCTATTGCGCCACCCTGTATGAATTTCTACGAAGTAAAATAGGGTAGAAAAAGAAGAGATGTAAACCAAATTACTTGAACCAGAATTGTAAATTAGATGTGTACATTTGTCTATCAAAGCAGGCAAGAGATTTTTGCGAATTCATACATTTTGTGGGTAAAATATGAAAGAATTTTAAAGCGTTCGTTCCTCTTACGGAGTAGGTATTCATATTACATGAATTAATTCCTTAAATTCGTATTTGTAAGGATAAAACGCACAGTTCAAGCTAATATTATCACATTGAGAGTGCACACTTATCTATCAACATTGACACAGGATGATGTCGGTTTTTTCATTTATAAATTTGTACTTTTGAAAAGGAAAACTCTTCGCTGGTACTATGTCTTTAAATATACTCCTAACGTTCAAATCATCCTCTTCTTCTTCTTAGATGGCGACTGGAATAAACATCCTTATCGATTTTATGCTTCTCCTCCAATTTGTCACACCAAGTTTCGATAATATTTCGAAAGTCTGGTCCTTCCAATGGAGTTTTGCTCGCCTTCTTCTTCGCCGTTCATCGAGTTCGTTGTCGAAAACTTTCCGTGCCGGAGCATTTGAACCCATCCGCACAACATGATCCAGTCATAACATGATCGCTGTTTATTAAGGCGTTTGACCACTCCGATGTTGGCACATAGCTCATACATCTCATTGTTTATGCGACGCCGATACTCTCTGTTAACGATGATGGGTCCATATATTTCCCGGAATATTTTCCTCTCGAAAACTGCCAGTACTGATTCTTCCGCGAAGTTCAAATCAACAGAGCGCAAATTACGCTCCCAAAACTAGCTGATCTAACAAAGAAGACACAAAAAATGTTGGGGAAACTCTTCTTTATTTTTCAAAATAATCTTTTTTTAACTCGATATACTCTTTACACTGATATTCAAAAGCTTCTATACCCTGTTTAGAGTAAGAACTGTCAAACTCCTTAAAATAGCCATCAACCGCAGACTCCACCTCTTTACTGTTGGCAAATCTTTTATTATCAATTTATTTTTTCAGGTTTGAAAATAGAAAATAGTTCGAGAGAGCTAAATCTGGCAAATAAGGTGCATGATGAAGCAATTGGAACTTTAATTCATTAATTTTTGGCCATCGCAATAATGGATGTGTGAACAGGAGTATTGTCTTGATGAAACAACACTTTATTTTCTGCCAAATGCGAATTTTTCCATAATTTCATCGCCTAAACATTGCAATATATTAGCATGATATTCACCATTGATGGTTTTTTTACTTTCTGAAGATAATCAATAAATATAATCTCATGCGTATTCCAAAAAACATACGCCATGAGCTTGCCTACAGATGGAACCGTTTTCGCTTTCTGTGGACACGGTTCTTGCATTCCAGTCCACTGCCTAGATTGATCCTTTGTGTCAGATGTGAAGTGGTAGACCCATATCTCATCTATCATTATAAATCGATGCAAAAGTTCGGCATTATTGCAGTGAAACATCGCCTAACGTTCTACAGAAACATGATCACGGCTTTAGTGTGATGAAACATCGCCAAACATTCTACAGAACCATCATCACGGCACCGTATTTGCTCTATTGGGAGCAAAAGCGGCACCCGTCTTACGCACATCTTTTTCTGAGTCAATATAAGATGTATAGCAATTTTTAAAATGCCCATAATTTTAGCTAGCACACGCACCTTCAGCCAACTATCGTCTAATACCATTTTATGGATTTCCTTAAATGTGCCTGGCGTGGACACCTCAATTCGTCGATTACTGCGGTATTTGTTTAGGCAGTTCATACGGCCTCATTTAAACTCTGCTACCCAATATTTTACAGTCGTAAATGAAGGAGCAAATTCCACCAGAATAGAATCTAGTTTGGCTTTAATATTGGCTAGATTGAGACCTTTCAAATAGAATTTCTGAATTACATAACGGTGACTAATTTTTTTAATATTTACAAATTCACTGAGATCTTTTACTTTTATGGCTCAAATGAAAATACAAAACTTGTCACTTTTCACCAAAATAGTTTTTTTTTCAAACTACTGGCACCACCTATACGTCAGGCTAGCTTTGAGACCGCCCTCATATACACGCATTTTGTCAAAAAGGAAATGTACCAAAAATTTATCTATATACCTATACATAAAAATCAATTGCTGTGCGTTAGTCTCGCTAAAGCTAAGGAACGGTTGGACCGATTTGGCTCATTTTGGTCTTAAATTATTGGCAGAGTATTCCGGAAGGTTTAAAAGGTTTTGTTTGAAGTGATAGATGGCGTTGGAGATGAGATTTTTTCAATTAATTTTGAATTTTTTCTTTTTTTTTTTTTAAGGCAAAACAACGTTTGCCGTGTCAGCTAGTTAACCAATAAAATACAAAATTCATTGAAATTGATTGTATCGCCTTCAATTAGGGTTGCCATCCGTCCTCTTTTCCCCGGACACCGTCCTCTTTTTGGGGTCGTCCGGGGCAGTCCTCCTTCTTTTTCAGCAAGTGTCCGGGGTTGTCCTACTTTTTGCATTTTTCTCCATAATATATTTTTTTTTTTTTGCCCCTAAACTTGAATTATTGGCATCACTGTATTTTTGCTTACCAGCACATAATGCCAATGTGGAACGTATATTTTCTTTAATCAAGGCGCAGTGGACACCAGAAAGAAATAAATTAGATCCAGAAACTATTTCTGATATTATTAGAGTCAAATATAATTTTGATATGAAATGTCAAGAGTTTTATGAATATTTGAAGAAATGTGACAGTAATATATTGACTCAAATTGGAAGCACTGAAAAATATTTATGAAGCTCTTGACAATTCGCATCAATAAATTATAGAAATATACATACATTCCCGAAAATGTATGCAATGTTAACCATTATGTATTTTTTTTTTTTCAAGTGTTAATTTGTTATGTTTTTTTATTTTTTATTTATGAACTACGAATTTTAAGTTCAGACTGACTTTATGGATTTTGAGAAGTTTTTTATTTTATTGGGAACTTTTCTCAATTCATATCAATAAATTATAGAAATGTACGTGCATTCCTGAAAATGTATGATATGTTAGTCGTTATGTTTTTTTTTTAGTTTAAGTATTCATTTGTTAATCGTTATGTTTTTATTGTGAACTACTAATTTTAAGTTAAGACTGATTTTTTATGTTTTTTGTGAATTTTTATATTTTAGTTGAAATAAAAATTGTTTTGTTAAAAAAAAAAAAATTAATTTGCATTTCGCATTGCTGATTTTATTTGAATTAATTCATAACAAAAAATTCTCCTCTTTTTGGAGATAAATGTCCTCTTTTTTTGAGGTTGACGTCCTCTTTTTCTAAAAATGGAAATGACAACCCTACCTTCAATGTACTCGTAGGCCCCTTTCGAAATACTATACTTATGCCAATATAATAAAAATAAAAATATTTCTAAATACATTTTCCGTAAAAGACTTCATTCCGTTCTCGCCACAAATTTTGTTTTATAACTTCTACCGATTAAAAACTGGTGCGCTGAAGTGATAATCTGAGTTTTGGCATGAAAATAAAATCATTTGGAATCATGTCTGGTTATTAAGGAGTTGTGTGATGATATTTATTGAGTTTTTGTTAAAAAAAAATCTTCCACAATGATAAACTTGTAAGATGGTGTATTATCATGATGTAAACTCCATGAGATTTCTTTCTACAGACTTTGCCTTTTTTCGACAAAGCCACATAGCGGCCAATAACATCCGTCCTACCATTTGGCAAGAATTTTGAATGCGGTACGCCATAACATTTGGGGAAAACGCTCAAAATTACTTTGACTTTTAATCGATTCTGATGTGTTTTTCTTTTCGCTCTCGGATCATCTAGAAGATGCCTTTACGAAGTTTTGTTTTACATGTCAAACTTATAAACCCATTTCTTATCACCAGTTATAATGCTTTTTATCAATGTGAGCGTGCAATTGGTATGTTCCTCAGCAACTTACATGTAATTGAGTTATTGAAGAAACAGAAAGTCTTTCGGATCTAGTCTGGGGACAACGTGTTTCATACCCAAACAGTCGCATTAGATTGTACAAACTGAATCGTAAGTCACAGAAAGTTCAGCATTAATGCAAGCTTAAATGAGAGCTTTCACTCACAATTTCTTTCAATTTATCATTATTACAATCAGTTGAAGTTCTTAATAGCCGGCCAAAGCGATCTGCCATATCTTGATTACATTTGAATTCACTATACCACTCGTACATGATTGTATTTTTGATCAAGTTTATTCACCGTAAGCCTTTTTTAACATTTCCAGCGATTCGGTACTCGAAATTCCATTTGCAACACAAAATTTGAGACAAATTCTTTATTCGATACAAATATTTTATCCATTTTAAAAATCGCAGAACGCACTTGAGGTGAACTGACAAAATTGAACACCGTAAACAAACTAAATGATAAATCGCGTTCGAACTCCATTTTACAGATCGTAGAACATATTTAATGTGATCTAAAATCGAGCACTGTAAACAAACTAAATAACAAATCGCGTTCAACTTCCGCATCAATCTAGAGAACAGTTAAGCCAACTTAGCAACAAATACAATTTTAACAATCCCCTCAATTGGGCATTTTGAATGATCAATTCCCGATACATTTTTTACTGAATATGTAAGAAAACGATACAAATACTTATTACACCAAGTTTTTTTTTTATTTTCCCAGTCCAGGCGTATATTCTATCATACCTCCAAGATGTTAAAACGACTATACTCATATGCAGTTTTTCTTCATTATTCTAACTATTCGTGTGTTTCCCTTGTATTCCTTTTGTTATTTCATTAAAAATTATGTGCTGTTATGTGTGCGCTGTTGTCTCTGCTACCAACTATTTTGTTTCATTTCATTATTTTTGAAAGCGTGTAATCACATTTGTCTATTAAGCGAAGTTTTCTTCCGCATTTACTTAACAAAAGAAAGTGAAAACTTTGCCTGTAAGACTATATTTGTAATACCAGATGGTGGATCAAAGATTGGGGTTGTCATACTGATTCCCGGCAGATGGACAAATTGCGAACTTAATATGAAAATATTGTACGACCTTTATGCTGAAGGCATTATTAGTAAATCAGGAAATGTGAAAGCATTTTCAGATATTTTCATGTCAGTTGCTTGATTTCATAAGCCGCTTTGAATCCGGAACTGGAGAAACTGGAGGTAAAATGATAATCTTTTATTTTCATGCATTTGGCAAATGATGTTGAGATATGGGCGCACAGAAATAAAGGGTTTCGCGACAAGAACGCAAGATTTAAATTTGGCGCCATTCGAAGTGTTATTGTTTGACATTTGAACAATTGTTATTGTTTGCTAGTAGAAGGTACGAGGTTAGTAAAAATGGAGCGCTACACGAATGAACGAAGCATTTTCATTGTGAAATTGTTTTAGCAAAATGGTGAAATTGCGATCAATTTGGGGTCACAATAATGCTCGAAAAGAGTTAACTGTAAAGATATTAATGGATAAATTTGCCAAAACTGGGACTGTTAGTGATGTAAAGACAACAACGCGCCTTCGACCAGGTTAAACCGACCGAAGGTCGACCGAAAATGTCGCAGCTGTACGTGATGATGTCGCTCAAACTCCATCCACCTCAATTCGACACCGAGCTCAGCAAATTGGTGTCGCCAAATCCACTAAATTTACATCTTCATGCATACATGCATCAATTGACTCAGGAACTGAAGCCAGCTGACCATGGACAGCTAAGGGAGTTCGTTAATTGGGTATTGGAAGACAACAAGAAAATGCTGATTTTGCCGATAAAATCATCTTGAGTGACGAGGCCCATTTCCATCTTGATGGCTTCGTCAATGGGCAGAATTGTCGCATTTGGGGTGAAGAAAATCCTCGAGTGATTTACGAGAAGCAAATGCATCTTCAACGTGTCACTGGCTGGAGGAATCATTGGACATTTTTTTATGAAAATGAGGCATGTCAAGCGCAAACAGTCAGTGGTGTTCGGTATCGTGAAATGATAACCAGTTTTTTCGTGCCTAGAATTGAATGAATGAAATGTGGAGAAATGGCATGTGGTTTCAACAAGACGGCGCCACATGTCATACAGCCAGAGAAACAATATCTGTGTTTTATTTAAAATTTAAATCTTGCGTTGGGACACCCTTTAAAAGACATTTTTTTGTTTGTAATGCAAAAGTATCAATTTGCAATTTATGGCAGATTTACGGTACATAATTTTGAATCCTAATGTATTTAAAAAGTTCGACTATTTTTTTTTAAATTCCTATTTGTTCGTCCAAAACTTAAGACGTTTTTACCAGCCCGGGTGACTACGCCAAGCAGTCACCTTCCGGTATGACTTTCAGAGCGCACTTAGTTCCACTTTGAATCTCTTCAATCTATTCAAAACGTTGCATCCAATCCGATCTTTTGATTTTAGGAAATAGCCACATGTCAGTCGTTGTTAAATTACACGGTTCTTAATAACAATATTAATAATAATTAATTAATTATACTCAATCCATTGTGTGATTGTGAATTATCGCTGTGCAAAAGCCAAGACATGCGTGTCCATTAATCTAGCGCAAATGAGGCGTAACATTCAAAGAATATTTCTTGTTAAAAGCCTGAATCAAAGGAATAAACTCATAACGCACATTCCCATGATAATCGAAGAGAATTGTGATTATACAGGGTGGCGCAATAGAACATGCATATTTAAAAAATAGATTAAAAAATAAATACAAAAGGTATGGTTAAAATAAGTAGTAGAGTAATAAATGGAGTTTATTTTTTAAAAATAACATCATCTATATGGTGACTCTCTCTACGACGGCACTCCTCTAACCGCAAACGAAAATTATTGAAAACTTTCTTCAGTAATACTGGTGTAATGGCTGCCATTTCACCACGAATATTCTCCTTGAGTGGAACGATGTTTCTTGGATTATTAACTGTAGACTTTATGTTTGAGGTATCTCCACAAAAAAAAAGTCAAGAGGCGTCAAGTCTGGACTACGTGGGGGCCATGGAATATCACCTCTTTTCGAAATCAGTCTGCCAGGGAACATCTGCTTCACCACCGCCTTGGAGTCATTTGATGTGTGACAGGTAGCTCCATCTTGTTGGAACCAAGTTCTGGAATTCACTATTCTTGAACTTTCAATTTCTGGAGCCAAAAATCCGTCCAACATCTCAACATAGCGTTCCGTATTAACCGTGACGTTTTGGCCCCGCGCACTCCAAACTCTCTCAAAATTGTCTTCAGTCCTAGATGTTCTTGTGCGACCATTTGCTTATGGTTTAAATGTTGAACCGGTCTCTTCAAAACGCTTTACCCATATTTTAATTAAATTAGCACTCGGAGCTTCACTAATTCGCCGTA
>JAHXMU010025486.1:0-51263 GCA_019455685.1 Philornis downsi
CGGTTGAGGTGTCCGCACAAGGCACGGTTAAGAAAATCTACAAAGTGCTATTGGATATCGTCGGCTGAGCTAGCTGTGCGGTGAATGAGATAGCTGGAATAGTAGGAAGTTCAAAAAGTGTCATACATCGTATATCGACTGAAGATTTGAAGATGAGAAAGATGTGCCCAAGATGACTACCTCGATTGCTTTCAATATAGCAAAAATAGCGTTTTGAAGGTGTTCCAGTAGAGTGTTTGGCCGAACGTTTGCGTTGATTTACAACCATGGATAAGACATAGGTCCACCACTTCACACCTGAGACAAAAAAGGCGTCTGTTTTTTGGGATGCGAATGGAATTATTTTTATTGAGTATCTTCAGAAAAGAAAAACCTAATCTATTGTAGCGTTTAGGTGATGGTTAGGGATTGGTTCACCAAGACAATGATCCAGTTCACACAAAATTAATGAATTAAAGTTTGAATTGCTTCATCACGCACCTTATTCAACTCCTTATTTAACTCCCACAGACTATTTTGTATTTCCAAACTTGAAAAAATGGCTCGGTAAAAGAATACTTGCCAACAATGAAGAAGTGGAGTCTGCGGTTGGTGGCTGTTTTAAGGAGTTTAACAGTTCTTACTATAAACACTCTATAGAAGCTATTGAATATCGCTGGAAAAACTATCGTATATCGAGCTAAAAGGAGATTATGTTGAAAAATTAAGAAAATTGTTTTCAATTTTGTTAGGTTAGCTAGTTTTAAGCCGTCCTCCTAATATTGCTATATTTTATTTATAAAATAAATCAGCGTTTAACATAACAGCAATCCAATCAAGCGCGATCGAAATATATCGGCTATATGTATAACTTGTTTTTTCTTCCATTTTCATTTTATACTTCAAAACCATGAGATAAGAAATACTAAATTACAAAATTTGAAACCAATTCGGAAATTCATGGAGGCATCCGCAGGCGTATTCTGAGTCAACCTACTTCTAGTAAAGAATCAAATCTTATAAAGAAAATTTCAGATATAGCGCTCTCGCACGGTATCATTTACATATGCATTACATGAAGAAGTGGTCTTACTTTTTTTATTCCCCATTGAAAAATACAAATATCACACGTAGCTTTTATTTAGACGACGACTTATATTTTCTTCTTCTTAGGTGGCGACTAGAACAGACATACTTATCTATTGTACGCTGTATGTAGAAAATAATTCCAAGTGATTCGGTCTTCTGCGCTTCTTTTACAATTAGTCACACCAAGTTTTAACAGGACTTTAAAACACTGTTTTTTCCAACTAAGTTATGGTCGCTGTCTTCTGCACAACATAATACAACTAACGCAAACGCTGTATGTTAATACGCTAGATAATGTCGATGTCGATATATAGCTCATAGAGCTCATTGTTGATGTGACGCCGATACTCTCCGTTAACGACGATGGACCCATATATTTTCCGGAGTATTTTTCTCTCGAAAGTTCTCAGGACTGATTCATCCGCTTGTGACATAACCACGCACGGTAGAGTATCCCTTGTTTGAATCCTCGATTGGTGTAAAAAGGCTCATTAACGTTTCTGCTCATCTCCACTGAAGATTTCTTGTCAGTCAGCGTCGTCCTACAAAGATGTATAAGTTTCGCGGGAATATTAAAACACGGACATGGCACCATATAGGTTTACCCGTATCGGACTGTCGGAGGCAACTTTATAATTGACGTAATCAGTTCATCAGTGATAAGGCAATCAGTTCAGCTAGAATCGGCTTTAGTCTTTCATGTATCATACTCAACAGGACTTCATAAGCAATGGGTTAAAAACTAACACCGCGATAATTTTTACCCTTTACCTCTGATTTTTTGGTAGAACTTTCGAGCTTCACCTCTATCCCTTTACCTTTCTCTAATCACTCCCCGCTCTTCCCACAATCCGTTTCTTCCGCCTAAAAAGTGTCTTCTCCTCTCCTTATGGCGTTCCCTAGTAGTACGCGCTGCAATTGGCTGCAGCGTTTCCGTGTATGGGATTGCCTGATCAAAGTTTCCCATAGTCAAACACCGCTTTTGCATTAGTTGGCATAGAATGCGCAATATGTTGCAACTGTGCGTCGGGAGCAACAGGATCAGGGGCCTTTTTTGTTGCATACTTGAGAGAATCTGGTGGAGTAGAATGTGGCTATCTCGGGGGTATGCATTTTAACGGCCTCTGGTTTTGTTTGTGCCTGGTTACGTACATTTTTCGCTTTACTCAGTCTCGTGCGTACTTTAGCTGCAACCAGTTGGTGATCCGAGTCAATATTAGCAGCATGGATCACACGCACGTCCATGACACCACAAATTATCCATGTTGCCTTGTAGATATCTTTATGCGGTGTTGTTGCGGTCTGGTTACACTTACTACCATATTACGTGACGCAGGTTTTACTAGACTAAATTTTCCGACTGTTCGACTAAGAACATCTTCCCATCCTACTTTGGTATTAAAATCTCCCCGAACATTTTAATGTCATGGCCAGGGAAGAGATCATATGCTTATTCTCCTTCCCTTTTCCCTCCGTCGGGACATGTGCACAGATCAGCCTGATGAAAAATTATTTCGCCTTGATGCGGATAGTGGCTATAGTCACTTATGGAGCTAAATATGATATGGCAATAATTGTATGAAGCGATACTGAGTTTGTACGACTTTTTAGGATGGTGATAAGGCAAAGTCTTCAGTGAAGATATGCAAAAATCTTATAAAGCTGTCTTACATGGAGGGGGACCAGCCATTGCACGATCTCTTGAGCATACTTTTGGATTATGAGGAAAGCTACAGTAAACACGAATGGTATCATCCTCAATAAAATTCATGTGTTATTGCATATTCTGATAATATAGGTGTCGTCGCTGGAAGTGTTATCAATTTAAATATGCTGCAAACTTATTAGTTTTTTTTTTTGTAAAAACATTTAAAATTTGAAGAACACTATGTAATTATTCGACGTAGCCAACTTTAACGGGATTGATAGCATCAAGTACGCCCGGGATGGCTTAACATGCTGCGCGAATATGGCCTGATGGGCATTCTCGGTGAAGAGCAATCCTTAAGGCTTTTCTTGCTTTTTTGTTAATACTTTGGTCTCAATAATGAACTATATGAAAAAATAGCGACATAAACTTACGTCCGGAGAATATGGTGGCCTTTACAATGAAGAAAATAAGCTGGGAATTTTATGGGATGGTTACAAGTCTTGTTGAAATGCTCAATGTTTTCCACCGAATTAATTACGTGCCCAAGATAAAAAAAAATTTTATAACTTGTTCACGGTAGATTTTTTGTTCAATGAAAATCTAAACTATCGCTCATAGAGGCTCTTGCTTTTGCAGAGCAATTCGCTTGCCTAAATTGTCTTTTGATTTGCACTGTAATAAAACATAATAGTTTTGTTTATTGAACTGTAAAAACGCTTCCATCAGAGAAGATCACATTTTCAAGCTCGCTGCCATATTGGCAGAAGTGTTTTAACATCATTGCTGTTTCTAGGCGAACTGACTTTTTTGCACTTTTTGTGTAATATTTTGCAGGGTTTCATTTGTGGTTCATTTTTTCACATGTGAAATTTTTCAACAATTAAACTGCGCTTCATTGTGTTCACGTTTCATACTTTTCACATGTCAACGTCATAATACATTACCGGTGGCTGGTTGCGATTGTCCAGCCGAATACGAAGCGTTTGAATTCCATTTCGATAAAATTTTTTTAATTGGGACGTGGGCTTATAAACAACATACCAGATTGACGCTTGCAAAAAGTGAGCGCACTGTCATTATTCGTTTTGTTGCTTCAGCAGCGTGAGGTTGGTAACACTTTGAGTGCCAGCCTCTATAGTCAATTTTCTCAAGTATTCGCTTTCTCAAAAATTGGTCTAGCGCTAAACGAAGACAAAACCAAGTTGTTGATTTTGTTAAATTATCTATTTGTTTGGGACGCGGTGTGAACATTGTCAACTATAATAAAACTTTGTAGTGGTGGATATTTTATGTACACATATGGTCAAAATAATAAGTACACCCCATATATATATTTTTAAAGGCTCCTAGACGCAAATTTATTTAAATTAAGAGGAAAAACAAATACTAATTTCTTTTGTTATAGCATTAGAAATAAAATAAGCACTAAAACAATAACAAAAAAAAAACAAAAATCAAATTCAGTATTTTTCAAAAAGTAAAAAATTAATCAAAAAGCATTGGACAGAATAATAAGTGCATTTAGTTAAAATAAGCAAAAAAGTAAAAAAAAATCAAGTTTTTCTGCTAAATTGGCAAAGTTTCGTTAAAAGCCGGTATATTCACCATTATTTTCAATTATTTTGTTGTCACTTTTTGGCAGGCTAGCAATAAGCTTCCTGTCCTGCAAGTTTCTACCGCTATTTCATATCAAGTTTTTTCAACAAAATTCCATAACTGATCCTTATTTTTAAGAACCTCATCTCCAATTCTTTGTTTTAACTCTCCCCAAAGATTTTGATTGGGTTTAAATCCGAAGATTGACTTAGCCGGTCAAGAACGGCAACATTATTATCTTACAACCTATCCTTTACCAAATTAGAAGCATGCTTCGGATCGTTATCCTGCTGGAATGCCCATCTAAGAGACTTACTTTCCACAGCATAGTTCAAAATCGTATTTTCCAAAATATCTTTGTATTGGAATTTGGTCATAGTGTCGGTAATTCGATGTATCCGACCCACACCATACCACGAGAAACAACCCAAGACCATAATATTGCCTCCCCCGTGCTTGACCGTTTTCTTTGTAAAGCGAACATGGAGTTGCTTACCCCTAGGTTGTCGAACATTCCGGGCACAGTCATTTCCAAATATATTAATTTTTATTTCATCGCTCCACAAAATGTTTCGCCATTTTTTTTCACCGTCTCCTCCGGACCAATTGGAATGACTTCTTGCAAACGCCTGCCTAGCCTTTAAATTTTTTTTGTCTAAGCAAAGGAACTCCTCTGGTTATCCGTCCTGGTAAATGTGTTTCTGTAGTCTACGACGAACCGTTCGCGATAAAATTACATATCCAATTTTTGCTGAAATCGCTCTTGAAAACACAAACGGGTCTTTCTTCGCAAGTGTTACAATACGGATATCCGTTGTTTTTGAAGTTTTTTTTGGCTCTAAAGCATTTTTTACAAGAAACCGATTCCTAGTTTCTGTTATAGAACGAAGACTTTGGCCACTTTCTCTTAGTCTTGAAATAATTTTTCACTCCGCCGGAGAACAATGACTTTTTCGACCCATGATGATTTTTTTTTTGCTACATATTTTGTTATGAATAAAGATAAAGAACAGTAAAATAAATAAAAAATAGGATAAGAATATTGCTTGCAGTAAATTTAGTAATCGGTTTAGTGGAAAAGCCCCCTCTCGACGCACAGAAAACCAATTACACCACGTTTTAAGCCTACTTGTCTTACTGTTCGTATAATTCTGGGCTATAACACAAGCAGATGAATCAGTGTTCAAGAAAAAATATTCCGCCACTTATATTGGTGAATAATAATTTACGCAGTATCGATGTCGCATGGCTCATGAGCTGTATAGGCTAAGGGATAGTAATCAATATTTATATGTTAGAGAGTTGGAAAATTGATCTAAAATACCAAATCTGTCTAAAATAGCAAATATGGCTAATGTGGCCTTTCTGGCTATTACACTTTGCTTTATATCTGCCCATTATATATCATACAATATTTGGGAACGAATGTTAACTTAAATTATCATTGAATCTGACTTATAAACGTTGAATGCTACACAACAACAGCTGTTGACTTTACCTCGGTCTTAATATATGCATGTTTGGCGGCGACAGTATCAAATGCACATGCACAAGAGTGACTAGTAGTCACTGACTACTCACATACATACGCACATCCTCTCTGTATCGAACATGTCAACGCATTTACAATGTATGCAAACACAACACAATAAGATCAGACTTAATTCGTTTGTGTCCAGGTGCATTGAGAAATACATAGACACGAATAGTCACCATTGGCATTTGTACACAAATACTAACTTCCTATAAGCCCAAGGTAATAATGAAAGTAATCAATACATATTTATGAATTTATTTTCATAATTATTGCCATTTCTCACTCTTTGCTTTGTATGTAACTCACACATTTACGACACATGTAGAAAGTATTAACACCAAATCTTTTTGCTCTAAACCACTGGCACAAAAAAATGTTAAAGTTAACATCACCACAGAAAGGGGATTGCGCTCATCACAGTGGGTTCCCGGCCAGGATGCAACAAGAAATCAGACCACTGGATCGTTATGTCTGTGCTAAGTGTTCGCTGTGCCACCGCACTCGTGTGTGGGATGATGGCGAACGCGTAATTGTTGTTGAATTTGTAAATTGTGTTTTTAATGAATTTATACGCTCGCAGTAATGTTGCCGCTCAATTAAAATACGGGTTTTATAAACGTGAACACATGTATGGACGAGTAGAAAAACAGTCAACACTGGATCGTCTAAATACGATGTAGAGTGTTTGAACGTCAACACAATTACGTGCCTGGTTAAAATATGATACGGAGTATTATCAGCACGTTGTGTTGTTGCTCACACGCTCAAAAAATAGCATAAAACGTACTCGAAACCTTAAACTGCAATTTTACGAAAGTGCGTGAAAATACAGTAAATGACAAAATTTTCAGTAGCGAAACAAAAAAGCTGTCCAACCGCCATGGTTCCACACTAACTTCAATATAAGGATTCGTAAGAATAGAATAGTAATTAATACTCATAGCGGCTATCTTTCTACTCGATGCATTCGATCAATATGATTTCCATAATTACATCTGTGTCAATGACCACTGACTTTTTCGAGAAAGAAATCCCTACATCTTGTTTCCGCACAGTGGTTTGTGTGGCACGAAAATGATAATAATAGTAACGCATCCTCAAATATGACTGGGCCTAGTTGCCAAGTTCGACGATTTTTCGTCATTTTAACGATTTTACCACTTGATTGTGATATTTTGACTATTGACGACTTTGTCTATTAAAACGACGATATTCGTTTTTCTACACATTCTTTTTTAATATGTTCCAATCGACATTTTCTCCCTTTTTTGTCAATTTACCATACATCATATTAGTAACACTTTAGAATCGTTATGGCTATAACTCCTTGACAATGAAGGAAGCATTTGATTCAGGAATGTATTTCAAATGTACACATCTTTGATTGTTTTAAACTTTACTGGCAAATCAAATATCCAATTTCAGATTGAAGTCCTAAAGATTTTTAAGGTAAAACCAAATTAAACTGCAAAAAAAAGAAAACAAAATTTTAAGTATTCAACGAATTTAGGTTTGTTGTTTGATCCTATTGGTACATTAACATTTTTTTGGCAGCTAAATGTGGATATGTTGTAGATAAAACTGAATATATATGCAAAACACTTGACTTATTTATGCCTCTCACACACAAACTAAACATGCTGTATGGATAAAACCGTCAGCATATCTTCGAGACGAGAGTGAGAGAAGAGAGCTTATTTTTTTAACACACCTCGCATATGCAAGCAAATTTTAAAGAATATTTTGTTCGTTTTTGGAGATACATAACTTTGTAGAATTCGACAATAACATATAAAATATTGGAGAAACTGTGCCTAATTTGAATACGTCTGATACAAAAATATTTTGGTACAGTCCAACGTAATATCAGTGTTCACAAAGAGTTGTGGCGAATGATGGCAATTCTAGGAGGACTTTCTTAAAATTAAGCATGTTCCTTTTCCATCAATAATACATGCAGGCCAATTTAAGGTTTTTCTGATAATCAGATATAGTTTTTTCAACCTAGAGTTAACTACATATGCATAACATTTCTATTTTATTACGTCAAATTTTCTCCCAATAATATTTCTATTAACTCAGAAATAACGATAGACCAATGTTTGACGATTTTTAATTTTGGGGTTTGAGAACTTTTTCGGAGTTTGTGAAAAGTAATCTATGTTCACGAATGTGTCAATTGCAGTCAGATATACTAACCAATATACGTATATCTTCACCCAAAGTCCTCCACTTAAAAATCATGCAGGGCTCACTGATTTTTACCAAATATCCCAATTTGTATGCGTGGTGCTCCATGGGATTTGACAATTTTTATTAAATTTGGTGCAATTGATATGAATCTATTATCTGTATGGGAATTACCAGATAAATAGGGCGTGGTCATCCGGTTAATTATTCCAAATTTCAACAAGCATTGCAATATAGTTGACAAAAACTCATTGCAAAAAAAGTTCAAAAAATCGGTTAATTCGTATGGGAGATACCTTTCTTCTGGGTATTTCATTTTTGTCGTATCAAATAATATATGCCTTCATTCTTTCGACAATGATTTTTTTTTTATTTTGACTTTTAACATCTCAGTTTCCGTCCGACTTCTTATATACTCATGGACTTTAATATTAATATTATAATTAATATGAGTTTGGTTCATCATTTGGTTTCAAGGCACCGCAATAAGAAGGGAACCTGTCCTTAGCCTGACAGTCGGAAAATTCAGCCTGAGTTACAAAATCTCCTATAAGGGACTCAGAACGGTTTCCCCGCAGTTTCAGAGAATGCGGTAGTAAAAGTGGTAAATGCAACCAAATTCCTCAGAGCAACTTGGCTATATCCTGACCAAAACGCCAGAATTGATCATGTTTTAATAGATGGCGGGCAGGTTTCTAGAACGTAAGAACGATAGTGATATTAACATAAACTTGGGTCAATAGCTGATTGCTGCTAAGAATTAAGCGGAGAGAAAAACGCACATAACCAAAACCAAGTATGCTACACAACGCTAAGCTGCATCCCCAAACAACAAGCTCTTACAAATACTAAGATAAAATGCCCCCATTCCTGATGTTCCTATCACATAGTGCCAACATAGTGAATTATATGCCAACTACCACAAAAACTGTGTTTCAGTGTTTCTGGCCATTATACCTGATGTTTTGTACTCTAAAAGATTCCTTTCCATGCTATGAATGGGATGGAAATGAAGGTACATATAATTTCATGGGGCAAAATGTAACACCCAGAAAGC
Organism: Philornis downsi; assembly: GCA_019455685.1. Classification (NCBI taxonomy): domain Eukaryota; kingdom Metazoa; phylum Arthropoda; class Insecta; order Diptera; family Muscidae; genus Philornis; species Philornis downsi. The sequence continues at coordinate 9,100 of JAHXMU010025486.1, forward strand.
ATCTTTTGGCCGAATGTATTTTATGACTTTTTAAGTCGATTGAGTGATGCTCGTCTAAACAAATTCTTAAAAAATTACACAGCCTAACATTTTTCTAGATCATAGCCGGGTGTTAACAATGGGCTACACCGAGCTACCTCTTCTGGTGCTTCCCATACAAATGATGGATTTAACTCATTGCATTAAATTTGATCAAATATAGCACACGTTGAGCATTTTTCAAAGTAGGGCCTCAGAATAAAAACGATGCACATTGCCAATTTCCCTCTGGTATCTTCCATGCAAATTAAATGATTTTTCGAAATTCGATAAATGCTCTGTAATTTCTAATTAGTTTCCTGTAGTACTTTAGATTTCCAAACATTACATTGTTTCACAATGTTCTATAATATAGGAGAAAAATCGATCAAATAACCACTGGTACATCCCAAACAAATACCCGACTTAACCCATATATTTTTACCTCTGTATCTTCCAAATTTAAGATATATCATGTGCTTAGTAATATAATTTCTGAGAGCAGAAATTGATAATGACCGAATTGACCGAATTATCAAAATTTAGTTTTCCACTGTAATCCCTAATTCATAGCATGAGGTTAAATTAAATCGTGAATTAAGTGCGCCATAATGCTGGGTAAAATGTAAAATGTGAAAATATAGACGGAATTATCACGCTCTGTCTCTTGTATCTCCCACTTGGCTTATAGATTGCACCGTCATGTACTTTAACAAATACAAATTGGAGGATTTAGCGAAGATCGGTGGTCCATCTATATTTACCATTCGTAGGACTTTAGAAAGTTACAATTTTGCTTTCTTCATAGTGCTTTAATTCACAAAATGACGTTGGCCGAAGTTTTAGTGGTTTTAGACTCACTTAACTGGACTTCCTGTTTGACGAGGATTGTGAATGGTCAAGTGTTGGTCTGCATATCGAGGTGACCGCCGCTCAAAAAATATAGGCAATGGTATCGGAAATACTCGTATAACCAAAGTACCCAAACTCGTATTGTTGTACGAGTTTTGGATTCTATCATTGAAACAAGTCATCTACATTTTGACGAAATCGCTGCTCCGTCATTTGTGGGCTTTTTGTATAGTTTTGGCAAATAATTTAACGGCTCAAAAGTAACTTTTTCTCACAAGTTTCTAATGCGCCTGTAAATCGTCCTACTATGTTTCATTTTCACAATTCCCTCCAAGTCCCGCGTTGAGAGATTTTACAGCTGAAATGTATATGGAAAGCATGTTATTCGCCAGTGCTTTGATTTTCTGTCTTCCCGGCTTATGAATGGGTTGCTTTAGTCTTCTTTGACGACAATGTTTATTCATGCAAATAAGTGTTGGTGTGTTTGTGTGTATGCTATGTATTAGTCTGCATATGTATGTATGTACATTTTTATGCTCCTCACGCCCACCTCAACATTTGTGTTTACCCATTTCTTTATCCAGCTTTCATAACTTAATATGTGTTAATTACATATTTGTACTACTCACTCTATCTCCCTCTCTCTCCCTCGCTCTATTTCTCGAAATATTTAAACTCGGAAAAAAATAGGTATGAGTGTGTGTGAAAGTGATTTTTTGTGTGCGTCTGCAGTTTTGAATAAAATTTCAACAACTCGTAAATTAATTGCATACTTTACGGTGCACCCACGCACACGGGTAAGTTATGTACGTGGGGATTTGTGTTTGTGTAAATCTCGTGGTTCCGTGTTTAGAAAGGACACTTGTTCTGCTCGCTTTTCGTACATCTAATGTTTGCGTATGCGTGAGTGTGGCATCTGTGTGGTGGTATGTGTTGATTTAAATGTGTACAGATGTAGCAAATGTTAGCCCTCGATGTAGGACTTGCAAAAATCTATGTATACTGCTTATAGTTATTGTAAAAGTTTGTGTGCGTGTACGAGTGTGCGTGAGTGGTCTCCCGAATAAAGTTGAATGTTAGACATTTACTTGAAAGGGAGCTTAGCTGAATGTGAGTGCGTGAACCCATCTGCACACATACCCATTCAGACGGTTACATGTGTACATTTTAATTAGATTTTGAAAAAATGCAAACAATGTTGGCGGTTGGCACTTAAAATGTTCAATTGTCTTTGTTTAGATTTGCCACTCCTACACTGTAGCAGCTACGTTAAGGTCAATGGCTTTCGGGTTTAGTTGCATGTAATTTTACGAGTAGTCTAGCCATGCTGTTTTATGATTTATTCTTCAAATTTTCTCATTTACAGCAGGTTATCGGAAAACTCTATCTACTCACAACCAAATTTGACAACAGATTTGACTGATCAGTCCCACTGTAATCGGTGATTTTAATATAGAGATGTCAACTTGTTGCAAATTATCTTAATTGTAATATTTAGATGGCTGCACATTAAACTGATTGGAAACTATGGGTTCTTTGAATCAATGGAAACCATAGTTTCAATGTCGACTGTTGATATGAAACTATTGATATAATTTATGGAACAGGTACTTCCATCCCTGGGGATGGTATAGGATTAACCACATTATCAATGAAAAATGCTGCAATTTTGTCAATTTTAATTCTTTTGATTTAAAAACTTCAGTATAAGAAACAAATGTTAGAAACAAATGTTCAATGTAGTCACCTTTAGCGCGGATAATAGCACCCAGTCTTACAGGAAAGGCTTCACACGCTGGAAAGAGTAAGAGTAAGTTTTAAGACGATGACCGTCTCACATTTTACGGATTATAGTTTAATCTCTAGAACAGACTATGTGGAAAAATTCAGTGAGTATAAGTCCGGGGAATGTGGTGGCCACTTTTGTGAAGAATTAAAGCTGTGAACTTTTTCTTGGCCTTAAGGTATGAAGGCGAGTCTTATCTACGTGTCCAAAGTAACAAAGCATTGTCTGAATTCTTTTCACGGTAGATTTGTTGACCTATCTTGACGCCCTGTTCAATGAAACGACTGATGAGCGTCCTATGGCAGTTACAGCTACAACTAATAAAGCCCGTCCGCAAAAATAAATATCAATGAGTGTTTAGGTATAGTCTCACATATCATATATCTGATTGTGATGAAACTTTGCAGGTTGTTCTTTATTTGATTGTGATTATTCTCAGATAGGTTTAGTTACTGTTCGACTAGTGAAGAGCAAGTTATTTCAATTAATGTGATCTGGGATGAAACATTGCAGATTGTTCTTATCTTATTCGGGTTTTCGTACCAATATAAGTATCCCTGATTCGCAGAAATTCAGTGTTTAGGCGACGACAATTAATTTAATAAATGGGGCCTGGTGAATAAATTTTGTGGACACACTTTTAATATAAGTATAATACATTCTTATGATGTCCTGCCATCGTTTAAAAAAATTATGAAAAACTAATAAGAATGGTCAAATGTTATAGATTTTAATTTTGTTGCGCTGCCGTCGTTTTTGAATTTTGCAATTTTTCAATTTTAAAAACCTATTAAGCCCAATAAATTGTGTTGAATTTAGAGTAATTGAAGGAAAGACATGAATATTTGAATATAAATTAGATAATTAGATAAATTAGATTAAATTAGATAATTTATATGGGAGCCATGATTGTCTGGTCGATTTCTTCACTTTTTACCCATCGCATTTGTATGTACTGCAATTGCACAAAATGTAAGTTACTTCAATCTGCGAATAAGGGATTACAGTGAAATCAGATATCAAATTTCTATAAATCGAAAAATCTGTTAATTTCTGTGGGAGGTACCAGTAAAGGTTCGCAGAACAGTCCATTTTCATTCATACAACTAAGATAATCAAATGCAGGATGTGCGCCAAATATGTGTGAATTGCAGTGCGAATGATAAAGAATAAATATGTCATTTGCATGGGAAATACTAGAAAGATCATGGTCAATCGCCAGATTTATTCAAGTTTAGCTTTATGTTATAAAGCAATACATTGGACATAAATTAAGGTTACTTCAGCCTATGAATTATGAATTACGGAAAAAACAACAGAATTTAAGGACATGAGAGGTATCAGAGGTATTAATTTATGTGAGAGTCGGTCGATGTAACCCATTTACAAGGTAGGTACCAGAAGCAGGGGTGAAGCAAATTGATCTATTTTGTCAAGCACTATGAAGCAATACTATAGACAAATATTTGGGTTAACGCAGTCCGTCAGGTAGGAATTACAGTAAAAATATCTAATTTCGGAAAATCGTTCAATATGTGCGGTAGGACCAGAAGGTGCTGTTCTATATACTGCATTCACAATTCCTGGCCACGATATGACAATATAACGCGTTATTCTTTTTCGGTTTCAAAAGTAAAGTTCAATAAAATTCACATAAATCTATGTTTTCGAGGAGACTTTTATTTCATTATAATGCTTGGAACTTGCCTTTATGTACGAAATACAATGTCATTTGATTGACCGCCTCTGTAATAGTTGCAACAGCGGATCCTTTTGAGGTAGTGTTTGACCATTTTTTTTGCACATTTAGGGCGGTATCTCGGTGATAACTTGACGAATGTTCCAACATTTGGAGATTATCCGCCCAAACACGATCTTTGATGTTCAATTGCAGGCCAAAAACAAGTTGGTTATCATACGGCCACAGCGCTCTGAATTGATCAGGCCTGATCAGTCCCTAAATTTGTTTTTATAATTTTGCCAATTCCCCGCATAGTAAGTCGATTATGACGATCATGGTCAGTTTTTTTTGTAAGTTTTAACTAGTTTTACACGTTCTTCTGTTGCTAAACGATCCATATTCGTAAATGGCAAACCCTTCACTAAATAAATAATACTTCAGATGCTAGGTATTTAATAACTGACAGCCTTGCAAGACCGCCGGTTTTGAAACCACCAAATGGATAAACCTATATAACAGCAAACCACGTCCGGTGTTGAAATATTCATATCTCATACACCCTAATGGTATACTAGTTGGATAGACCCCGAATCACTTGCGTCGCCTATGTCATGTTTGTCTGTCTGTTTATACTTAACAAATAAAAGTTGAGGTTCATGTTCTGATATTCTCTCAATAAATGTGACATATCGGCCTGATCTTAAATAGAATCATCTTCGAAATGGGCTACCCATTTTTGGTCTTATGACAATATTTGTAACCAGTTTTTGGCTACGTTTTGTATAAATAGTCTGATAAGTATGTTAACAACCAAAAATCGGTCACATCGCTCAATGATTCGATATAACTTTCACACAAATTGGGCTAAAAACTCGTCCAAAACTTTAACACATCCGGAATGTGCGTTTCTTTCGGTCTGCTCAGCTGTCCATCTATTGTGGTAGCAGTTTCAAGTATGGTTTGCCAATATGTTTGGATTGGAAAATAACTTTTTTGAACTAACTTAGGAATCATCTCAGGCACTCAAAGAATAACGAAGAAGCGTCTTGTTGCAAACAGAAAGAAAATTACTGCAGTGACTTATATTTCTGTCCACAGTATTTCCTATATAATATGGCGAACAGTTAATCATGCCGCTTGTGGTACCTTCTGTGCAAACGACCGATTCAATCCATGTGTTCTTAGATTTGTATCCCTTCTAATTTGTAGGATGCCTAAGTCATGAATTTTGTCCCTGTAAAACTTGAAAAAAAATCAAGCAGTCGCGCCTTTTCTGATACCCTTATTACGATACCAATTATACAGGGTGGGCCATAAGGGTGTTGGCGGTTTAAATATTCAATTAAAAAAAAACTACGAAACATAAAAAAAATATATTTGTATTTTTAAAAAGTAGAAGCATGGAAATTTTTTAGACTTAAAAATAATGTTGTCCAAATGGCTTCCCTCGGCTGCTTGACACTCTTGGAATCGAAGTCGCAAATTTTGGAAAACTCGTTGAAAAGTTGTTCTCGGTATTTTGTTACTTTCCTGAATAATGTTCATCTTCAACTGCTCTAAATTGGTCGGATTATTCTCGTAGACTACCGATTTGAGGTAGCCCCATAGAAAATAATCGCATGGAGGGAGGTCGGGGCTACGTGGGGGCCATTCAATATCCCCCCTTTTCGAAATGAGTTTTCCAGGAAAAACATTTTTCAGCAGCTCTATGGATACCCTAGCCGTATGACATGTGGCCCCATCCTGTTGAAACCACATCCTCGAGGTATTGCCTTGAAGTTCTTGCAAAGCTGGCACCAAAAAGTCTGCTGGCATGTTGCATTAATTGTTCGCTCTAACCGTCATCGCATGCCCACTTTCGTCCTCAAAAAAGTATGGTCCAATAATACCGGTTGACGTTATCCCAGCCCACACGACAAGCTTACGGCTGTGAAGTGGACGTTCATGCAAGCGTCGGGGATTAGTCTCGGACCAGAACCGACAATTTTGCTTGTTCACATGGCCATTAAGGTGAAAATTGGCCTCATCACTAAAAATCACTTTGTTGAAATTGTTGAACCGCTCTAGCATCAAATTGACAAAGTTAAGTCGGTTATCGGCATCATCGGGTTTTAATTCTTGGGCTATCTGAATCTTATAAGCCTTCAAATGCAAATCACGTTTCAAAATTCGTTGTAAAGTTGTTATTTTGACATCCAAAGACTGACTTCTCTTACGTGTTGACTGTTGCTGATTTCGCTGAACTGAAACACGAACACGCTCCACAATGTCGGCTGATCTTGCAGAAACTGGGCGACCACGAACCGTAATTGGTACTATTGAGCCGGTTCTTTAGAACATTCTGATCCATTTTCGTATCACATTGGTGCTTGGAACATCACTTAAATTGTGTAAACCGTGTTCATGCCGATACAAACGTCGTGCAGTAATCACTGATTTATTGTTTTCGTAATACGCTCGGACACAAAATTCACGCTGCACTCCCGTGTACGGCTCCATGGCGACTAAGTTTCCAGGAAGCGGCGCAGCGAACAACATATCCCCCCGCCACCCCGCGCGGCGCGTTACCGAGAAATTGAAGAATTAAATCGCCGACACTCATATGGCCCACCCTGTTTAATACAAAATTTTCGATCTATCAACAATCAATGGTCCATCTATAGTTTTTAATCAGGGGACTTCAGAAAGGCATAATGTTGTTTTTTTTATTTCTTATAAAACTTAGCGAGCCATGTCTTTACACTAACGTAAAAGGACATTGGGTGAAGTTATATGTAAGTCAGTTAAACTGCTGTACCAGTTTAAATCCATTTTTTCCAAAAACATAAAGAACGAAAAAGATTGTCTTAACTTTGAATGAGAAAATTTGAATGTCTTATGAAAGAAATTTTTGATAATAATTTCTACCATTCGGAGGGGCTATCCAGCCTTATTCGAGTGATTCCAAATGTTTTCTTTTTGTGCAATGTTTACATGACGCTAACATGACAACCGAACTCGACGATTTCCATTTTTCTATTTTCGACAATTTGCCTTCAAGAGCGTGGTTCATCTGTGACATCAAAATCAAAATTATTGGAATCGACAAAATCAAAATTGCGCGTGATTGGCCGTTACAGTATTAGGATTATAAAGGATCGAAGAAAAAAAAAATTAAATACAGCGTATTTTCTCTTTGCTGGTGTCCATCTTTGATGCGCACTCAAACTATAGAGAGCCAAGTAATCATAAAACTGCCATTGATTAAAAGTTTTATCTTTGTAACGCCCTAGCCTAAACCAATCGCTCTTGCGAAACATGAGATAGAAATTACTAAACCCGTGTATTGAAAAATATTGGATGTACCCTGTATCTGATGAACTTTGACTGGAATTGCAGAATTATGGGCGTAATCGCATAATGTAAATAAAACATGTTGCTGCCATTATTGTGGTTCATTAGTCTCTAAATTTTCTATAAACAATCTCACACTTTAATTTAATTTAAAACTAAGAGCTTCTTAAAGGTGACATCTTGACAGTTGTTTTGAAAAACTTTTCGCTTTGCTTCGACTCCTTAATACTCTAAATTCAATAACCCACTCACTCTCGTAGCTGCACCATCTCAAACATCAGTTATCAGCTTGCCTTCGAGCGTATGTGTATATACTACAATATATATATATATATATGTGTGTGTGTGTCTGTGTGAGGGGGGGGTTAGTGTGCGAGTCCTTAAACTATAACGAAAAGTTTTCGCCTTTATTGACATTGTTGTTGTCGTTTACATCACAGGAATCTGTCGTTCTATGCGTATGTATGTGTGTACATTTGTGTGCATGGGTGTTTGTGTTTATGCCCTAATTTTCCTTTCGTACTGGAAAAACTTGGAAACTCTTGGCTTGTAATGTTTTGTTACAAGTGCGATGTTGGCAAAGTCGTGCTCTTATTTGACGTGATTTGCACACAATTGGTTTTACGTCATGCACACTTTTACACACGCCAATACTGATACATGTGTGCCTGTATTCCCTAAACACCCACAACGTATCCACACACAGCCACACTCGTCGACGACGCTGCATACCTATACTGACAAATTCGATTTAAGATTAAAGTCTAAAAGTGTCGAAGGTCATTTCGTTGCCAAACTTTTCTCAAGTTTGTGCAGAACGAATAAAAGAAATAACATTGTACGAGTATGTTGTTAATAATTACATAAACGAAGCAGATGCACATGTATGCACGTATTTACATAAGTATTCGTGAATAATTCAGAATAATACGCACGCATCATGAAACATGTCATCAATCTGGAGTAGATACATGAAACCTCTTCTCAATGCAGTGCATCTGAGTATCCTTCACATGGAGAATATTTTAAGAATGGATGCGAACATTCAGGATTCATGCAACAGGCAATGCCGGATACTCATCAACATCCAAACTAAGTACATAAAGGCAAACTACTCAATGGCCGAGAACAGAGACAAAACAAAGACAAAAAGAATAGTGAATGAATGACGGCTCATCTTTAAAATGAAATTAACTATGTCGTTTTTCCGTTTGTGTGCGTGCGCGTGCGTGTGTGTTTGCGTATATTCTTGCAATGCGAACAATGTCTGTTTCATACAAGCGAGATGGACGGAGATTCATTCACTGTACAGTATTGGGCCATCATATTTGTGCTGATCTGTGCAATTGTCAGAGATAGTATCGGATTCCTATATTTTAAAATTTAGTTCTACGGTCATTTCAGTATCAAAAAAGTTCGAAGAGTACGTTCTGGCGATCAAAGAACCAAGTTTTGAACATCTCACTTTTCGCAGTTTTCGGTAAGGCGGTTTTCACAATAGTTTATATACCAAAGATTGAGTATATTACATGTCACAGAAGAAGAATCGTACAAATCCGATTTTCTAATGAAAAATGTTGGGTGAAGTGAAAAGTTCCGACCTTTTGTTAGCTTTTTTCGATGGTGAAATCGATACAATTAAGATTATTAGATTTCGATCAAATATGCACCGTGTTGTTCATTTGAAGGCGTGTTCATAACTCCGTGATTGAAAAAGTCCTCATGCCTATTGGTAAAAAAACTTGACCAGTTCATTTTCACAGGCCTCTCTTGTTCCCAGTTTTAAACTATAAGTACAACGTTGAAAATGCTTGGAAAAGTGATAATCACTTGATCCATGCTGTGGATGCAAGAGAACCTATCATCCAATCTTTCGGAGCTTCTCGCATGTCGTCAAAGGTGCCTGCCGACCGGCGTTATTTTGATGGAACACAACTGCCTTCTTATTGCTCAATTCTGGCCGGTTTAGGTCGATTGTTTGCTTCATTTTGATTCTGATTGACTATGAAGATCCAAATTGGGTGGTTGGAAGAGAGAGAACTAAACCCATCTCCAGAAAAGTGGGCATTATCCTGAATTTTATCAAAAAAAAAAAAATGTTTGTTAATTACAAGAACACCTTTTTATATACTACCCAATTGTGAGCGGTTATGAGTGGATATTATAGAAAAATTCTTAAATTTTGCATTTTTGTCATAAATATGTAAAAGAGACCCGATTTATAGTTAAATACAACGAGATACTTTCCATTTAATTTAGAACAAACTCAAACAACTTATTTATTAATTCATGTAAAGGATAGAATAAAGTTAAACATAGAAATTCGGTATAAGTAATATTTCGTATTATTTAGGGGTGTGTACGTCCGATCGTTCTGATTGCGCGGGAGAGACAGTCTGTTCGCTCAGCCGAGAGATGCCATCTTTCAGTGTAACTTCTTTATGAGGGATTCATACAGTTGGTCTATCCTGCATTAACGGAGTGCCCTCACTCTGGTCTCCAAAGTATCCTGGGTCGTCGGCTTCGTCTTCATCAGCTGAACATTCTTCCAGTAGGCACCATGGCTTCAATTTGTCAGACGCATACACGCCTGTGTATTCATGTTTAGCGATCATTGTCCAGAACATGGCTGATGACATGGTCCTTTATATTTTAGCAAACAAAAACAATTGCATAGAGAATTGAAAACGCCCTTCATTAAGGAAGAAGTCCAAAAATACTCCGCTATATACATGAATCGTATTCAACAACATCCGAATCAGCTGGCGTCCAATCTGATGAACGAAACACCATTATTTACCAGACTAAGGAGGAGAACCACACAGGACCTGGCTACTCAGGACGAATGTAGCAGTAGGGACACTCAAGGAAGTGTTCCCGAATAAAAATAAAATTTGTAGGCCAATGTAAATATTAATGAATGTCCAAGGACAGATTGTAATAAATCCAGAATTCAAAAAAAAAAAAAACAAAATATTTTAGCTCTAATTTTATTGATTCGCCCGATTCGATCGTCGATATTGTAGTTCGTCGGTATGGAGTGGTGTTTGTCATATTTTTCCTTAGCCTTTTGTTTCGCCTGAATGATGCGCTTCATCATAATCATCTTGAAGAATCGAAGCTACTTTATTATTTCAGATATCTCGTGGTGTGAATCCGTAAACAAGTTCGTGAGGCGTTTTCTGTGTAGCGAGCAAAATCTTTCGACATAAATGATGTTCCTCTGTCCGTTACAATTCGTTTCGGAGTCCCCACGCAGCTAAATACTTCGTCCAAAATCCTGAGTACATGCCTTGTTGCAGTAATTTTAACAGATCGTACAATGGTATATTTAAAAAACGCATCCACCAACTAAAACTAAAACTAAAATATGCTCGTTTCCTAAGGTACTTTTGGGAAATGGTCCTAAGTGATCCAGATGAATGGTGCGGAAGGGTACGGGTTCCACATCGTCATAATGATACTCGCCTTCTACCTTCCCATATTCTTGAATTCTTTCGATAGTCTTTTGTACACCTAAATGACCTGCTTTATCATGATAAGCGTTTACAATTCGTCAACGTAGAGATTTAGGCAGTACCCATAGTTTTTGGTTGCTCAATTTGCGGTATAGCCTTCCATTTGCTAATTCATATTCTTTCATTAAAGTCGGATCGTTGTTTGTCAATTTGTCAACAATTTGCGAATTTTATAATCTTGCAATTGCATACTAAACAAGAAATCCTCTTTTGCGATGTTGACCTTTGAAATTTGAAGGGATGCGGCGTCAAGATCATTCGGCGATTCGTTCGGGTACCGGCTTAGAGTATCGGCATGGTCCATTGGTTTTTCAGGTTGGTGTTCGATTTCAATGTCATAATCCTGAATACGTAATCCTGAATACGAGCTATTCCTGGAATTAATTCCCTTTTCTGCATCGTTGTTCGTATGGTGCTGCAATCTGTAACGACCTTTACCCTTTTCTCATACACATAGTACCTCAATCGCTCAAGAGTTTTGACTACCGCTAACGTTCCGAGTTCGTAACTATGATATGTGCATTCGTCCGTACTAGTAGACCCGTCTTAGAAAATCACAGGCTTCCATCCATAGTCTTCTTTTTGTATCAGAACTCCAGCTAACCCAACACTGCTAGCATCGGTATGCACCTCATGATAGCATTCGACCTTGTATGTCGCCATTGCCGGTTGCGTCGTAAGAGAATCCTTTAATTTCCGGAAAGATTAATCTTGTTCATTTCCCCATACGAAAGGAATGTCCTTCCTTAGCAATTTTCTTAACGGTTCGGAAATAACCACTCAAACCTAGGAATTTGCGTATTTCGATAACGTTTGTCGTTTTGAAATTTAAAATTAATAACGTTTTCACCGCTGATGCTGTTGGGTGTTAGTCGATGACCTAGAAATTCGACAGACTTCTTTAAGAATTCACACTCTTTGACTTTCAGTGTCAAATTTATTTCAAGCTTTGGTCATCTTCTCGAAAACTTCTTCGTATGAATTTCCTCCAATCAGGATGTCGTCCGTATAATGCAGCATGTCGTCTTTTTGGGTTCTCTCTTTTATCTTTGACATAAGGCGTTGGAATACGGCTGGAGCATTCTTGAGCCCAAATGGCATCCTTTTAAACTCGTAAATGCCATCAGTTGTGATAAATGCAGTGTACTTACCATCATTCTTCGCAATTGGGACTTGGTAATATCCGCTATTCAAATCTAACGTCGTGAAATATTTATAACGGACAGCCTGCTGCAACCACTCTTCGATGTTGGGCATCGGAAACACACTGTTTAACTTGCGGTAGTCAACTCATCTTTCTTTTTCGTTAGAATTATAGGGCCCTTTTCGGTTCCGGTACACGGTGTAACTTCTTTATGATGGATGCTTAGGGGGATGCATTGTTGGGTGTAAGAATTGGCCTTGTTGACGGACTGGTGTATATCTCGCCATGAGTTGGCACTTCGTCCTCTAGACTATGCATCTTAAATGCTACAAGTGGTCAAAATCAATCTAATATGGGAGAAAATTTGATCATTAAGGTTGAGAATGGGAATTTTCAACGATCTCCAATAATTAATGAAATGCAAAAAATCATTACATAATTTTTTTGGGGCTGCTTAATTGTTGCATGGTCATTGCAAAATATACCAAAATGCGAGTTTTCATTGGAAGAACGGGCAGGCAAATTTATAACTTAACACCCCCCATTTCAGGCGATGGATCGGGGTACTATTTTCGACACAATGATCCGCAGATGTTACGGTTTGGGGAAAAATGGTTTAGTACAAAAAAAAAAAAAATCAAATTCCTTCATTAAATATTCATCAGAAATCTGACGTTCACAATGTAAGTTATTCTCATCCAGCTATTCTAAGGATTCTTTCTTTTCACTCCTGCAATGTGTAATCTCCAACATTTAGTTGGCAATTGCCCTGTTTATTGCTATCCACTGACTACGTAAATTTTAAATACTATAATTTGAGTGTTCAAAGCCCCATCTAAAAATCGGCAAATCATACGCCAGTTTTTTCAAAAATGCAATTTTCGAATAATCGATTTCATCGTTTAGGTTAAACGGCTTTTGAAAGATTACAAAAATGTTTTAAATTTTAAACGGAAATTAGGTTATTTAAAGCCAATAACATTTCAAATGTTCACAATTACAAAGTGCAGGTATTGACCGAGACGAACAACTTGATACTAAAATCATAATTTTGCAAGTTAATGTTGTCGGTATTAGTATAAAAAATCTATTTTCCAAATACATTTTCGACAATCTCAGATTTCGTACAGCTTTGTAAGCTCAATGTACCTAATCTGAAAACCTTGAGGGGTGCTAAGAAAAATGAGGGGGCTAAGCCCCCTAGCACCCCTAGCTCCGCGGAATCGGAGTAGTTTTTGAGTACGAAATATTATCTTCCTAACGCCATCTAGCATTGCCCAATCGTACTTGTACAATGCGATTACTAAATCCATCTTTTGGAATCTATACCTCATATTATAAGAGCATTGCCAAAAAATAAAATGATACGAGAGAGGGGAATATCCTATTAACTCCTTCTATTTTTCGCAAATTAACCTATGATGGGACTCAAAATTTCCGTTGTTGAGCACAAGCAGTAACCACGCAGACTTTAATACATTTCAAATGACGTAGTTATAAATATTTAGATTCTGTAAAAAACTAAAATATTGGTTTCCCAATTTATTCGTGGGATGGTGTAATGCATGTGTATGTGAGCGCATTTAAAGTTTATTATTGTGTCTTTTTGTGGTGCCATTCACCACACAACACATCTTATTGTCATTTGGAACACTCATTGTATGGTCAGAATGGACATTTAGATTGTTGCGTTTTTGTTGTTGTTTTGTTTTTGGCTGATTTCTTATTTAATGTCCATGAAGTTGAAGCGCTTTATTTTCCCATTATGCACTGAGTTTCTCAGAAAAGTTTTTGGACTGTCAAATTTAGTACAATAGATATATCAGCCATTAGACCACTCTGAAGCACACAGACAACAGGCACGTTCCTTCTTCAATGCAAGACACATTCATTTTCTCAAGGATGTGAATAGAATTATGTGCGTGTAAGGAAAAAACACGTGTACAGGCAAAAGTGCAATGAAGATAAATTTGAAAATGTGTTCATTATGTGATTTTGCTGATCGCAAGCATAACGGTGCAATTGAGAATTAAATATGCGTAAAGTCCAAAATATATATTTCAATTTCACATTACTTTGTAGTGAATCTTCCCTAAGTAGGACGAATAAGTATACTGATGAAATAAATACAATACGGAAATTTTCAAAACCCATAAATACAATTTCTTGGGAAATTATTATTTATTTAGACGACGATTACAACTGAAATTATTATCTGCTTGGAATCTTTTCCTGTTCTCCCCAAATCGTCACACCTAACTCTTGATATAGTCTCTGATACATGGTTTTTCAACGGTGAATTTCTTCTGTCTGGCTTTACAAGCTCGATGTCAAATATTTTATATGTTGGAATATTTTGGCCCATCAACACAAATAACCCAACCAGCGCAATCATTGTATGAAGCTTCACTACTTTGATGCCTCTTTAAAGCTTAAGGAGCGTTTTCTCCCTAGCAGTTTATGGATGGCGCCATTAGAAAGAATGAGTATTTTTTAAATTGCATCTGTCGTATTTCATTTTCTTCCCATATGTATGCTGCACTATAAACCAGTAGGATTTTGTCGCAACTTCACTGAAAATTACAACCTGGACCAATGTCATCAAGCAGGCGAGGGCGTATTAACTTCTTTGGCTTTCAGAATCTATCTGTTGAAGATAGCTTTGTGGTCGACGAAGAGTTAGTAAATTTCTCTTGGTCTTTCACAGGGTTTAAATATCTGGTCAGTTTGTTTGTTGTAATATTTAAATAAAGTGTATTCAAAACTAATTGGGTTTGTGTTTAAAGTCCTGTTTTTTAAAGTCGCGGGGTCCGCGACGAGATAGTCATTGCCCAAACGGCAACTAGTTCTACCTTCTACTTACGTTCTCCTTCAAGCCCCTGAAAACATTAAGCCTCTCAATTGTGGTTCCTCCGTCTCAGTGACCATCCCCGTCTGAGACCATCTGTCTGTGGCGCATCTGTGTCCGAGGCCATTTGTCAACCCAAATACTGCTCAGAAATAAGAGTCAGCAAAAACAGCCACATGTTTTCGCATAGGAAAAAATGCAACGTTAGTGCAAAACCCATTGACAAACGTTCGTCATTTCCTTGTTTATTAATGTGTCAATGCTCCCGTAACAAATTCCGCATAGGGAAAAATGCACGGTAAACATTGACCTACATTAATTACTTCAGTTTGTCACACGTTCGTCATTTGTTTGTTTATTAATGTGCCAATGCCCCCGTAAGACATTCCGCATATGGAAAAATGCACCGTAAACATTGGCCTACATTAATTACTTCAGTTTTTGGGATGTCGCAACAACAGGTTAATTTGCTGCGATATCAAATTGATTCCAATTCTCAAGTGATAGAACCTTACAGCTACGCCCTACACTAATGGTGTCAATAGTATGACACCTTACAAACTATTTGTCACAACAAGTTACTGATTCGCCGGGCCCGAAGCCACATTGATAAGGTTCAATCTGATCGAATTGAATAGGCCTTAATCTTCACATAACGCATTTGACAAGGCTTTATTTACGATGACTTAAAGACTGATCCCGTGATATTGCGTTGGTTTATCCAGATCTTGTTTAATGGTTGATACATTTTCATAATCAGATCACCAATACCGACATTAAATAGCTCTGCCAACAAACTATCTGTTCACCCAATGTTTTTATTATTATTATGCCTTCCAGAATTGCCAACTAGTAAAGAGATTCCCAGGAAGTTTTTCTAGCAGATGTTTTTTGCTTCTATCCCTATATCCCCTCTGGCGACGGTAACAATCTTGTCACGACGCAGGTGCTTAAGCATTATCTTTCTATTATGGAATGTAATACAACTAAAGGTCACCCACAATTGCTATCTGATCATTGAGTTAAACGAAATCCTATGGCTCACCCAATGTATAGACGATCCCTAAGGGTGCGGAATCCCTGATTCGAAGGATCGCAGGCATGCGATATTTATTCTAAATGTCAAGTCCCCAGTGTCTCGTCGAATCCAAGGGCCTACTGCCTTATATATTCAGACATATCCAACTAAAGGTCCACAATAGTGACAAGGGATGCCAACTGTCAGATACCGCGTCGGATAACACTGAGGCGAATTCTGAAGGAGAGAGGCACCTGTCGCAAGTGCCAGATGTGTGTCAGAAAGGGACTAGCGTCTCGTCCTCATAAATAAGATTGAGGAAATTTGTGAGGAGGACATTCTCGCAGGCTCAGAGGAGGATTTGGATGTGACGGTGGCGGAGAAATGTAATGGTACTTCGATTTCCTCAGATTAACCTCCACCACTCTAAAGCTGTATCCGCAGCTCTGATACACATTCTGTTGCAAGGAGGTTTAGATATTGTCCTTATTCAGGAACCTTGGATGAACGACGACAAGGTCTAATTCGCAGACTCCTGATTTTAAGTTAATTTTAGGTACTGGTGAAGGTGTACACAGATACTGTCTTTTAATATTTTCCGTGGGAATCGCCGTGTTCTAAGCGATTCCCACGGAAAATTCTACACTGATAGAAGCGACCAAAATCGGTGGAAATAACCTGGTTGTGGGCAGTGATGTCAAAGTAATGATAGGGGTGAGTCACTTATTGAATATATTGTAAGTACTGACCTATCAATTTGTAATAGGGGTGATGAATCCACATTCATCATCAGAAATAGACAAGAGGTGCTGGATGCCCTCGAGAACATTGAGGTCTGGTGGTCACAAAAGCTTTGAATGACTTGCTGCAGGCTTCATATCCCAAAGGTAAATTCAGGGGTAAGCAGTCGTTGGAATTTGTAGATCTCAGGAGATGTTCTTCAACAGGGCTAAGTCCACAAGAGTTTCACAGGACTGGGACAACTACAAAGAGAAACTTAAGGAATACAAGAGTGCACTGACGAAGGCTAAGAAGAAGTCCTAGGGTGAATTCTGCAACAAAGTTGAAGAAACTTCCGAAGCCGTAAAGCTAAGGAAAATACTGGCCTCCATACCGCGCACGGTAGGTTATCTCAGGAAACCGCAAATTGATTAGACAACATCCAGTGAAGAATCACTGGATTTGCTGCTGGTCATTCTCGAAACGGAATTGTCGGAATTGTCCGGACCGGACATGATTTCGCCGGGTGAACTACAAGCGGTGGCTCATATGCTGATTCCATGGCTTGAAGAGCCATATATCCATATATCCCTGCCATATGGAGGGAGTCCAAGGTGGTCTTTATTCCCAAAGCCGGCAAAACCTCCCATACGGGACCAAAAGATTTTAAACCTATCAGCCTATCATCGTTTCTGCTCAAAACACTGGAGAGACTCATTGACAGTTACCTTAGAACAAGCATAGACCGGAAGCTGCTGTCGGACAGACAACGTGCTTACTGCAAGGGTAAGTCCACTGAGGCCATCCTGCACGACTTGGTGGGATTCATCGAAGGGTCACTCGGCGTCAAGGAGTATACTTTGAAAGCCTTTCTAGATAAATAGGGAGAAGTTTTTGGGGATACTCAGAGACATCCTTTAATGAGCCCTTCTCACTGTAACGAAGTGGGCTGGGAAAACTCGTCTCGGAGTAAATCTAAACAAGGCCGAAGTGGTTTTGTTCACCAGGAGGTACAAGATTCCACCTGTGGATCCTATATTCTTGGGAGGTATTGAAATTCCTTTCGCGGACTGTGCAAAATATTTTGGTGTGTTATTGGACAAAAAGCTGAATTTCAAACTCAACATTCTGGACAGAGCGAAAAATGCCACAGTGGCGCCTTATGCGTGCAAGAGGGCAATAGGGAAACAATGAGGATTAAGGCCTCGCATTGTTCACTGGTTGTGTACTGCAGTAGTACGACCGATAATGTTGTATGGAGTTATCGCCTGGTGAAAGGTTCTTGAGAAGTCCACGTACTGCAGAATACTGGGCAAGGTCCAAAGGATGGCTAGTATGTACATCATAGGTGCGCTCCGTACCACCCCATCCGATACACTAAATGTAATTTTGCATTTACTACCCCCGGATATAGTTAGTATGCAAACTGCTGCAGCTACGACAGTAAGGCTAATAGAGCTGTCACAGTGGTCAAACAGTGGTTATGGTCATAGTGCGATCCTTAACATAGTGTCTGACATAATAGGCACTATTGACTACACTCTGGCTGAACCACTATTCGGCAAGAAGTACTACTTATACCAGATACATGCAAATATAAAACTCCAGGTATAAAACTGTATGTCGACTTCTACACTGACGGTTCAAAATTAAATAATCAGGTATGTTTCGGGGTCTACTCCAAAGGCCTAGGGCTAAGTATAGCAAGAGGACTGCCTGATCACTGTAGTGTTTATCAAGTCGAAATTTTGGCCATTAAGGCAGTGGCAGAATGGCTGAGGTATAACGTCCTCACCACGGTGGGGATTAACATATTCTCTGATAGCCAAGCTGCCATTAAATCCCTGGATTCTGTCTTCCTGAGCTCAACACTAGCCCTGAAATGCCGTAGATATCTTAACGATATGGCTCAGCATTTCAACATTCACCTTATGTGGGTGTCGGGCCACAGGGACATACCAGGGAACTGCAGGGCGGAGTAACTGCCAAGACTAGGGACAACCTTACGGACTTCAGCCGAGTTGGAGTCCGTCTGATCTGAAGCGTTCACACACACTGCTATCGCTATCAAGACCCGACGTCTCATTGCTTACATCCGTCATGACGGGACACTGTCTGATTGGAAGATATGTAGTGGGATTGAGGGTTACGACCAGTGATTTCTGAAGGAGCTGTGGTGATGAAGAGGAGGAGGAGTCAATAGAACATCATCTCTGTCGAATAGTCGAGGATTAACACTGGGCTCTTATCCCTTTAGGGACCCAGAAGATCTGGATGATGTAGATATTGTCCGACTTAAGAGCTTCTTGAGGCGCTCAGAATGGTTCAACAGGAGAAACCAGGGACATCCATATCTCTAGTTTCTGTGGTATCACAATGGACTATGCAATCTAGGTGAGTCTTTCTATTCAGTTTGCCACTATGATTTAACCTAATCCATCCCTACATTCAGATACTTCTATATCTTCACTTTCCTGAAATTTCCATTATGGTCTCTTCCGTTTAAAATGATTATCTGGCTCTCGTTTCCTCTTGTTATGGATTTCCCTCACAACACGCGTTACAATTGACTGCAGTGTTGCCATGTATTCAGCATCGTTTCTTCAGACACGATGCAACATTCTACATCATGCCGGGACTTTACGTTTTTCGTACTCAACTAAAGTTTCTGCGGCAGTTGTTACCGAAAGCGCTTCTAAGCGCTCTTTGGTGTGATTGAAAAAATTTTTGGTTATTCGATCGCTTACGGGGTTCAAATGTTGGTGGTGTGGTAACTACTTGTATACCCTTTTTGACGCACATAATACTGCAGTCGGTCAACAGTTCTTACCACTGCAAGTATTTCAAGTTTATAACAGTGGTTTATATATTCGTCTTTTATTGTAGACATGCTGAAGAAAATTACTGGCTTCCAATTATTACCTTCCTTCTGCTGTAAGACATGAGCTACCCTCTAATTTCCTAAAAAGGATGCCCTTCTTTACAGGCCTACGCCAAAGTTTCGAAATATTGAATTGATAATGTTTTTACTCTTCCTGGGCTTGTTATAAATCCTATGAGTTTCTTATCAATTACAAATCCACATTGAAATGTGAGTCTAAGACCTTTGGCGACGTATCAGTTCCTAAAAATGATATGGCTATCGATCCAAATGGTGTACCAAGGTTCTATCGAGTGCGATATATGAAAAACTAAAGTCTATTTCATCTGACGTGATTGGATCTTTTTGATCTACGACTGACCAGATTTCCACGCTACAGCAAATTGTGAAGAGGACCGACTATTAAAACAGTCTGTTGAGATGTATTGCCAAGCTCTTGCAACGAACAAAGTTTTAGACAGGGTTTTAACTTATCCTTCGGTCAGTTCAACATAATTTTGGAGATGATTAAGGGGAATGCAGCAATAACAACGATTGGCACCAACTTCAATAAAAATTCGTGTGCTACTTGTATGTGCCGACCATGGTGACAATATTGGATGACAAAAATAAGATGCTACTGCAACTATCTTAAGTATAGAGAAAATTGAGTGGTTCCACAAAAAAGTAAGTTGCAAAGTTGGTGTGGTTCTTCTTAGTATCCAGTGATGTGAATTTTCCTTCATCCTTCATCCCCAAAGGCATGAACATAAAGAAACATTGTTTGGTTTATTGAATGCCTGTGAAATTAAAGTATTGGCAATTATGTCACAATATATGATTTTTGTTTATATTTGCTATCTGAATGAGATTCCATGCTCAAGTCCCTTCAAATGTGCTGAATTATGTACAGCAGAGTGTAGCTAACGTTTTCCAACGTGTCTTTTACATTTTGATAAATAGCTGTCCATAATAGTCCATTGTAAAAAGACATCTGACATCTCCCATATAAATTATTTAGTTTAATCCAAATATTTCATATTCCTAATGTTTTATGCAACTGCGCTACCACACGTTTTGTAAACTTAGTTTTGCGAACGAAAGTCTACTAAATTGCTACACCATTTGGGATGCTAGACGCTCAAATTTGCCGATTTAGCGATTTTTTTTATTGTGTCTTAGTTTGAATTTTTTCATCTTTGCACTAACTCTAAAGGACTTTTACGAGTCAGTATGTGTATGTCAGTATGTCAGTTCACTGATTTAATTTTCAACTTATTCTTTTTGTATGATGTTAGAAAATGTAATATTAAACATTTTGAAATTAATTAGAATTTCTCGGGAACTTAAAATATTTCTCCCAATTTCGCATTAAATGAAAAAGTCCGGAAAACTTGGCACTTTTGACAAACTGACCTGCATTCTCCAAACATCCTACTGTAGTAGTTTTGTAATCTGTTGACGTTCATACCCGTAAAATCATATCTGATGGATTCCACGTGAAACATCAAAACAAAGAGAAATCTTTTACTTCAGAATTTATTTAAAGCATTACCACGTTTGGAGGTGTCCAATAAGGCAAAATTTGAACAATTTTATTGGCAACTTGCGGTGGGGAGGGGTTGAATCGCTACTTGTGGACTGTGATAATTGAGATTTAATTTGTAACAGAACATTTTTTGTTTTTGGCATAAAACGAGCTGTGCGTGGGTTACTGATGTACTTTTTTCTTACTTGAAAGGTCTATGTATGCCGTTATGTATGGCACAAGCGTCGCACGGTGCTGTGGGTCCCAGAAAGATGACTTCGCTTTGAATTTGAGCGATAGCCAGTGTTATGTTCGATTTGAGAGCATTGGTCGATTGCGGTTAATTGGCATAGACTTGCGACATCAGAAAAAGTATAGTGAGGTGAAGTTGCATGATGTTGGCGGCCAATTCACTCCAGCTCCGTTAGAGAAACAAATGCAGAGATGCGTTTATGCGAATGTCCATTGTGGTGTGTTGTATGGTACATGGTGCTCTCCTGCTGGAACAACATGTCTATGTCCTGGGGAACACTGTGTGGCTTGGCGTTGGCCAATACATGGCAATTTCTTTTAATACAGCTATTCTTCCAAAAATACGTCTCGTCGCTGAAGATGATGTTTGTGTCAAAATTGAGGCCCACTTCCAAACGGTCCGAAGTCCAATCAGAAAACAGCTGGCGTACAAATTTTGTATTAATACTTCTGCCATGCAGAAGTTATTACAGTGTTTTGTTTTTACAGTTTACGTGAAGTCAATTTGCTTTACAATTGGCAAAAGAAAAAATACTTAATAAATTAAAATCTTCGCTTATTCGCTTATGTTCTAATCTATAAGATATAACCGATACGTGTAAACATGTTCTTTTAAAAACTTTTGAAGACGATGGCGCAATAGTCGAATTAGAAACGTGACTTTGATAGTGTAATTAAAATGTGCAAACATTTGTCAAACCCAAAATAGCGTACTTTGGACCTTCACTTGTTCCAGTTCTTGTTACATCTGTAGTGTTGATTCTCCGAACAAAATATTTCACTGCTTCAAAAGTGTCTATGTGAAATTTCATTAGTCGAGTCGTTAGATAGTGACAAAATAATTTCGCATTTTTTTCGTTTTTCCTCTCTGTACGTTGGAGAGTCGATTTCAAAGCGGCACCGCGTCTGGCGGAAAATGCGCGCTCATTGACATGAGCGACTGAACAAAAAAAAAATAGATTTGGCAGATGCAGACAAAATAACATGACCGCCACAGACTATGGGGATCGACCCATACTATTTAAACTACCACACTATATAATTTTTTTGTCGTAATTCTACATGGATCATTATGTTAAAGATAAGACAAAACATTTACATTATTGTAATGAATTCTTTTTTCAGTTAAAGATAAAAAGCAAATAAAAATTGAAAAACATGAACTTTTGTGAATTATTATTTGGCATGTACGTTTGTTTAACATTGCAGCCTATTTTGTCCATAAATTCTTATTTGTTTATCCGTCTTCTGTCAGGGGATTCTCGAAAAATATCCATGAATAATCGATAAATACGACAAAACTTTATCGCATTTTCGCCTCAACCGCAAAATATTTTCTCAAGTATTTCACTAATATGAAAATTGCGCATAACTTCAGCCGCAAACCAAACAGAGTAGGGTAAAATTTGAAATATGAATGAACATGAAGCAGAAGAGAAGTAGTAGACCGACCATAAACTTTTCAGTTTGTGGCAAAAATATATTACAAAAGTTTTCATCCATAAAATAGCTGAAGAGCAAAAATGATCCATAGACAGGTACGACGAGTTAAAGTTTCTTATTGTAGGCCATTTATAACGCTGAAGAGGCAAATAAACCTAAATATACGGCTGCAATGTGCAAAACAACGTTAACAAATTAAAACAACGAGAACAATAGCAAAGGATAACAGAGAACTAGTAATTGAAAATGCCATTAGACGAATTGAATGAAAAATAAGGACACCAACTGCCTTTGAGGAAATATTTTGGTTATTATACAGTGCCGCTCACTTGAATAGCACCCCCTTTAAATATTTTTCTAAGCTCGATTTTTTCCAAAATAATAATTACAACAAACTGGTTGTGCTTTTATAAATTATATTTCACATATTTACTGTAATCCAATAACATAAAATTTCTTTCATTTTAATGAATTAAGTACTAAAACATTAAACACAAAAAAAAAGTCCGGAATTCAATTTGGTTCATTTGAATAGCCCCCCTTACAAACATTAGATTATGCACGAAGACATTAATTTTAAATTAAAGGTGTTATTGTTTGCTTACATCTAATTTAAAAATAAGTATTTTAAGTAAAATTTAGTAGTGGGTGCTTCCGCCCTGGTTGAAAATGCATTCGTATACATATATTCTGTTCGGTAAAGAATCATACAGTTTTATGATTAGGTCCAGCGAAATACACGACCAAGCCTGTTTAATTCCATTAATGAGTTTACTTTTGCTTGAACATTGCTTGCCTGATTCGTACACCTTGCGTAATAGCCATCCCCAGGCGCTTTCAATAATGTTTAAGTTTGGTGAGTAAGGCGGCCAGTTCATAACCTCAACATTTTGGCTTTCAATCCATGATTTGACGACTCTTGCTGTATGGATTGGATATAATAAGAGATCGCCACCATACCATAACTCCACCTTCCCGGCTGTGTAATCGACTGAGTAGATGTTTCTCTTTTCAGAGATCATGGAAGTAGTAATTATATCCATCAGGAAAATATAATTCTATTCAAACCTCTCGTACGACTATGATGTACGAATTAAGGCGACGTTCCTTACGGAAATTGTCTAGCGGTGGTTTATTTTTAAGTCTCAAGCGTTGCAAGTGTGCTGCTTTTTATATAACTCTCTTTACCGTTGATACACTTGCACTTACGCTAGCTTATTCCTTGATTTTGGCAGCAGAGTCGTGTGAAGTTGAGGCATATCTCAGAATAGCTCTCTTGCCAGCGGCTGTAATAGCACTTGCTGTTGGACCTTTTGTCAAAGTGTGAACGTACCATTGTTAAAGTGTGAACGTACTTTGATATTTGAACACTTCCCAAATGTATACTGGCAGTGTTAATACAATAAATTCCTTCTTCTCTTTTGGGCGTTCATCGAATACACACGTGTTTTATTTTTTCCACTAGCAGAGCATGAGGTAAACTATAACTGGATATAATCATTCCTAGAGGTTAACAGGTTATGGGCCCAGGCACAAATAAAAAAAAAAAAAATGAGAATTGACCAAAGTCAAGCGTTTCTTCAATTAATCCCGAAAATATAAATCGGACGCGAAAGAAGAAAAAAGAAAATTAACAGTTTATCCCGATTATAGCAAACAGCAATCGGAGGTGTTAATAAAAAGTGCCGCTTATAAGTAAAAAACTTCACACAAATAACCTAACAAAAAAAAAAAACCAAGAAAATGGCGGGAGATAAAATTAAAATCGAAAGGTTACACGGGCGAGAAAATTATAACACGTGGAAAATACAAGCTAAGTCGTACCTAATAATCGGGGGATACAAAAGCAACATCGAAGCAGCGCCGGCCACAACAGCAACAGCTACAGAGGAAGAAAAAGACCAAAAAGCATTGTGCGAAATATTTTTATTGGTGGATGAACACATCCTATCACACATAGAAAATTGCAAAAATGCTTATGCCGCATGGTCAAACTTAGAACAAACATTCGCTGACAGCGGTCTCGGCCGAAAAGTCGATTTGTTGAAACAGTTAGTGCAATTACGTCAATCCGATTGCGAATCAACTGAACAGTACGTAAACAAAATGATTGCCGCCGCGTCGCAAGTCAAAAGAGTCGGTCTAAACATCGATGACGAAATCGTAGCATCATTAATGCTCGCAAATCTGTCTGACGAATATAGGCCGCTGGTATTGGCCGTCGAAGGCTCTAAAAAAAAACTATCATCAGACGTAGTAAAAAATTTATTATTACAAGAGGTTAAACCAATCGATAAAACCGAGAATACTGCATTCTTCAACAGACAAAAATTCAAAAACTCGCAGAAAAACATAAAACAACAACGCAAACAAAAAATAAAATGCGATTACTGTAAACGTGATGGTCACTACGTATCACAATGCCGCAATAAAAAACGCGATGAACAAAAAAATAATAGCAAAAGTCAACAGCAGTCATTATACACTGCGTTCTTATCGCATAATTCGCATAGTGCATCATTTTTGTCACATGAATCAAACGATTTTTTTATAGACTCCGGCAGCACATCACACATGACAAAAAATAAGTCAATTCTGTCTAATGCATGTGAATGCACAGACCTAGATGTTGTTACCGCGAATAAAAGCAAAATGAGCATCGAATGCACTGGTGATATAAATCTCGGTTTAATAAACAACAATAACAACATTTCGGCAACCCTAAAAAACGTACAATATTCACCCGATTTATGCGCAAATTTGGTTTCTGTCGGCCAGTTGGCCAAAAAAGGTAAACGAATTGTTTTCGAAGATGACTGGTGCAAAATTATAGACAGATCCTCAGAACAAACAATTAGCACAGCATCTTTAGTAAACAATTTGTATAAATTAAATTGTGAAATCGATCAACCTAAAGCTTTTAGCGCTACATTATGGCACCGCCGCCTCGGCCATATTTGTAATGATAGCTTAAATAACATAAAAAACGCGGTAAACGGTATAAATTTTTCCGACAACAAGAACAAAACTGAAAAATGCACCACTTGCATAAAAGGCAAACAAACGCGCCAAATTTCACGAGAAGCTGGAACACGCGCAACAAAACTTTTGCAATTAATTCACAGCGACGTGTGCGGCCCAATGGCTGAATCAGTGTCCGGCTATAAATATTTTGTATCATTCGTCGATGATTACAGCCGAAAAGTATTCATAGCTCCAATAAAAAATAAATTTGAAGCATTTAATAAATTCACCGCGTTTAAAACATATGCTGAAACACAGTGCGCAGCAAAAATTCTAACTCTGCGTACAGACAACGGCGGTGAATATTGCAGTGATAAATTTGAAAATTTTCTAAAAAATAATGGCATCGAGCATCAAAAAACCGCGCCGTACACACCAGAACAAAACGGTGTGGCGGAACGTTTTAATCGAACACTCATCGAACGCGTGCGTTGCATGTTAATCGACGCAAATCTACATCAACGTTATTGGGCCGAAGCAGCTATAACGGCTGCGTATACCATCAATCGCACTCCATGCAGGGGAAATTCCATCACTCCTGAGGAAATCTGGTCGGGCAAGAAACCAGATCTCTCGATGTTGCGTGTTTTTGGGTGTAAAGCCATGGTACACATACCAAAGGAAAAGCGGAAAAAACTGGACGTCAAATCAACCCAGTGCATAATGTTCGGTTACAGCTCTGAATCAAAGGCGTACCGACTTTATAACGAAACAACAAAACAAATTATCATCAGCCGTGACGTCGTGTTCATCGAAAATGAAAATGGCTCACAGGTAAGCTCGAATAAAAATGACAATTTCCGTCTTGTTTCATTGAAAAACACAGAGCCAGAAGACAACGAGTCGCTCACCATGAGAATTAATGACAACAGCGGTTCAGGGGGCGAGCAGTTAAAAAGCGAACCGCAAATTGACGCTAATTCACCTGAGGCCATCAACGCCACTGATGGGCAAAACGCAACCATGACTGAAGTACGAACTCAGCACGATGGTGAAACCCCTGGTCATTCGAGTAACGACGAGTTCACCGATGCTCTGGACGATGAAAGCGATCCGACATATGTACCCGACGTTGACTTCGATGAAACTTTATCACAAAGACGCTCATCTCGAATAGCCAACAAAAAGGATAGACCGACCTACACATTTCTCACAAGTGATATTCCACAACACGATCCGCAAACAGTTTCACAAGCAATGACACGAGACGATGCTGAGCTATGGCAAACAGCGATGAAAGACGAATTGGAGTCACTACACGCAAACAAAACCTGGTCGCTGGTGGAAATGCCGAAAGATGCAAAGGCAATAAAGTGCAAATGGATATTCAAGACGAAGCGAGACTCAAATGGAAATATAATTAGACACAAGGCGCGTCTAGTAGTGAAGGGGTACTCACAACAATACGGCATCGACTATCATGAAACGTTTGCGCCTGTGGTAAGATACTCCTCAATTCGCTTTCTCTTAGCTCTGGCAGCCAAACAAGATTTGAATGTGAGACAAATGGATGTAGTAACTGCATTTCTACACGGTGATCTAGAAGAGACGATTTATATGCAGCAACCGGAGAAATTCGACGATGGTTCAGGCCGAGCATGTAAGTTGCACAAGTCTCTTTACGGGCTAAAGCAAGCTAGCCGTGTTTGGAACGAATGCTTGAACGACGTGCTGGTTAAATTTGGTCTCAAACGGTGCGAAGCTGATCAGTGCATATATTTTCTGGTCAAAGGCAAAACAAAGTTATTCGTCGCAATTTATGTCGATGATTTAATCATAATTTCCAATAATAATCAATTGGAGCATCAACTTCAAATTATGCTGAGCAACAACTTTCAGATGAAAGATTTGGGCGACGTTTCATCAATTCTCGGCATTCACGTGAAGCGCAACAAAACTGCTGGTACAATTGCGATCGATCAATCGCAATATATAAAGGAAATGTTGCAGCGTTTTGGCATGAGCGATTGCAAAGCAGTTTCCACACCTATAGACATCAATCAAAAACTGTCATCGAAAATGGGACCGTCTACTCCAGAGGAAATAGAAGAAATGCAAGGTGTCCCATATATGCAAGCAATCGGCTCGCTACAGTTTGCAGCACAAGTCACGAGGCCAGATATTTGCTATGCAGTGAATTTCCTTAGCCGTTTCGGGCAAAACCCCGGTAAGTGTCATTGGTCTGCAATAAAACGCATTTTTAGATATTTAAAAGGCACAATCGACAAGCAAATCGTGTATAAGAGACGATACGACGAACTGAAGGGTTTTTGCGATGCAGATTGGGCCTCCGACCTTGATGAACGAAGATCAACATCTGGTTACATCTACACCATGCAAGGCGGCGCAATCTCCTGGGCCACCAAACGGCAAAAAACAATAGCGTTGTCAACAACCGAAGCAGAGTTCATGTCCATGGTGTCAGCGATCCAAGAGTTAGTGTGACTTAGACGATTGTACACTCAGTTGGTTCCCAACGAACCGGCACAGATAGCACTGAACTGTGACAACAAAAGCGCCATAGCATATGCAACAAACAACAGCTATTCAGCTCAAACAAAACACATTGAGATAAGAGCAAATTTCATTAAAGAAAAGGTCGAGTCAGGTATGATTAAATTATCCTATTTGCAAACTGATTATAACGTAGCTGACTTCTTAACAAAAGGTGTCACCACCACAAAACAAATCTTATTCTCAAGCAAAATCGGTTTGAAATAGTTTTTTTTTGTTTATTGCATATTAATGGCTTAACCCAACCTTAATACAGTTAAACTTTTTTCATTTTGTATTAATAATAAGTAATACTGAAATGTATGTATTTGATTTTAAATTGAAAATTCAAAAAATATATAATAGCAAATAGCTTTAAGAATGAATTGTTAATAGTTTTTTTTTAAGTGTTTACCGAAAAACAGCCATGAGGTTTTCTGGAGGTTTCCCTCAAACAAATCGTCCTCCATAATGAAATGAATTAAATTAAATTAATGTAAAGTTGAGCAAATGAATCGTTCAGGGGGCGTGTCAAAGTGTGAACGTACCATTGTTAAAGTGTGAACGTACTTTGATATTTGAACACTTCCCAAATGTATACTGGCAGTGTTAATACAATAAATTCCTTCTTCTCTTTTGGGCGTTCATCG
This sequence comes from Philornis downsi, assembly GCA_019455685.1. NCBI lineage: Eukaryota > Metazoa > Arthropoda > Insecta > Diptera > Muscidae > Philornis > Philornis downsi. The sequence goes on from JAHXMU010025486.1 coordinate 38,268, forward strand.
AACACACACGTGTTTTATTTTTTCCACTAGCAGAGCATGAGGTAAACTATAACTGGATATAATCATTCCTAGAGGTTAACACCTTTCACATTATTTCCATAGTCTTCGATGTCACGTAAATATGTCGCTACAACTTTGCGACTTCCATTAGCTTTTCTGGCTATTTGACTTCTTGTAAGTTTTAATTTTAATTTTTTTAGCTCGGCCCATTTTACTTAAAATCGATTGTTTTACATTTAATTATGCACAATTACTGTAATCCGATTTGATGTATGATGATCTGCAGAAGACTTTCACACTTAAACTGATTACCACGTGAGGGGTGCTACTCAAATGGACCAAAAAAGAAGAACACATTTTTCACCTATTTGAAAGAAAAGATCGAATTAAAGTAAGGGGGACACTTCCATAACTTGACATTTTTTGTAGGTGATGTGTCGAAGTAGGAGAAACAAATAAGTAAAAACTGAACCGTTATGTGAAGTGTACTTTAAATAGTAGTCACTACCGTTAAATGATTAGGGGGCGCCATACATATCATAATTATTATGAAATGAAAAAAATACCGAGGAGACTGAAATTTCCTATATCTACTTCAAGCGATATTGTATGTGAAAAGTTTACTAGATTGTATGCATAATTCTTAAAGCAAGATAAATAAACTAGGTGGTACTTGAAACACACACTCACACTCAATGGGTTTTTAGTTCAGGACTCACTGAACTATTTAAACGAGACCATATCTAACAAAAATTGGATATGGCGAATTTTAAAGTAATCACATTTGTTTGATAAGTCATAATCCCCATAACTGTGTGTCTACCAGCCAGCCAGCTAGAAAGACAGACGGACTTACGGAAAGCCATGAAAGGCATTTGGTCAAAAAGTACTTGAACCTTTAAACGTCTCATTCTGGATATCAAATGATGCATACTTTCATTTATTCAGGTGGAGGTATAAATAAATATTGAGTCTTCGGCAATTTGATTGTAAGGCTATGATTTCATAACATGACGTTATCATTAGGGAGAAAGGGAGTAATAATTTCATATATAGAATATAAACAAATTCCCTTGCATTCCATGAATGAAACACGGGAGAGATTCTCACATTCAGTTAGGTTACAAGCGTTCGACTTTTAAAAACGCTCAATGGAGCCTGCAGTTTAACGACGATTTCAAAGCATTTACAAGACTTGTCGATTACTCGACTACTCTAAGTGGTTGTCGGACACATCGAGATGATCGCCGCTCAAATAATGATAGGTGGCGATATGCGGAATGGAACTTGCGGTTATACGAAGTATAGTCGCGTGTACTAACCATCGCGCCATTGTCGACCATAGTATTACATATACTGATTTTGATATTAAAGAATACATTTTAAGATGGTTTTCCGAAAATTTTAAACATGTATTTACGCCATATCTCGAAAACTGGTCAAAACTTGTCAGCTCAAAAACCATTCTCATGTTGAAAATGTCCATACTTTATATACGATCAATACAAATTAGTTCCTGAATAAAATTAGTAATAATAGTGCAACATGTAAAACTGTGTAACGTTTGATTATCCAAATTTTATAAACACTTGACAATTAAGATATCTTCTACTCAGAAATTTTAAAATATCGGCCATCTTCTGAGAATGGCTATCTCAAATTATATATTAGCAGGTTTCTTCACTCAGCACATCTTCTTCTACCGACTGAAAACGAATGCCTCTATGTGTATATTTGAGCTTTGGAAAGAAAAAACTCGGCCGTAGATGAATACGGTGGTTGTTCAACAATAGTTGTTAGTTTTCCATGGGTTTCCTTTCTACAAATTTTACCTTTTTTGTCGAATAATCAAAGAAAAGCGTCAACATTACCTTGAACTTTGTTTGATTTTAATGTGCTTTTCTCAGTTTAGGCCCAGATAAAAGGTGTCATTCCGACTGGTTTGCATGTCAAACTCGTAAACTCAAGCGTTTTATGAATATGGAGTTTAAATTAACTTGTTTCAATATAGGGTGATTTTCTAAAATTTGAGATTTTCAGGTTGGCGGCAGTGGTTGGTAATGGCGTCCAAACATCATCTGTCAAAGTGAAAAGTGTACAGTATACTTTGCCATTTCATCATGGAATGACGAATGACCTACCACAACGTCTAATTTTTGGTGAATGGGCCTTACAAAAGCTCAATGAAAATCCGCTGTTTTATCGAAAAATTGTGTTAAGCAATGAAGCTCACTTCTTGCTGAACGGATACGTACACAAGCAAAACTGTCGCATCTGGAGTCATGAACAGCCACAAGCCCTACATGAATTACCGATGCATCCCGAGAAAACGACAGTCTGGTGTGGTTTATGGGCTGGTGGCATCATCGGTCCATTTTTGCCCCAATTGCCTAAGTTGAACTTGGTTAACATGTGATTTCATCAGGACGATGCAACATGCCACACTGCTCGTAAAACAATGGATATGTTGAGGGATGAATTTGGTGAGTAGCTTATCTCTTGATTTGGCCCCCAAGATCCTGCGATTTAACGACGAAAAATTGGACCTTCCGAATGGGCATTTTAATTTAAAAATTAAATGGCAAAGACCAATTTATCGATTCCAATAAAAAATTTTAATATATGATGCAAATTTGAGTGTCTTCAGCGACCTTTACTTAATTAGGGTTTTAAAGAAAATTCAGGGTTTTTGGAACTAATCGAGCGGTAACGCATTTCACGACCAAACAATCGTGTAGAATGGTGCGAATTGATTCGTGAGACATATAAATTTCAGCGGCTATCTCTCTTGAAATAAATTTCCTTGGCAGTATCGATGTGTACCACTCATATGCTCATGTTGTGGATAACATCGATTTTTTAACAATGATTTTCAGTGATTCGGTACATGAAATTCCATTTGCAACACAAAATGTTTGTGAGAAAATAAAACCGAATTAATACAGAACAAAAGTTTCGTTTTGAAACAGAAAGAAGAGTTCAAAGCACTAAGTACAACTTTAGCAGTACTTTTAAAGCCGATTGAGCGATGTCCGCCTGTTCGGCTTTTCACAGTCTAATATTTTGGCAGATCGTAGCGTCACCTTTCATACATATGTGTATCCGACATATTTTCCAATTGTGTCTGTCCTGGCAACCCTTTTTAGTTTGTCTAACATGAATTCCTTTAATATTTCTTTTTATACTGCCTGCGAGGACAACACACACAACATATCAATTAGTTTGTATCGAACATTGAAACTGATCAGACCTTACGACGTTCGTCTCTCGATGGTATTTCACGACATTGTATTCATACATCTCAACACATTCTGTCCTGGTTTATTGATATCGATGACAAATCTCGGCAAGATTTCGTCCTCCCACTAGCCCATCCGTTCCTGACAAATTTCAGAAGTGGGATCATGAATCGGTTCGGTATTAATGGCGTGCACGTGTAGAAAAAGAAAAGAAAAACAGTTGTGAATTACGGGTGCGTCTTATGGAGAAGTGGGCTATAGTACAGCTAAAACAAAAATTATGAGAATTCGGATTAAATCGGGAAGTAAATCGGAACTCATTAAGCGTTTGGGACAAACAAATATTCTACTGCATGACGACGTGAGTGTAGGTCATGACATGGAGGAGAAACAACAACAGCAGAATTTGCAGAACACTGAAGTAATAACAACGACAACGGAGAATATGGTAGACGAATTGAGGGGTGACGTTTTGCGTCTCCAGCGGACTATGGAGTCGCTCACTCAACAATTACAAACAGCGTGTGTGTGTCGACGGTTACTTGTGTGGCAACAAATATCAAGCAATATGCGTCGAATTTAACAACAACAACAAGGCGAAATGATACAAGCGTGTCTTTCAATGGTATGACACAGCCGCAGTCGAACTTGTTTCATAATACGATGGGTATGTGGGGACACCAGTCAAACATAACAATGCCTTTTCAAAATATGTGCGTGCAAGATCATGACAATCGGATGTAGAGAACAAATTGGCCGTTGCATACGTCAGCAATGCAGAATACACTGCCGCCGCTTCATATGCCACACACTTCGTCTATAATGTCATCAACTAGTGGAGCAAGCATGCCCAATATATTTGTGTCACCTATGAAATGTTTTAACCCTTCACCTGCATCGTATGTATGTGCCGAATAAAAATACGTTTGACAATCATAACAGAATAACATCTAATGTGACTAATAATCCGTCGTTTGCATTTAATGATCATTGTAGTGTACGTGAAGTTGTTGAGGCTTTGCCAACTTTCGACCCTAACAGTGACGTTATCACTTCCGTACAATTTATTGAAAGAGTCGAGGAATTGAAAGACGCTTATCATTGGAATGATGGATTGGTGTTATTCGCGATTAGAAGTAGACTATTAGGTGCCGCGATATTATGGGTTGACTCACAACCAATATTTAAAAACTGGCATGATTTTGTTACCGCGTTTATGTACGACTTTCCAACTGTGTTAAACAGGGCCAATATTCATATTCAGATGATGAAAATGCGCCAAAAGAGAGAGGAAAATTTAATACAATATTACTATATGTTGGCAATTGGTCGTCGTGGTCAACTAGATGATAATGCTATCATAGGATATATGGTAAACGGTTTATGGGACGACGGTGTGTGTAAAACACTTTCCGCAATGTCATTTGTAAAGTGTTCCGATCATTTAAAATCCTTGCAGAATATCGTGGCAGGTGCGGAAAGACGAATATATGCAACTCAGTCACAACTAAAACAATATTTTCCATTGAAAAATAATATCGAGCGTAAAGATAAAGAAGACACATGTACGAAATCGACATCTAAATCGGGTTCAACGTGCTATAATTGTCGGGAAGTTGGACATGTATCGCGAAATTGTCCCAAACCACAAAGAAAACCCAGAGATCCGGTAACCGTTAGAGTGAATCCAAAAGTTGTGACAAAGAATATTAAATTGGGCAAGGAACAGCGCAATGCACTGATAGACTCTGGAAGTGCCGTGTCTCTGGTAAAACAATCCATGGCGGAAAATTAAATTGTGACGTTACACAATGCGACAAAACATTCCAAGGCTTTGCTGGAGGAGAATACAAGTGTGCGGGAAAAATAAAAAAAGTTAAAGTGGCAATTGATGAGCAGTGCTATAATTCGGAATTGTTTATAATCGATGACAATACTATGACATATGATGTCATAATCGGACTGGACATTTTATCAAACGGCCGTGCAGTAATCGAGAACGGAAATTGCCAATTGTATGGCATACAGGACGATAAAATACAGTATGGCGATAATTTACAATCCAATAGGACCAACTGTTGCGACTACTTGCTAAATACTCGAATTGTTTTAGCGATAACTTGAATGGACTCGGTAAATGTAGCGCGATGAAGATGGAGATTTCAGTAACATCCCCCAAGCCAATTGTAAGAAAACCATACGCGGTACCGATTCCAAAACAACAAGTGGTTGATCGTATTGTAAGTGAACTATTGGACTTGGACATAATACGTCCGTCATCGTCAGTATAGGCATCTCCGATAGTATTAGCGCCAAAGGTTAATAGCGAAGATAGGTTATGTGTAGGCTATCGGGCATTAAATGCGGTCACCGAAAAACAACCATGGCCGATGCCTACAGTAGAGGGTGTATTGGCTACTCTCTCAGGTAAGAAGTATTTTATCGAAAAAGTTCACAGCTTTCGTCACTTGTAATGGGCATTATGAATTCAATCGCATGCCGTTTGGGCTAAAGAATGCGCCTTGTACATTCCAAAAACTTATGGCGAGGGTGACGGAGCCGTTGAAGGGAAAGGTGGTCAGCTACATCGATGAAGTTATTGTAGCATCAAATACGTTCGACAAAGCACTACACAATTTGGAAGAATTTTTGAAACTGATTCAACTTGAGGGGCTGACGCTTAGAGTCTCAAAATGTTTCTTTATGAAAAGCAGTGTCAGTTTCCTGCGGCACGAAGTTGACGAGAATGGTATTCGCCCCAGTCGAATCAAAACCATAGCGAATGAAAAGTTTCCAAGACCAACAAATGTAACGGAAATAAGACGTTTCCTGGACTTAACTGGGTACTTCCGTAAGTTCGTTAAGAATTATGCTTATGTTGCTACATCACTAACCAAACTGACAAGAAAGGACGTTCCTTTCAATTGGTCTGTCGAATGTGAAAAAGCTTTCAGGGAGTTGACCGAAGCTATAACCAGTGAACCTGTCCTGGGTATATACGACATCAAGAAAGAGCAAGAACTTCACACGGATGCTAGTAGCAGTGGACTTGCCACAATTTTAATTCAGAAAGAAGATGATGGGACGAAAACACCGATAGCGTATTCCAGTCGTGTTTGTAGTTACGCCGAGAGCAAACAGCATGTGTACGAGTTGAAGATTTTGGCAGTAGTCGAAGCCTGTGAACGATTTCGGCTATATCTTCTGGGTAAGCATTTCAAGATCTACACCGACTGTGCCGCAATTTCGAGTATGAAGACAACAACACCTATAATTCCACGAGTGTCACGTTGGTTGCTGAAATTGCTCGAATATGATTACTCAACTTGTCACCGTCCAGGAAAACAGATGGCTCATGTCGATGCAATGAGTCGTGCGCCAGTTGAACAACCAACAGATGCAAAGTATGTCACATCAAAGTTGATGACGATCGAAATATCGGACGAAGATTGGATTCTCACCATGCAAAAACAAGATGCCAAATTAATACGAATACTCGCTATACTAAAGGGTGAAATTGAACCGGATCAACGAGCACACTACGCTAATACATTTCTGATCAAAAGACACCGATTATACAAGAAAACCAATGACGACGGAGATTTTCTGGTTATTCCACGGGGCTTACGGTGGCGAATTGTAAGGCTCTGCCATGATGAAGTTGGACATCCAGGAATAGATGGCACCGTAAAGGAAATTATTCAAAATTTTTGATTCCGACGAGTCCGAAATTTTGTTAAAGCCTACATTAAGTCGTGTATCGAATGTTGCTACAACAGAGAACCGGCCCGAAAGGAGTGTCAACTATACGGAATGGAAACTCCGCTGATACCATTTGAAGTGATACATATGGATCACCTAGGACCTTTCATCAAAAGTCGAAGAGGTAATGAATATATTCTTGTCATTGTCGATGCGATGACTCGGTACACCGTCATTGTATCTGTCAAATTAACGAAGACGAAACCAGTTTTAGATGCTCTGAATCATTTGACATTATTCTTTGGCTTGCCCAAGCAAGTTGTTACTGATAGCGGTTCAGCCTTCACATCATCAATGTTCAGCGTATATTGCCACGAAAATGATATTCATCACATCAATGTTGCCGTGCGAACACCACGAGCCAATGGACTGGCCGAGCGATTCAACCAGACGGTGTTATCATACTTGAGAACATCACCGAACTCCAAAGATTGGGACAATGAGCTGCGTAATGTGCAGAAGTCTACGAGGGTCTAACGTGAGTCTCGTCGTGAAGGCCTTACCCACGGTGTGCGACACACTGGGCATATTACAATGCGATTGCCGAGGCCCCCCTGGGATAGCCAAGTAGAAACTTGGGCTATCTATGAAAAGGGGCTGACAATTGTGCTATTAACACATATTGGCAGCCCTTTCTTCGCAGCCAGGAGATACCAAATTGATTATGCTAGTATGGAACATAATCCCCATTGGAGGAGGTGAGGCCTATCTTACCACCTCTGCTACTCTATGGGTCTGTAGCACCCGGTTGCAACGCAACTCCACATTCGAGCACAAAGTATCTATCAGCGATTTTGGTATCAACCACAACTCCCGTGATGCTCCCACTAGGGGTCCAACACCAAATGATCAGGCGGGAACTCAGTCCCGGGGCCTCCTGATCCCCACGCTGCACATAGCAAAGCTACTACCAAAATTTATATACCATACTTCACGGGATTGGTCGCCTTGTGGCAAAAGATACAGACTGGACATTTTTACATACCTGCAGGCACGGAAACCCCAGGCAGATGGAACGGTCGATACTACATTGCAAGGATGCAGTATCCTCACCGGTGGGAGGCGGGGAAAACTCCAAACCCCTTCCGTTCGGCGATGGTGAACGGCAACCATGAAATATAGACATAGGGAAGAACCCATGCCTGTCCGTACCCCCCGAGAGATCAACAAGATACAGATGACAGGCACGAACCCGAGACCTGCCCGTGTGTATCCCTATCACCCCCGGTACCAGACAAAGCCTCTGGTCAAACTTCGTAGATAATCTAACTCTGTATAAAATCTACTTCCAGTTTCAACCACTTGCGGCCAAGCAACTGGTGCCCCCGCAAACGAGCACACAGCTGCCGGCTATCAAGCTGAATGGGATTGTGGGATCAGTATAATCCGAACAGTCCCGAAGTCCCTCAACCCCCAGGTCAGACTGCCTTGAAAAGGTCAGCATACCCACTTGCCACAATTACGTCGCAGTAGCCCTACGCCTAGTAAACGCTCTGGCAGCAAACACAGTTGCTCTAGCCAAACCACCCCGTGTAGAGAGCATATTGCTAACCATCCAGTCATCCCCAGACCTTGTTATCGCTAATCCCTGGAGGTCCCATATATCTGCATATAAGGGACATTCGCACAAAACGTGCCGTCAGTCTTCGACTGGTGCACCACAATTGCACGACTTGCGCTCGGACAGGGCTCTCTTATGCAGGAAGTCATTGAGTGACCCATGTCCCGTCAGCAAGAAACCAAAGCAGAGGTAAAAATCAAAGTCAGGGTTTCTTCCAACGAACCTAACATCTGGCAAAAACCTAAATTTTGCACGTCCGTTCTGACTCTCTTCCCAACGTGTTTGCCATCTCGATAAGACACATTCGTCTAAGAGCCCCTATACTCAGCCCTACTCATGCTCTCTACCCCCTCAATGGGCCAGTCCGTTCCCATAAGTGCATACCCTTTCCTGGCCTTGAATTCCGTCGCGCGACGGATAACAACAAGATCCAGCGGGGCAGCACCCATCAGTACTTGAAGGGCCTCTGTCGAAACCGTACGACACACTGGCATGCAAGCCAATAACACCACTCTCTGACAAGAGAGGATCTTACGGTACCCGACTGCAGACTTCACCGATTCGTACCACACAGAGGAAGCGTAAGTTGCCATAACAACAAACAGCCCTTGATAGACAATACGAACAGCTCGTCTGCTAAGCCCCCAGTCACTCCTCAGCACTCGTCTAAGCTGACCGACAGCGCTAACCAGTTTCCCTCTCAGCCTATCCAAATGAGGCAAATAGTTCATTCGCTCTCCCATGGCAACACCCAAGTACTTCACCTCGGTGACGCACCTGAGCACAGACCCATCAGGCAAACGAACAAGAGGCTTGCGAGATAACCTACCCCGCGAGAGCATCATGTTGGTCTTATCGACAGCAACATCTACGCCGACATGTTCCGACCATTGCCTAACTATCGCCATCATGGCCAGAACCCTCCGTTCCACCTGAAAACGAGAGAGACCTTCAACCATGATGAGTAGGTCATCAGCATATGCGCAAACTTTGCACTGGTCACTTAGCTGCCGTAATAACGGGTCCATCATTAGTTTCCATATAAATGGACCGCAGATGGAAACCTGCGGGCAGCCACGAACAACATCGAGTTCCACCGCACTATTTGCCCCAACTACTCTAGCTGTTCTGCCACAGAAGTAACTACGCCAAAGGCCCAGGTCCTAGCACCCTACCTCATGAAGCCTTTCCAACACCCTCATCCACAACAGGTAATCGAAAGCGTCCTTGAAGTTCACGAATACACCGAGAACATACTTCTCAGTGGATACGCTCACGCACCTCTGAACGTGGATCCAGGCATCCTCAACACTACGACTCCTTGTAAAGCCGTATTGATAAGGGAACATGCCCTCAATGACTCTCTCACTCAGTCTTTGCACCATTATTCTTTCCAGTACTTTTCCAAGTACTGGAAGCAGGCTAATACCCCTATAAGAACGAGGGTTGCTCCTGATCTTATCGGTCGATTTTAGGAGAACAATGACATTGGCTGTTTTCCACTGACGCGGAAAATAGCCAACATGTACACACTGCCTCGAGGTAGTCCGGAATAGCCTTCCAGATGCTTTTACACATCTCTCCTGTTATTCCGTCCATACCGGGTGACTTACGAGGTCTGACAAGCGTCATGCTTTCCACGATCTCTGCTCTTTCCAGTTCTGGCGCACTGGGTACCACCTCCGAAGGAGGCGGGGCCAGAGCCCCAGACCTAGGAAAGAACTCCCGCAACAAAGCCTGAACGCAGTCCGCCCAGGAAGTCAGGATGGTATCACCATCCTTTATTCCTGAGACTTCCACGTTCTTGCCCTTTCCCCGACAGATGCGGTAGATATATTCCCAAGGATCATCTCTATGCTGAGTATGGAACTCGCGCCACTCTGACTCCTTAACGTCTATAAGCATTTGCTTATATTCATTAAGTCCGGCTCTATACGATGACCTGAGGCGGTCCAAGTCGGCGGCCTCTGTTCGCCTACCCCTCTGCAAACGTTTCCTGAGGCGTCGAACTTCTCTCCTCTTAATTCTCTTAATTCTTCTCTCCGACTTAATTCCTGTGTCCACCACCTCATTCTCCTCCTAGTACGCCGCACGCTCCTGGGAAGGAGACTTTCATTGACGCGGTGAACAGCCTCAACAATCGTTGATACCTGTTCATCCACCGTCATACGATTAAAAGCTTCTAAGGGCACATCGGCAGCCGCAGCTGCGATGTGTGACCCATATGCATCCCAGTTAACGTTCCTGGTGCGCCACCGCCTGATGCCTACGCTGCTACCTTCAATCCGTTCATAAGCGAGCACAACTTTAATATAGTTATGGTCACTCACAGACGGACTGACCTACCATCTAGTGTAACGTACACGAAGCCATTGCTGGATCGAGAATGCAAATTCCAAAAAAAAGTGTTCAACTTCTATGCATCATAGAATTAATATAGAGAGAGGACTACTGGAGCCTTTTATCTCTAGCAAGCAGTCGGGTGGAGGGGTTAGGGTCCTTCTCTACAGAAATCAGATTACGTATACAACAGTTATTATAGACTCCCTTTTTATTAAAAAAATATCTTTATCAAAATATACCCCGCTAAGGTGACTACAGAAAAACAAGAAAAACATGAAAAGGTGGATAATAGGAAACTGTCGTACATGCTTTAGTTTCCTCAGATGTCATGGAGAAAACGAATAAATACCCTCACCAACCATTGTCTTATAGTTCAAAAAATGTGTATTTAAGACCCCTAGCATGCGGACGCTATATCTACCGTTTCAGCCCACTCGAAAAAATCATCCAAAAACGGTTCTTAGCCAATCATACTGGTATAAATTGTAGTTTATTCAAAATAAATGTAATGTTTCGTAAGGAAATTTTAGAAATGAGTTACAAAAGTATATTATATTTACACTGTTAATAATGAAGCTTTAGATATGTACTAGAAAAGTAATAAAAAAAATCAACTATTCGTTAAAAAGAGAATTGTGCGGTTTTAAGAGAGTTCATCATAGCGAGTGTAAATATGTTCTTGCTCTTCATAATTTAATTCGTTATAGTGATATTTTTGGAGAATAGAAACATTATATTTGCAACAACATAAAGCCTAAGGAGAAAACATTATGAAGTTGCTCAGTACTAAACATGGTTCTAAAATGTTCGATCGAACAATGGTTATTTAATGATGTTCGGCCTTATGTGATGTAATTAATGTTAATTCATATTTCTTAATGTTACGCACAGAAAAAAAAAAATCAATTAAAATTTTCATTTGAGTCTCAAATTACATTGCTTAATACACGATAAACGTAATATTCAACGCAAGACCAAGTAAATAATAAGAAATCAAAGTTAAATTTGTAAACTTACCGACTGTTAGGATGAAGAAGGCCTTCTGCATTCAATGGTCGCTGGGTGTTAAATCTTTGTTTCCTAGTGAAGAATGTATGCATTATCTTGCGTTGGTTTTACAATACAGTTGTTAAAACATTGTTAATAATTCGAAGAGCTAATTTTAAGATAAATATTATATAAAAAATTCAATAATCAAAACTCAAATTAATACGATTCTATAGAACTCATTATGAGATGCGATGCTGTTGAGAAATGCCAAATGAAGGTCTGGTTCCGCAACGATATTTCAAAATATGAGTTGAAAGAACAAGAAATTTGCTTCCGAAGCCCTTTCCAGCAGACGTGGGGGTGTGGTAATGCCGTTTTTTTTTAAATCCCGTATTATAGCGGCAGATATGTAGCACGGATTCATGTTATAAAACCCAAGTCGCAATTAGTGGTAATTAATTGGAAATTTATCAGGCACTCCTGACGTGGCAAGAACACGATGATGAAGACGAATGGAAATTATTTTTCCCTCTTGTCTGGGTTATATGAAGGACCTCGCATCTAGTTATGTTTTCGCCCAAAGCTTTACTTGCTCGTTGTATAGCGTGTTGGATAACCTTAGATTTTTCTTATATTGAAAAAATAAGTTAATTTTCCGGAAACTTTTTGGTGCGCCTAAAGAAACGTGTTCACGCCGATATGGAATGAATTTCCGCAAGCAGACACTGGCGCTTGATCAAACCCCGTATTATCGGTGTGTTGCCGAAGTTACTTGTCGAGCTGTTGTTACGAGTCGTATGTCGTATATGTTGCCTTTAATCAATCCACGCAGCTGAATTTATAGTGATATATATTATCTTCAACCGGTCCTGAGATGGATGTTTAGCACCCTTTCTAGACAGAAATTTTAATCCGGTTAATGTTCTCCTTTCAAGAGTCTGTCGAAAAAGAAAGCTCCTAGACATCTTATGAATTCAAGAAGATGGTGTCAGTGACCTAATTATGTACATGTCAAAGTACATAAATCTTTATTTCTTAGAGCAACTTTCCTATCACAATTTTCACCATAAAAATTGAGTTTAATGTGCAAATGCAAAAAAA
>JAHXMU010025491.1:0-13731 GCA_019455685.1 Philornis downsi
ATTTTTGTACACAGACAGACAGATATTCATTTTTATATATATAGATTTTTTAAGTAAAAGAATTTGTAATTGGAATTTGGAACTCTAAAGCTTGTTGTGCAGAAATGAGATTATTGAATTTTATGTATTTGCTTGCTCCAGTAGTTACTCCTTGTACAATGACAGTTGTATCATTTAACCTAACCAGCTAGCAACTATTCTGGAAAGTAAACACCAAGTTAAAATGTAATTTTTCTAAAAAAAAAACTGTAGTCTTCGTTGCTAACAGCTTGTCTCCGGGCTTGTATTTTTTGGACCACCACCACTGACACTATTCAATACATATATGTAAGTTTTGAGATCGAAATAATACTCTTTCATCTCCCCCAACCCCATAAGCACAATTCCCGGCATCGGTTTTCAGAGTCAAATCCTCTTCTCTTTGAGATCACGCCTTGTCATTTCATTCCGAGCAAAGCATCCAAACTATTCCATCGATCTTTTTCGCTTTATAATTTTTGGTTGGATGTCTGTTTTAATGACTCACCTAATGAAGGGAAAAGTAATGAAGTTCTTTAGTGAATTAAGTGATTTTCTCACAATTCAGCTTATTTTGATTGGAGTGGGCCATGCTCATAAACCTTGGGGACCACTGGACGGGTCAATCTTACCTACTCTTTACTTTTACTCTTTTCCTGTGTACTTACATTCTTGTACTAGTGAATATTTTTTACTTCCTTAGCCGTTTTTGGCATCTGTGTGACAGTAGGAGTATGTTTGTGTAAAAGCGTGTCCGGCTTCTTTTGTTAAATTTGTCACAGAAATGATGGTTGAATGAAACAACGGACGATGGGGCGACAGGCGCATTTTTGCTTTTATGGATGACAAGGTTTGACGATCGGTTTTGTGTGAGGTTGGTGTAATAATTTGCGGCCAATTATCAGATTGCAGAGGTAGTGCGGTAGTACACCTTTTGGTTTTCGATCTAATATTCTTTTTTTTTTTGCTTAAATCGAATAATGAAACGCCTTTTTATTTTACATTCAGGTACATACATAGCGAATAAAAGAAATTTGATATCCAAGCCTATCTATGTGTTTGGGAGCTTAAAAAAAAATGGAAAAAATTGATGGTTTAAAATAGGTTTCTCTCGTAAGATCCTCAAAAACTAAATAGCGTTAGTTGTCTCCATGAAAATCCTAGTTTTAAGGAAATCATAACGTTTCAATTAACCGTGCTAATAGAAATGACTATTTCCCCCAAATTTAACATTGGTTTTCTGTTTTTGGCGAATTACGAATTGAATTCGAACTGCAAGTTTGCCAGCTCAAGACTGTTTATATTATATACATACATATAGGTTTCAAAACCGCCAGTGTGGTAAGGCTGTCAGCTGACACATACCTGCAATCTAAAGTGTTATTTATTTAATGAAATAGTGGCAATTCAAACATGGGCTTTCAATCTTTATTTCAGCGATGAAGCTCATTTCTCACTCGGTGGTTACGTCAACAAGCAAAATTGTCGCATATGGGGCTCGAAGAACCCAAAAGTGATTGTGGTGAAAACATTCCATCCAGAAAAGTGATATTTTGGTTTGGAGGTATCATTGGACTGAATTTTTCAAAAACTGCCTTAAAAGATTCCACTACTGCAAGCAATCCAGAGGCGGTTATTTAAATGACATTTTATAAAATGAAATCGTAGCTTTAAGTGTTATAGAAATCATAGTTTTATCTGTGGTTTATTTATTATTTATTCGATCAATTTTTTCAAGATGGATTTTTGACGTGGACAAAACAATTCACATGGGGTCGATTTTTTTAGCTTTCACCAGTATTGCTCCATTGGTAATAACTATTATTAACCAGATTCTCCCTACATTTTTTTTCCTTCACATGCATAACATTCTTTATTTTCGCTTAAAATTATTATAGTTATATAAAATTGACAGTTAAATTTTACGACAGCATAAGATGGAAAAATGTAATTTTATTTAATGATTGGTTCGAAAAAGCGAACCAATGACAGTTAATATTTGAAGCAAATGTCGAATTCTGATATAGTCTCCTCCGTTTTAGGTTTCTTAATTTTCTTCTGCATACCTCACCGTTAGATTCTTCATCGTTACAATTATTATCGCCAAATTAGTTTTAATATTGCATTTCTCGATTTCGGGAAAATTATTACTGGTATTCGACCATCATGATGCTTTCTCTCGTCGCTTTAGGATTCCTTGGAACATTATCAATAAGCGAAAACGCCGTCTTAGGAGACTGACCACGAAGCACTTCTTTATGTAAGAAATTAATGGTTAAAAAAATGTGTTTAATTTTTTGTCGACATTT
Source organism: Philornis downsi (assembly GCA_019455685.1). Taxonomy (NCBI): domain Eukaryota; kingdom Metazoa; phylum Arthropoda; class Insecta; order Diptera; family Muscidae; genus Philornis; species Philornis downsi. The sequence goes on from JAHXMU010025491.1 coordinate 2,328, forward strand.
GAGATAAATATTCCGTGAACATGTTCAACAAATAATCACATCTTCAAAGTGCCTTTATTCCCTTTGTAAATAGCAGGCATATCCTTAATACTTGAAAACGGAAGTAGATTCGCTTGCTATTTGATAAATATTAATTTGCTTCAATTTCCAGAGGTATTCGACAAATAAGAAAAATCGTCCTTTCCTTAAAGATTTTATGAAATTTGGAACGGAAGTTCTTATACCTATAGATGTCACAAGAGTTCTATATACCTATACATACATCCATAATAATACTTTTGTTTAGATTTTTTCAAAAAAATAGTTAAGAACTTCTCTTTCTTTTAACAGTTTTTCCCATATATTTTGAGTCTTCGGATACGACATCTTTTTAAAGTTTCCATCCAAAAATTGCGGGGGAGTCATTTGACTTTACTCCGATTAAAGAGTGTAATAACTTGCTTTCCAATTTTAGAGTATCGTTGTCAATATTTCTCTTTGATTTACAAATCATTTGAACAAATCTTTTACTATTTTGGATATTCGAAAGTCTTGAGCCTCCTCGCCAGAACCGAATTCAAAATGCTTCCCAAAATCCTACTACTGGGTAACAAAAATCGATGGTCCTTTTTTACATTTGCGAAACGGAGGACTTCTGAAAGTTAGACGGTTTTCTTCTTTTATTGCGCTTTAATTTAGAGTTTTTTTTTCAGCAACGCAAAAGGACGTTGAGTGAAGATGTATGTAAATCAGTTCACCTAATTGAAATTTCTGCACTGATTTTTATATTAAATTACCGATTCCAGCTAAAAAAACCCCTCATTACTAAATTTGGCATTTGGCATTGATTGTGTGTCTCCAGCTATAAATAATAATCGTATAAAATATTGCAATCTGTGATTGCTCTGACAACTTCCGTCATTCGTGGTTTTCTCACACTAATCACGTGACCCTCGTCGATTGTGTTCACACTCACTGAATGCCATGTGAGTACAAGTGGACACAGACTTTTACACACTTTCCCGTTTAATTCGTTGTAAACTTTTGCCCATAATCGGGGTCGGTCAATTGTTTTGGTGATCGTCGTCAATCGGTTTTGGCTGGGTTGATTTGTCCGCTTTCAAATAAATTGAATGAATGAATTCCACATATCGGTGGTTGGTGGTCGGTGGTGGTGGTGCAGCCATTACAATGCACTTGTATGAATGCATGGGATGGGTGGTTGGCTGGATGGACAGATGCACGGACGAACGGACGGACAACGTGCTACATTTGTTTTGCGACTTGAATTTTACGTGTGTCTATCCGTCCGTCTGTTCGAAACTATTGTCATCATCATTATTATTTTTTATTATTTGTATTATTTTATTGGTATAGTTGTTGCATTTTGTTGCTGGTCTTTCTCTCCATTCACATGTGTCCGTCCCTCCGTCTTTCTGTGTGCCTGTACAGCCATACAAAAGTAGCGGTGATACTCTCCGATACTACTCCGTTCTCATCCATAGTTATTGTAAGTTTTGTTGCGAACGTGTCATGAATGAAAAGATTTCTTCTGGCCTATCCTTTCCGCTTCATTGCGTCCGCCATCCACCTAACCTAACAGTGTCTGTCCGTGCCTACGTCCGTCCATCTTTGTCGCCAGATGATTGAATACATCATCATTTACAATGAGTGCACTTATGTTTGATTGTTTTGTGGGGGTTTTCTCATTTGATCAAATCTTTTGTATTCGTCTTTCTTTTACTCTTTTTTTTTTTTTTTTTCTTTTTGATTCACATGCACTTCTCTAAACTGCAGAAATAGTAAGAAAAAAAAACTATAAATTATTCATTCAAACTACGACATTGTCACGCAAATGAAAGCGAAAGGATTCTCGTAGTGGTGTCAGATTATATCGCCGTCGTCGTATTGTTCGTATTGTTTCAGAGAGTATTCACTTGGCGACTGTAGAGCCTCTCGTCTCCCGCTCGCAGTTTTTGCAGTTTCGAAATTGAAAGTGTCACTAATGAACAGAGTAAGTTAATCACAAAATTGAGAGGAAATGTAGTTGTAGTTCATTCTATGCAGTGATGAAAAAATAGGCAATATTTTGATATTTGGGTGGGGCTCAAATTTTACGTAAAAAACGAAATATTCTTCAAGTGATGTTGTAAAGGAACATTTCTGCTCCACAATTACAGGTCGATTTTTAAAATTTGTCTATTAGAATTTTACTGAAGCGAAAGGAATCAAATCAAGAAAAAAAAACAAAAATAAATCAATAATAAAATCAAAAAATGAAAGAAAAAAAAAACTTGAATTTGAAAGGATTTAGATGGAATTGGCGGGGGCATAACGGTAATGGTAAACGAGATCTAGTACAGTCAAATCGTATCAAATTGAATTAATATTGAAATAAGTATAAATAAATGCATAGAAACCAAATTAATGGGTATCATCGAATTGGGTAGATTTTTACTGAATAATAGATTAGATTGAAATAGGAGTGGAGTCGAATGGAAATGCCTGTAATAGCATGGAATGAAAATAGAAGGAATTAAATTGAATTAAGTAGAACCAAATCGAAACGATTTCAACCAGAATGGAAGGAAATGTGAAGTTATGGAACGGAAAGGAATGAAATGTTACGGAACGAATGTTGTATGTTGAATGCGAACGAATGCAGTGAAACGTAAATCAATAGAATAGCGTGAAACTGAAAACTATAATTAGAGTTCTAATAGAAATAAATGATGCTGAAAGAAAGAAAATGATGTTGACGAAATTGAAAGGAATTTTAATCTTAATATATAAAAACGTTCGTGCATATGTTTGTCCGACCATCAGATCTTAACGATTACAGCTACAGCAGCCATATTCACACCATAGGGTTGGTTGGTGCCCGATTAGGTTTTAATGAAGTTTGGGGCCGGTAGGTGGCGCTGGGGTAGACTTATTTCAAAAATTTATATTAATGAACCAATTTAACCGAAATTCAGAATGTGTGTTTCTTTGATCATGAGAAATTCGTTTATGTATAAATGATCCCGGTAGGTGGCGCTGAGGTGGACTTATTTCGAAAATTTATATTTATGGTCCGATTTTACTCAAATTAAAAATGTATGTATGTTTCATCATTTTAACATTTTGTATATGTTTAAATCCAGTAGGCGGCGTTTCGAAAATAAATTTTTTCCCTCCGATTTTACTCAAATTAAAAATGTATGTATGTTTGAACATTTCAATATCTTTATATATCTTTATATATATAATTCTACTGTACGGGGGTTGTCACTAAACTCCTCCTAAACGGCTGGACCGCTTTGCATAAATTTCTGTATATGTGTCTGGGTGGTGCCCGGGATGGTTTAGATTTACAATTCGGTCCAATTGGACAAAGGGGCGTGGTACCTCCCATACAAACAAAAAATTAAAAATCAATTATTTCTGCTCCTGCTTTACGGTATTTGAACAAAATTTAGTGCGTAGGTTTGTCGTACATATCTTAAGTGCTACTGTAAATATGGGCGGGATTGCACAATGGGACATGGTACCTCCCATACAAACCATAAATTATATATCCAATATTTCTGCTCCTGTTTACGGTATTTGAACAAAATTTGGTACATCGGTTTGGTGTACATATCTTAAGTGCTGCTGCAAATATGGGCGGGATTGGACAATGGGGAGTGGTACCTCCTATACAAACCACAAATTAAAAAGCAATTATTTCTGCTCCTGCTAACGGTATTTAAACAGAATTTTGTATTTCGGTTGAGTGAACATATTTTAAGTTCTTCTGCAAATATAAGCGTTTCTTATTATAATAGACCGATTGGCATGAAACATTTCCAATAAAAATAAAATTTGAAGGCAAAGCAACGTTTGCCGGGTCGGCTAGTAAGTGTTATAAAAGTGGTATCATAAAAAAAATAATAAATTTAAATGGGCCTGAACAGAAATGTATTAAATTAAAATTGTCCATGTGAAAAATATCTTTTATTATATTACAATTTCTGTAAAACTTAAGACCTAAAGTTTGTGATTTTTTCCAACTGAAAAACAATTCAGAAAAAATCAGCATAAGAAATGGAGGTTTGTACAAATGTAATGCGGAAAAAATGTACCACTAAAAAGGAGTTGGTGTGTAAATTCCCAAGAATCATTTGGTGAAATTCGTTTCAATGTCGGTTAAGTGGTGTCCATCTGTCTGGTTGGCTAGCTGGTAGACGCGATAACTGCGGTTATCTATTTATTGGTTGCAAAACCGCCGGTCTGGCAAGGCTGTCTGCTATTAAATACCTGCAATTTAAAGTGTTATTTTATTAGAGATTTGTTTTTTTTTGCGAATATATAGGTAGATCACTTAGGAAGCCAATAATACAGAGTTATCCTTTTAGTAGTTACAAAACACTCGGTCTGGCAAGTTATCCTTTTAGTAGTTGCAAAACCCTCGGTCTGGCAAGGCTGTCAGCTGTACCAGATGTATACCAGTCATCTGAAGTGTTATTTATTTAGCAAAAAGGGCACTTTTCGCACAATACGGGGTGGTGATTAGGGTCGTCATAACCGACGTACTGTGCAAGGAATTTGCAAGATTATAAAGGAATTTGAAGAGACTGTAAGCATTACAAATGTGATCACGCACTACCGAAAATATCGCTTCTGTTAGTGAAAGTGTGGCGGATAATCAGAATTTGTCGATTCCATGGCGTTCTGAGCAATATTAGGGCTAAAATCTTAGGGTTTATTGTGGCGTATTTTTCATTTGGATTTGCACCTTCAGTTATATAGAGTCCAACCCACGCAGCAATTACAGACGGCAGATGATTCATAACGCCGTAGATATGCTGACTGGGTGCTATAGCAACAGGCTTTCAATGCTGAAGCTCATTTCTCACTCGGTCGTTACGTCAATAAGCAAAATTTTCGCATATGGGCCTCGGACACCACAGAAGTGATTGTGGAAAAGCCATTGCATCCAGAAAATGTGACTGGTTTGTGCGCATTATGGTCTGGAGGTGTCATTGGTTGGTATTTTTTTTCGAAAATTTGTTGTAGGAACCGTTGCCGTCATTTCAGAGCGCTATGGCCATATGATAAGCGACCTTTTTCGGCCTGCAATTGAAGATTATGAATTTGACGATATGTGGTTTCAACAAGACATTGCCACGGGCCACATAACAAGACCGATTTTGACTTTATTGCATGAGAAGTTTCCAGAAAGCGTAATTTTACGTTTTGGCCCCGTCAGTTGCCCCCCAAAACATGGGATTTGACGCCTTTAGACTTTTTTTCTTGGAGCTACGTCAAAGAGTGTTTACCCAGATAATCCCCAATCATTGCAGCATTTGAAAACAACGTTCGTCAAGTTATCGCCGAGATACCAACCTAAATGTACGAAAAAGTGGTCAAAAACGACCTCAAAGGGATCCACTGATGCAACCAATCCAGAGACGTTCGTTTAAATGACATTACATTTCGAACATAATGGCAAGGTCCAAGCATTATAATGAAATAAAAGCTTCGCCTAAATTATAACTTTATGTAAAATCCGTAAATTTTATAAAATTCTAAAATTTCTAAAATTCGTAAAAATGATATTCATAATAAAATATGCAAAATTCATAAATGTCTCCAAATGCACGATATTCATAAAATTCACAAAATTTACAAAATTCATAATGTTCATAGCATTCCTTATCAATTACTTGTATTCGATAGACAAATTCATATTAATATTTCCGTCTCACTACTTAAACTACTTCCCTGAATTGTATTTGTTTTATTTGAACTTATGCCATTTTAGTCTGTTTTTTGAGGTTTTCGCATGACACCGACACCTCTTATACAAATGTCGTGTTTACGAGATTATTATGTGGAAATTTGTAAACATCACTATCCTTAGGAATATTCCTCGAAGTTGTAAAATGTGAACACAAATGAAATTCCAAGTGAGACATTAACACAAACATGAGGTTGATTGGAACAATATAATCAACGGCACGAAATGGAATTCTGTTATTACCAACAGCAGCATCACCCTCACATCAGCCCCCACCGCATCCATCAACAGCTGTGACTGACTGCCTAAGCAGCTTCATCAGCGCCATAATCGCATTCATGCTACCGAATGGTACGTGCTTAAGTACTTAAACCTTCTTATCCCTATTTGAAATATGTGTGTAGAAATTCCTTATTTGCCTTTCCATGAAAACTAAAAAACTGTTGTCGGCCGCAGACGAAAGGGGGTCATAATATAGGTCAAATGCACTTGACGCTGCTTTATGTTCTCCTCCGCTCTGGTACTACTACTTAATTGATATCTATTTATAGGTATCAGTCAGTCAATTTCGGCAAAGGGGGAAATGTGAGTGAGTGCCGTTTGGCCGATGTCTCTTTGCCACACTTTACTTTGCGCTGATTCTCAATAGTTTTACGGTCGAGCGATTGGTCGGTCGGTCGGTCGTTCGTTCGTTTGTTCGTTCGTTCCATATCTTTTGGTAAGATTTTCCTCGAGACTTTTTCTTTCGTTGGCCCATCAACACGATTCTATGTTGATTTTCCTCTTCTTTGGTTTGTCCTCTCGCCACAGATCAAGAAATGTTTTTCCTCGATATTGTGTTGTGTGTTTGTGTGTATGTGTACGTTTCGATGCTTCTTAAATTTAGCATATTTTACTCTTACTCTCGAAATTGCATTAGTATGCAGAGTCTTTCATGATACATCCGCTTGCCATGGAAGATGAATCTTCTCTGCTCTTACAGCTCGGCCGAAATGTATTTATGTGAGATTTCCACGTTGCTGATCATGAGCGTGTTGGTATCTCAGCAGATCCACTGATTTCGCTTCCTTCAGTCCATTTTATTACTTTGTAATCTGCGGTTTATTTCGTTTTTCAATCAAATTTGTGTACAGATTTTTCTACCGATTCGGTGGTTGATTCAGCTCTTTCGTTGTGATATTGCGAAAAAAAAAAAAATAATCGGAAAAATTCGGCATAAAATTCAAAAATTAAAAGGAAAACAAAAAAATCTAAGAAAGTGACCTAAAAATAGTGAATAATAAAACAAACAAAAATTTCCTAATAATTTTCCTTTCAATCGTTAACAACATTTGAAGATTATGAAAAAAAGTACAAGTTCCTCGCGATTTTTAAATTTCTTTGGCACTCTACGTAAGCATTCCAATATTTTTTTATGTACATATCTCACAAATTGGTTCTACCGCATTATACAATTTGGTTTCCCGTGTAATTAATTAGAAGAAATATTCCAGTCAAATGCCTTTCTTTAATTCCATACATTTTATGCTTGCGCCATTTTTGGCTGATCTAATTTTGGATGAGTCAATTTTAAGCTATTTTAGGTTTGCGTAGATTTAAAAGAATGCTGTTGTGAAAGCTTTAAAATAACATCAAAGTGTAAACAATTGAGATTTTAATAAATACGAGTATATGGAAGTATCATATATACACTTTGGCAGCGGCGAATATGGACAAATATTACGTGATATTCGTTTTGGAATGCTAGAAGAAAGTTTATTTCGGGAATAATAGTAGGTGGTGAAACTACCTGTTGATATCTTTGTTATTACTATTATTGCATAGAGACGCGATTGTAATAATATATTTTTGGCATGGAAAATAAATGGCTTGCAAGGAAGAATCGTCATGGGAAAAGTGTAATGTAAAAATTCAGAAAGAAATGCCTATAATCAGGGAAAATTGAGAGCGGCATCCACAATATTTTAGGAACAGACCCGCTCAGCGGGTAAAATATGATGTTCCCTTTGGGTAATGGTAAATGTAGGTTGCATTTTGTTATTGCCTTTATGGTTCTTATAAATGGATCGCAGTGAGGTACCAAAAAAATATTTAAGCGATTCAATTTTTTTTTTTGGAAATGATTTGGTAGCCGAAGGGTGAACCTCAAGATGTCAATAATTGAAAAATTGCTATAGACACTTATTTAAGGGCTCAATAAAAAGAGATGTTAACCAATTAGTTGAAGAATTCTTGGTGAACTATACATATGGTCGAAAAAATAAGTACACCTTCTTGTTTTTGATTTATGCTTAATTTTAGTTACTGTAACGGAAAGTAAACATGGCAATTATTTTTTATTTAAATTACTTTAAAATGGTAATGCCTTTTAAAGTAAAAACAGAACAGGGGCTTCCCTGTTGTTTTCATTCTGAGTTAGTTTTGTTCAGGTGTGATTTCAGTACTTGGTCAATTCAATTCTTTAATATTTTTTCTGTCTTTTTGGAAAGGCTAGTTATTTTACTGTTGTTTATCTCCATTCATAACAAAACATTTTGTTAAAAAATCCAGCCTTAGGTCGAAAAAGTTATTGTTCTCCGGAGGAGAGAAAAATTGTTTAAAGACTAAGAGAAAGCGGCCGAAGTCTTCGTTCTATAGCAGAAACTATGAATCGGTCGCTATTTTTTGTACAAAATGCTTTAAAGCCTAAAAAGTCCGTCGAAACTCGCGGAAGACCCAAAAAAACTTCAAAAACAACAGATACTCGTATTGTAACTCTTGCGAAGAATGAAATCAAGAGCGATTTCAGCAGAAATTAGAAATTTCATCGCGAACGGTTCGTCGTAGATTACAAGAAGCACATTTACCAGGACGGACAGCCAGAAAAGTTCCTTTGCTTAGACAAAAAAAATTTAAAGGCTAGATTGGCGTTTGCAAGATGTCATCTCAATTGCTCCGGAGGAGACGGTAAAAAAAAAATGGCGCAACATTTTGTGGAGCTATGAAACAGAAATTAATGTATTTGGAGACGACTGTGCCCGGTATGTTCGACGCCCTAAGGGTAAGCAATTCCATGTTCGCTTTACAAAGAAGACGGTCAAGCACGGGGGGGCGGCAATATTATGGTCTGGGGTTGTTTCTGGTGGTATGGTATCGGTCCGATACCTTGAATTACGGACCATATGACTAGATTCCACTACAAAGATATCTTGGAAAATACGATGTTGAACTATGTTGCGGAAAGTATGTCTCTTAGATGGACATTCCAGCAGGATAACGATCCGAAGCATACTTCTAAGTTGGTAAAGGATTGGTTCCATGATAATAATGCTGCCCTTCTTGACTGGCCAAGTCAATCTCCGGACTTAAATCCAAGCGAAAATCTTTGGGTAGAGTTGAAACAAAAAATTGGAAAGGAAGTTTTTTAAGGGTCCATTATGGAATTTTGTACAAAAAACTTGGTATGAAATACCAGTAGAAACCTGCAGGAAGCTTATTGCCAGCATGCCAAAAAGAGTCAACAAAATAATTTAAAATAAAGGTGGATATACCGGCTTTTAATAAAACTCAACCAATTTAGCAAAAATAAACTTGATTTTTTACTCTTTTGCTTATTTTAACTAAACGTACTTATTATTTTATCCCAAGTTTTTTTTTAATTAATTTCTTATTTTAAAATAATGAATTCAATTTTTGTTTTTTTGTTATCGTTTTAGCATTTATTTTGTTTCTAATATTATAATAAAAGAAATTAGTATTTGTTTTTTTTTTTTTTTTAATTTAAATAAGTTTTCGTCTACGAGCCTAGAAAAAAAAATATATAGGGTGTACTTATTATTTTGACCATATGTGTATAAGAACCCGATAAAAGAAGCGCATCCGTGAAAGCTGAAATTCACCTCAAATTTTTGGAGCAAAGTGTTGAAAATTTGCATAATCTCCAATGAAATTAACACAAGCTTGCCATTGAAAGGAAGCGGTTATTATGGTGTGTCTTCTGCACATTTTCATGAGAGTTATTATAGTAATGAAAAAGCAATCATTTTGGTGCAATTTTTCATTTGACCAAAGATATTTTGTTGTTAAATCAGAGTTTTCAGACCGAAATTGGACCGTAAAACGTTGTTTTTTTTTTCAAGTGATAATGTGGCAGCCGAATCCAAACAAAGTATGTAAAAGTATTTAATTGTAATTAAATTTAATAAGAACTATCGAGTTTGTATAGATTTGGAAATAATAAATATGCATATACTGCGCTATTGGAAGTATTGAAAATTTTATTCTCTTTTGAATGACTCCCAGTTTTTTTGCTGCGCATATATATTTATATATGAAAACAGCCTTAATATACGTTATTATATACACAAGAGTTTTGTTGTATGCGACATTTCTTCTTTTGTGCATGAAAACAGTTTTCTATTTGAAAAGCGTTTTCCAAAAGCAATGACATCATCGGCGTAAGACAAATGCATAAATTCATCCACCCACCTATAGCCGCCATCGACCAAGTGCAATTGAGTAGAATTTTTGTTTGTCGACGCAAATGACTTGTTTTTGTCTTCATTTACCCACCTAACCAGCTATTGCTGACTCATTCTCAATTCTTAAGAAGGCTGCAGTAACATCTTATAGTGTCCGATCAATGATCGTTTTACCATTAGTAGTCATATAGGCAAGTAACTAGTAACGTTTGTTAAAGATAGCCCCAAACATGCTCACTGCAGCTTTTGTCATTATCATCTCAGGAAGTATATTATAGATCGCACTATACAATATTGCCCTATCCAAGTACTTTATGACCGCATGGCTTTTCTGTATGAAAAATTATATTTTGTAAGAATAGAGACTAGAAAGCGCCTATCTATATGAACAGAATATTCAAGAGATTTCTGTATGGAAGCCGCCATCGGGAGATTTTTCTGTATGAACAGAGACTTCTAGATTCCTGTTTTCTATACAAATGTAGTCTCCGGTACACTTCTATGTATGAAGATCGTCCTCAGAGGAGCTTCTCCAAGATACTTTTCCCAAATGTACCTTCTTGTTTATAAGTGAAATTATACAAAAATGTACAATAATTAAAAAAGTATATTTAAGTACTACTTGTACTTTCTGTTAGAAAAGTATATACATATGTAGATAGTTTTCTATACGAAAATACCTTCTATACGAAATACCTTTTCGCTATGAAAAGTATCTCTGAAGAAAATTTTCTATATGAAAAGTATTATATCTATGAAGATGACTTTATATACTAAAAACAACGACGCCTTTCAAAGCGAAAAGTGTTTCCCAAACCATTTTCCTATGCGAAGGGCAAATTTGAAGCAAATTTTACGACACTTCTAACTAAGTGAAAAATGTCTATGAAAGTAGGGTGTCCCAACAGGAACGCAAGATTTAAATGACTGATGCAGCAATTAAATTGTTTCTTTGGCTGTATGACATGTAGCGCCGTCTTGTTGAAACCACATGCCCTCCACATTCATTTCCTCAATTCTAGGCACGAAAAAACTGGTTATCATTTCACGATACCGAACACCATTGATAATTTGCGCTTGGAATGCCTAATTTTCATAAAAAAAAAACGTCCAATGAAATGGGCCTCGTCACTGAAGATGATTTTATTTTCAGCTCCTTCAGCTTCAGTTCCTGAGTCAATTGAACTTTGTATGCATGAAG
>JAHXMU010025496.1:0-17908 GCA_019455685.1 Philornis downsi
GTTTTTGTGTGATAATTTGTGAATTGCTAAGGTGAAAGGGTTGAAAGTGGCATAAATATGAATGTTGCAAAGTAGAATTAGGCATATTTTTAATCGGCGGAAAAATAAAAGAGAAAAACAGTGGAAGATGTGAAAATAAGTGGACCTTAAAGTATAAAAAAGATGATGAAGTATAACCTTTGTGAGGGGCTTAAATGAAATCCAATGCAGTGAAAAATTGCTGAAAAATCAGTTTAAAAATGCAACTTGTATGAGAGGGGGAACGTCAAGAATGGTAAGCAGAATAAGCTTCTGCGAATATTGTGAAAATTATGGGAGCACTGTATCGTGGCTCACAACATAAAATGTAAAGATGCTGAGTTGGCCCGGCGCAGTACATGCATTTTTACAGAAGAGCATTCCATTTTCCAAACAAGTTTACATCGCCGCTAGGTAAAGTTGACAAGACAGATAGGACAAACATTATAGACATTGTAAGTATACAAATAAATACAATAATACAGGGTGTCCGTCGGGAAGGTATACTACTTTCTTTTGCCACCATTTTGGTAAACATTAGTCTTGACAGTTTATATTTGCTAGTCGTGAAGAGACGTGGCAAATTTATTATGGAAAAATCTTCGATAAACCAACCTGTTTTAATCGTTAAAAGATTTTATCAAAATCAATCGTCGATTACTGTGACGATGAGAGGGTCTGTCGCTGATAGGGCCAAACATGGACCACAACGTACTGCAAGATAGGCTGAAAACATTACTGCTGCTCATGAAAGTGTTCAAAACAATCCATCAACCTCAATTTGACGCTTTGCTCATGAGCTTGGCCTTTAAAGAACAATTTTGGCTACAATTTTGCACAAGGATTTGCATTTGTTTTCATTTAGGATTCAATTGACACAAGAGCTTCTTCCACAATACCACTTACGCCGCCGTACATATGCCAATAGGATGTTACAGTTCGCCAATGACAACCCCGATTTTCATGAAAAGACCATAATGAGTGAATAAACAGAATAGTCAGTTCTGGGCAATGGAAAACCCTCAAATTATTCATCAGTCACCTTTGCATCAATTAAAAGTGGCAAACTGGTGTGAAATTTGGTCAGGAGGAATCATTGGACCTTACTTCTTTGGAACTGAAAACGGCGTAATGGTAACTGTCAATGGGGAGCGATATCGTGATGTGGTTGAAAACTTTTTAACGCCACAATTGCATGTTTTGGGATTGATTAACATGTGGTATGAACAAGACGCTGCCACGTCACATACAGCCAGGATTACAATGGGTTTACTGCGAGACCTCTTTCCCCAACAAGTTATTTGAAGAAATGGTTGCTCCGGACTTCTTTTTGTGGGGATATCTGAAAAGCAAGGTTTATGCAAACAAACCAGAAACGCTTGAGCAACTCAAACAAAATATTCGTGATGAAATTAATGAAATACCGCGTGAAATGTTTGAGAATGTAATGAAAAATTTGCTCAAAAGTCTCGTATTTGTAAGGCTAACAGAGACGGACATTTATCTGATATTGTATTCCATCCATAATTGCCGACATTAAATTAAACATTTATCAATATAAAATCCATTCTCTTTCATTTAATCAAAAATTATAAACAAACAAAGTCCTTCTCGACAGACACCCTGTATAACATCTTTCAAAAATGTTCGGGGACCTTTGGGAAAGTTCAGTTTCGCTTATTATTTGAAGTATATTGGAAATTTTGTTTCTGATTCATGTTTGAAGTAATAACTCGCTTCATATATTGATCAGTTTCTTATCTGAAACGGAACTAGAAATGTCAATTGAATTTGTTTCTCAATCAAAACATAACGAAATAGATATTTCAATTTTAGAACCTAATAAAGCGAGCACATTTTGTGTAATGTAAAAAAACAGAGTTTTGTAAAGTAACAAAACATCTAAAGCTGATGGGCCTGATTTCAAATAATTTTATATTTTATGTTTTTATATTTTGTGTTAAATATGTTGTATATTCTATATTTTTATATATATTATATTTATATTTTATAATTTTTATAGCACATCTGCACCAGTGTGCATAACTGTTTATAATATGGTGAATGCATGTAAACGTGGTCGTACATCTATGCAGAAACTAATTCATTTGATGATTTAATAACAATGCTTATAGATATTGCAACGAAGTCCAACTGAATTCCTTCTTCGATTTATTACTGGAGCAACAAGATTCATTGGGCGAACCTGAAGTGAGCTGTAAAGTTGGTGGAATGGAGACCACAACTTTCTACTTTGTTTGAAATGGAGACTCTATAAATTTTGAGGATTGGCTTGTGTTAAGTCGAACAATCAATAGAGCATGAAAATATTTGGTTGTTTTAATAAGAAAATGCTCATCATCATCATCATCATCATCATCAACAAGACACTCAAAAATTCGCAGGTATACCAAAATTAACGCATTTCTACTTGGCTTCTTTGCACATTCTCTAGATTGAGCTCTTTGCGACTATTAAGCCTGAAAATTTGGTCAAGTGGGAAAAGATTTACCAGCAGGAGGCAGCTAATGACAGCTAATAGTCAATGATGTCGGTATTCTACGCCTAGAAAATCGGAATCCCAATATTGGGCATTCTTTGCCTACATTCAGCCTCCACATCTGGCCCCATTGCGGCTTAAGATTCTAGGGGGCCAATATCAAACATCATGACTCTTAGTGCATGTTCAGCATCTCTACCGTGACTCGCCGTAGTTCAATTATCCCCTTTTGAGGTTATAGCATCAGTTATGTTATAGGCTGTTACTAGTCTCGCTATTGCCGCCAATTCTAGCTAATTGAATAGACAACGACTATACTTAAAACCTTATGATCTATGTTCTTCGTAATATATTTTTGCTGGTACAAACACAGCAGTGTCGTACATTCGATCCATCTTCTTTGGGCGCAATCTAAAAACATACTGGCGCGATATCATGTGTGTTAGGTAGCAATTCAATTCCCCCCCAATATCATCTACATCCATTTCCCTAAGAACGTTGTTAGTCTTACCATTCAGTTCTCTTAATATCGATCTAGTCTAGTTCGGACGATATGGTCTTTGATTGAAGTCACTGGATTGTCGGCTATCCTTGTCAGATCTTTTATTCAGATCAATTAGATCTTTTGCGTCATTCTCGCTATTAACTATGTACACCATTAGGGTTGTGATTTCCCATTCCGCATCCATAAAGCGGTATTGGCAATCTCCATCAAAAGTCTGCACTTATTTGGAAATGATCCTCTGGTATTTGCCATTAGACGACTTGATTGTGCCGTTGTCTTTCCATTCTTGGAGGATTTGGTTTGCAAAAATAAGTTTTAAGTTCAACCTTATATCCAGATCTTTTAACTACTTCTGGATTCCTATTCAGCTTGAGATCATGAAGAAAACTTTAAGTTTTTATTTATTTTCTAAGTGTTTATGTTTTACCCGTAATATTTCCATCACCTATGCTGGTCATCATCACTTGGCAAACATCTATAGCGTCCTGTCTTCGCAAGCTTTTCTCTGCTGCTGCATTACTGATATCTGACTAGTCATTGTCAGTGTAGCTTCAGACCTGGTAAATCAACAACTGATCAGATATTCACACTACGAAAAATTCTGGAGGAGACCCAAGAAAAACGGATCGACACGTCGATTCGTCGATTATAATGCTGTCTTTGATAGCCCGATACCGATTAGTTGCTAAAAAAATAGAATGCTTATAACCTCACAGAAGGCGAAATGCTCTTCCAAATCCTATGGGATGCAACAAAATTTAACAGATATTTGTATGATGCTGGCGCTTTTGCATCTTATTTCCCCTTTCCCCGCTCAATACTCTATCAGGCCTCTAGAAGGCAATATATTTATAATTTTTCGTCCGATTAACCATAAAGGTATTGAGATTTCCCTGGGGCCTGGGACCAGAATAGCTCTTCTTAATTCTTCCACTGTTAATGAAGTAATCTAAGCTGTGTCCTCACTAATCTCATGAACAGCGGGCGGATTTACTATAATATTCTCCATTGTGTTTTTATCTACCTAACTAATTGGGACTATTGTGGTTAATTTCTTTATGTCGTGTTTTATAACGTAGATTATAAGGGTATTTTTTATTCAATTATCGTAGTTCCTCAAACGTTTGTTGTTCCTATAAGATATCACTTCCTGTAGTGTTTTTTTTGCTCTTTGTAGGTATATGCGCTTTGCCCTAACACCAATATTTATCTTTGCTCCAATTTCTAACTTCGATTTTTGACAAATAATTGGAATGGTGGGATAATCGGTAGGCCTTATAAAACCTCATTAAGCAGTAAGTCTCGACTGGTTGGTATAAAAATAGGATGCTTATAACCTGTCAGAAGGAGAGCTTTAGGTCATTAGCATCAATATGAAATAGTTTTCATAATCGAATGTTTTCAGCGCTGGCAGTTAACTTTATGCATCGGATATTCACAAGGCCGCTGTGGGCATATCATTTTCCAGCTAACATCCAGTATCCTTCATCCATTTCGTTCATCCATTTCCATTATCCATTTCGTGACTCTTTGCACTCATAACATTTTTGCCATCTAAGACCTACTTATGTAACAGATTTCCTTCCTCAGCCCGCAACACTAGGGCCCTGTAATTACCGCGTAGCGTATTCCCCGGTTTCAATTGCTTTTACCTCGCTTTCCTCCTCGAGAAGTCGCTCCTTGGTTCTATGGCTAATGCTTTTAATAGACGCTAGTACATCGAATGTTAAGCTTTTAAATTCGCTGTTGATCGGCAGCAACGCAAAACTTTATATCAGTCCTTTCAGTGCTGATGTATTAGTGAATTTATAGACTTTGGGACATACATATGTGCTGGTTTTTCTATTGTCCTGGTCTTACCAGCTCTATTGCCAGGTACCAGTGCATCATCTATCTATCTTCTATTGTTTTGGAGTACTCATATCAGTGATTGTGGGTCGATTTGATTTTTGCAGACTCCTTTTTTTTCTCACATCCAATCGATGTGGCATCGATTGTTTTATTTTCTCTTTTCGATGTCTTCAATATTGTTGTTTGTTGTCTGGTCGGTGCAAAAATCTTTCACTTGTTTTTCGTATTATGTTTTATGGGCGCTTTTTTAGTGCTTCTCTTCATTGCTGATGTTGCTATCGATACAGCTCGTGATGTTGTTGTTGATATTGCTAGTACTGTCTATCTGCCCTCTGTCCTCCTCCCCTAGTCCTCCTCTATTAACCAGTATTTTGCTCAAATCCTATGGGGGGTACTAAATTGTAATGTTGATGTTTCCAATGTTGCTTGTATTCCTCTTTGGTGCGCGTGCATTAAGGCATTGTAGGCTGAAAATGAAAATATCTCGATATATTCGGGCTGAGTTTTGTGATAAGTTTCTAGAATTTATTGGCATTGATGCTAAAATATTATTATAAATAATTAATGTGGTTAGTGGTTATTAACTCAGGCAACTCAGTCGCATTTTGGCAGAAATAGATTTGCTGGGCTATTCTACCCGAATTTTGTCTATAGAAATTTCTTTTCTATAGCAAGTTAATACTGACACCAAATACTGCTGACTCCATATCAAAACCTACTACCATCAAGGTAATCAATTCAATTAAATTTCGTGTCTACAAAGTCAGTACTTTGCATGATTTTGTACTCTGGTCGAATACATTGCAGCAGGCTTCCAATTTTGAATAAATGGAGAAAAATTACTCTGAAATTCGCCAGTATGGGATGGCTAAGTTTGAAGAAATTGCAATTTTTGTACCTCACTTCAGAATAACCTTAAGCTATTCATATCTTATATTTTCAAAAGAATGTACCTTTTCACCCCACAATCCCTCCTCCTTAGTGTATGTAAAAAAGCACGGATGGGTCTCTTGAAAAGATAAATAGGAGACTGACTACAAAAAACTTCATTTACAATTTTCTTGGAAATTGTCCGCTTTTATTTTAGACAAAATGTAATTTATAGCCATTTACTGTCATTGCATCTAACTCATCTGTGCACCAAAGTAAGCGAGGGAAGAATTGCTAGAAAATTGTGCTAAAAATTTTAATTATTATATGAATATGAAAACATTGGTATTTTTGTTTCTGAAATAGGACATCTGTATGCCTGTAAGGTGTGACTCATGGTGGCGCGGTGGTTAGTACATGCGACTATTGTTCGCATGATCCTGGATTCAACCCCGCATATAGACACTTGTCATTATTAAAGAGGTGGTCACTCCGATGTGTCTGATGAATATTTCAAGTAGTCGAATAATCGACAAGTCTTGTAAATGCTTCTCAAGCTGTGGCATTCGGAATTGCCGTTAAACTGTAGGTCCCATTAAGTGAGTCTAAAAAATATAGGGTGGCGCATAAGTAACGTTAACGGTGACTATATTGAATGCGGTCTTGTGCATCATTTGATTTTAACTCGTAAACCAATTGCATCTTATATGGGAAAAGATGTAATATATGTAAAATTCTTTGCAAAGGCTGCCTAGACATCTCTAACTGCTGAGAACGTCGCCTGGTAGAAGTTTCGGGGTTTTTCTCAATACTTGCTTGCACTCGAACAATGGTCACTTCATTTCGAACTGCACGAGGTCTTCCAGCACGCGGAAGATCACAGACAGCGCCTTGTAGCCCAAAATGCTGAACCAACCGGTAAATTGTTGGAGCGCTAGGAGCATTTGGAACATGAAAGAAATTTCTATATGATCGGAATAATCGAATGCTGACTTTCATTGAACAACTTTAGTTCTTTGTTCTGTGCTGCGCTTTTTCATCATAAATTTCCCAAGTAATATGTAGTTAATTCTGTAAAGAGACGAAAAAACGTTACTTATGTGCCACCCTATATAATGCATACAAGCTCACTGAAAGTGAGAAGCTCCGTCATCTCTTGTTTTTTTTTTTGCTTTTTTTGTGAAGTTCATGTATCTTTGCTTCTTTAGTACGGAAGTGGCTTGCAGAAATTGTAGTTATGTGACCTATTCCTATTCTCCTAGGCTTATGGATTTCCAAAATTTAAGATGTAACCATATTGACCGAATGTCAAATAGCCGGCCATGGTGAGTTCCGCGGCAGGTTTAAATCACGGTACGTCCAACTTTTATTCGTGCAAGAGACGAATAACTTTTTCCCAATTGGCAGTTAGCGGTTATATTCTATAAAGTCCAACAATAACCTAGCTTTTATAAAACTTTCTAGTATTAAATATTCAGCAAACTCTTTCGAATTTGGCGCCTACATTTACTTGAGTAAGTCTAGAGATAAATCCGTTTAATCACAAATGTGTATCGTTCTCTTCTGTTCCTTCTGTATTCCATGTAAAGGATTTAGATAATATTAAGATTGACCGTCTCTGTAGCCGATATACTGTTACCCTTGAACTGGAACACCTTCAACGTTCGTCATTTTAATGTCACTCTTCCCTAGAAGCTCTATTTTAATAATATGATGAACATTCCCGAATAATGACCTTTGTCTACCCACTGTTCGACTATGTAATAGTTGCTGCAATCCTAAGGTCCTGTTGTTGTTATTCTTCTTATTTGCTGGCATTATTGTTGTTTCTGCTGATTCTTTTGTTGCTATTGCTGCAACCATACATTGCTGTCGTTGCTATTGTATTGGTTTTGCAAGTTGCAACTACAAGCAACGTCATTGTTGGTTGTAAATGAAAATTTGATTCAATTACTAAGCAATTATTGTTTACGTTATAAACTACTCTTGATTGAGATTGTAGTGGAATTATAGTGATTAAATGTACAAAGTTAATCCACTGATAGTATCACGTTGTGTGTACTCAATACGTAATAAGAAAGTTTATGTACTCGTATTTCGATTTTACGTTGCAAGTTAACCTTTTCCCCTTTTTTCTTATTCTTGTTTTAGCATCCGTTTATGTTCAGGTGCAATTAGTCGTAGAGCTGGTTATGTATGAAGTTTACGACTGGAGATATTAAAATTTTAATTTTGAGGGTTTAAGATTTAAAGTTTTACGACGCCTTAAACTTAATGTAAGTGGCAATCGTAATCTTTCAGAAGGTCAATGTGGATTGATTTAAATTGTAGGAGATGTGGCAAATATGTCAAAAATTAAGTTAAAGGCTGTAGCTGTAGCTTTTAATAGCTTTATCATATTAATATGCTTATCTATACATCTGTGCCGCAAATACGAATGATTTTCTAAAGCTCAAAAATCCTTTGACGGCTACGTAAAGTATCAAATGTTCAGGTTTTACATGAATCTTGCTGGGAAAGCCTTACAGGTGATGTTTTCCATCATTTTTTTTTTTGGTTATATGTTCTTTCTTTCTTCTAGCGACAGCAAGCGCCCCTTTGGGGTACTCAAACTAATCCCGAAGGATTAGTCAAACTACCAGAGATTGGAAGTAGGTCCCTTGGAAAAGCTTCCTCAGGTCCCACTCCCTCACTCGGCCAAAGTACCTTTGTAGCCACTTGGTATGAAGTGAGCTACCTCCCGGGTAGGAGTTGAGGTATCTAGGAAGACCTCGAATAGACATGAACAGCGTTTTCTAAGCTAATGCCTTCCTTCACCAACGCGACATGAAGCAACGCAAAATCAGTGAAAACTCTTGTTCGGGCAACCACAGCCAGCACGATGCTCCCACTAGGGGTCCAACACCATTGACCAGGAAGGAACAATGTTCCTTGGGTACCTGGTCACCCGTGCTACTAGAAGAGAAGAACCCTCTGGTCTGGGTTTCGCAGACAAGCTACTCCAGTTTTGCTTTATCATACCTCGCATGGAACTGGTAATCTATAATCTACGGCATAGATTTTCAATGTCCGAGGAGAGAATATCAACACAGCAAAGCACACCATGCTCCTATCATAGTTCATTAACCAGATCTCTCTGGTCATACAACTATATTTACGGAAAAGATAAATCTTCTGATACCTCCCGACGGTTTCTCCTTTTCCGCACCCGTTTGCCAGGATGTGTCTTGTTTAACTATGACTCTCCTCTTTACGTGGTTTTCGAAAAACGAGTTCCAAGATCAGTTTGATGTCATATTATAGGTGAATCCCAAGACATAATCCACCTTTTCCTAGGGCGCCTGGCACAAGGCCACACTACTTTGTTTTTGTACGCAAGCATCATACCCTTTGCCTGCTTAATTACAGGATCGGGTAGAGAGGCCTGTGTTTTAGGGGTAAGCGGTACAAAGCATCTTAGGAAATACCCGCCTAGCCACGGCCACGTAAAGTATCATTAACATTATGTGAAGGTTTTACTTGAGTCTCGCGGTGAAAGCCTTACCCAAGGTGTGCCACCACACATGGTGCCGTTTTCTAATTATATGCTTTTCTTTCTTGGTTATGTGTTCTTTCTTTCTTCTAGCGACGGCAAGCGCCCCTTTGGGGTACTCACACTAATCCCGAAGGAATAGCTAGACTGCCAGAGATTGGAAGTAGGTCCCTTGGAAAAAATTCCTCAGGTCCTACTCGCTCACTCGTCCAAAGTACCTTTGTAGCCCACTTGGTATGAAGTGAAACTACCTCCCGGGTAGGAGTTGAGGTATCCAGCTAAAACCTCGGATAGAATGAACAGTGTTCTCCAAGCTAATACGTTCGCTCACTGACACCTGAGCAACGCAAAAGCACTGAAAACACTTGTTCGGTAACCACAGCCAGCACGATCTCCCACCAGGGGTCCAACACCAACTGACCAGCAAGGAACAACGTCCCTTGGGCTCCTGGTCACCCGTGCTACCAGAAGAGAAAAACCCTCTGGTCTGGGTTTCGTAGACAAGCTACTCCAGTTTTGCTTTATCATACCTCGCATGGAACTGGTAATCCATAATAATACGGCATAGATTTTCAATGTCCGAGGAGAGAATATCAACACAGCGAAAAGCAAGTACACCATGCTCCTATCATAGTTCATTAACCAGATCTCTCTGGTCATACAACTATATTTACGGAAAAGATAAATCTTCTGATACCTCCCGACGGCTTCTCTATGTCGCACCTGTTGCCAGGATGTGTCTTGTTTTTATATGAATCTCCCCTTTACTTGGTTTTCGAAAAACGAGGTCCAAGATCAGTTTGAAACATATTATAGGTGAATCCCAAAACACAATCCACCTATTCCTAGGGCGCCTGGCACAAGGCCACACTACTTTGTTTTTCTTCGCAAGCATCATACCCTTTGCCTGCTTAATTACAGGATCAGGTAGAGAGGCCTGCGTTCTAGGGGTAAGCGGTACAAAGCATCCTAGGAAACACCCGCCTACCCACACGTAAAGTATCGTCCAAAATCAAATGATCCCAGAAGCTTTATGAAAAATCGACACAAAAATTGTCAGACAAAAATACAAGGGTGGTCCCAAAACCAGCCGACAAAGAAGACACAAAAAACTTGGTAACAAATTTTTCTTATTTTCAACATAATTTCCTTTAAACTCGATACACATTTCAAGCGATATTCAATAGCTTTTGTACCCTGTTTGCAGTAAGAATTGTCAAATTCCAGTAAATTGCCATCAACCGTGGGCTCCACCACTTCATTGTTGGCAAATCTTTTACCACTGAACAAATTTTTCAAGTTTGGAAATAGAAAATAGTCCGAGGGAGCTAAATCTGCCGAACATGGTGTATGATGAAGCAATTCAAACTTTAATTCATTAATTTTACCTGTCGCAGTAGTGGATGTGTAAACTGGAGAATTGTCCAACAACGCTTTCTTTTTCGTCAAATGTCACCTTTTTCTCATAATTTCATCACCTAAACGAAAGTCCTGCAATAAATTAGCATAATATTTTCCGTTGATGGGTTTTCCCTTCTAAAGATAATCAATAAAAATAATCCAATGCATATCCAAAAAAAAGATGTCATGACCTCGCCTTGCAGATAAAATCGTTTTTGCTTTGTTTGGGCACGATTTCTCCATTTCAGTCCACTATTTTATTGTTCTTTTTGTCTCAGGTTTGGAGAGGTGAACCCATGCGTTATAAATGGTAATAAATCCACTCAAAAGTTTGGCTTTGTTGCAGTGAAACATCTCCAAACACTTTGCTGAAGTATCAGTACGACGCTGTTTTCGCTCTATTGAAAGCAAGCGCGGCACTCATCTTGTGCACAACTTGTTCATCTTCAAATCTTCAGTCAATACACGATGTATAGTACTTTTTGAAATGCCTATCATTTCAGCTAGCTCACGCATCTTTAGCCTACGATCATCCAATACCATTTTGAGGATTATCTTAACCGTGTATGGTGTGGACACCTCAATCGGTCAACCACTACGTACGGTGTTCGTCTTGGCAGCTCGCACGGCTTTTTTTAAACTCTGCTACGTAATATTTTACAGGCGTAAACGAAGGAACAGACACCACCAGAGTAGAATCTAGCTCGATTATAATATTGGTTGGAGTGAGACCTTTCAAATGGAAATATAAAATTACAGTGATAAATTTTTTACATGTTTGTAAATTTACTGAGATCATTTACTTTTGATCGCTCAAATAAAAATATTAAACAACGTGGCGTTTTGAAACCTAAAACATATGATTTAAAAGGTTGCCACTTTTTACAAAAATTACTTTTTTCATACTCCTGGCACCATCTATACGTCAGATCGGTTAGTTTTGGAACCGTTCTCGTAAAACTATACAAAACTATACAATTATACTCGCACATGGTTTGTAGTACCCATTTACATAGAGATGCAAAAAAATATTTATTTATTTATTTACTTATTTATTCATTCCAATCTACTGGAACTATGCACTATGTATAATTATCCTAATTCTACCACAATCTAGTCAAAAAGTGATGTTTTAAAAATTGAGCGACATATAAAAAACCTAATTGATTGTATGCATTGTTGCATAAAATGCGACTCCTCGTAATAACTTCATTTAAACCATAATTATGTATATCTATGGAAATGTTCATAAAAAATTGATGCTTCCTCAAATTCCTCGTTGGCACATTAAAAGGAATCAGTTGCAGAAGCTCTGGCAAGTATAATATCCTTGATAAATATAATATTATGTTCCAATCGGCACTGTATCAGAGTATTCTCATTGAGTAACTGACAACGAATTTCGTACTTGGGCATGTTAAACGAACCATAAAATGAGCGCAACAGGGAATATCCGGGTATCGTATCAAAGATTGAGGACTCTCCCTTAAAGGTAGCATTTAATGAATCTTTGGACTATGTGACTCCTAAACTGGAATAAAATGGAGGAGATGACGTTTTACGATGAGGTATTCAATGGATCAAATATAGATCTTTATTGTAAACTTGTAAATGAACTCGTATTTTGCAATGGATCATAACTGCTGCCAAACTAGTTCCTTTCCTAGTTTCTTTTAATTGAGATAGTTCTATTGACAAAACCCCCTGTAAGGGAGCAAAGTAGGATTTATTTAGCCGAGCTAGTAGCCTTAATTACATACAAATTCTATGAGTTCATATGAGGTTTGATTGAACGAAGTGAGCTCATCCAAGCTCTTTCTAATATCTGATTATGCTGGACTGGCTAAAATACCGTTGGGATCTCGATACAAGATAGATACGAATATGCCATTAGTTCGTTGTTCCTATGGGCTGATGGGCTATTGCATTAATGAGTATTAGACCTATAGCGACAGTTGGTCAGGGAAATTAAGGCACAGAGTGCACGTCTGAAGGTAGACCAGACTGGGTGCAATTAGCAAAAATTACATAAGACAGAAAAAAGGGGACAGGTCACCTGTTGATTTATTTTAAAAATTTGCTCTTGAGTACGGATGGTAGAGGGTTTAGGAATTCGATTTTATCGACAGTTTTGTTTGTTCAGACGAATGGTATGTGGTCGAGATTATATCAATCAGGACAAACCTGCGAGTGTCCAACAACGTTACCTTAAACACAGAGGTTATATTGTGGATGTGGACATTGGATTGACGGCTGCCCGGCTGTCCGGCTGTGAAATAGAGATCGGTTATCAATGAATTTCTACGCGGTCTTTATCAATGAAGTGACGATCCAGAGAGTAGAGCTTATACTATGTGTCTGGCTTGTTTTAATGCGAGTATTTCTGGGTTATGGTACGTGGTCGATATTATATCCACCAGGACAAACCTGTGCGCACCCAACAACGACGTAAGGTTGCCCTAAATACGGAGGTTATATTGTGGCATTACAGTTATTGGATAGTTTTGACATTGGATGGAAGGCTGTCCGGCTAACCTGAATTTGCAGACATTCGTATGGGTCAGAAATGGAGATCGGTTATCAATGAAGTAACAATCTTTAACAATGAAGTGAAGTGAATGAGTGAATGAAGTGAGAGTAGAGCTTGAACTATGTATCTGTCTTGCTTTAATGCGAGCATTTCTGGGTTATGGCTTTTGATATTTTTTTTTCTTAAATTGGCCGAAACCAAATTCGAAATATTTCAAATTGGACTAATGAACCGTCTGATTCTTAAGCTTGGCATGACATCATGTCTTATAAGTTTAATATCTTCTGTAATTGTAGTCCTAACCGACCACCGCGATGGGGGATTCTGTGACACTTTTATATTCTTCAGGTTACTTTTCATATAGTTTGGGATCAATCGTAATAGATGTTTAGACAATCGAGTGTTCGTGTGGCATAAACAGTTTTGTCTACATATGGTCGCAATATAACTAAGTGCTATTCTAATTCTAATTCTACAATTAAATGAGAATTATTACAAACTCTTTTCGTCTACACCGCTCACGCGAGTTGAGGTTGAAACCAAAGTCGCTGGTAGAGACTTTGTGCTCGAATGTGGAGTTGCATTGCAACCGTAACTGGGGATTATGTCACCTCCGTAAATGGGGATTATGTTCCATACTAGCATAATTAATTTTGTATCTTCTGACTGGAAGAAAAGGCTGCCTGTTGCGTTAACATGCTTCCAAAATTGTCAGCTTCTATTCCTAGATAGTCCAAGTTTAACTTGGTTATACCAGAAGCCGCTCGTACAACGTTGTAGACAGTTAACTGACAGAGTGAATGATATTAGCACATATCTCCACATTCTTTGTATTAGGATTCATCCTATAGTCGGTAGTTAGTCAGCAGATACTATATGTGCGTTGATCAATTAAGCGAGCGGGACGATCCGATGCTTTTGTTCGATTGTGAGTGAAAGCATCCACAATTAATAATTAATAAACTATTGTTCGTAAATGCATGATTTCATTCTGATTTTTTCCCAATGTCTTCATCCTAATAGCGCATAAACTCTACAGTGGTAGGCACTGCTGTGGCTCCATGTTACCTGACCATTATGTCCATCCTGGGTAAGATCATGTAAAGTTTTCCTTGCATCCTTTCCATTTTGTGGCAAATAAATCACTGGCATTACAAACAAATCTTTATTTTTTCTCTCCTCAAATTTACAAATCTTTAATGAATTTATACAGCACCGGGCTGCCAGGAAGGTAACATAGGGAGAGACCAAACTAAATCAAGGACACTTAGTTGAAACAACACTCTTTTGCTTAATGATACAACATCTCATTAATCTTCCATCTGTGATATTGTAAGTTTAGATACTTGTACATTTCGTTTGCTTCTTTCTAACTATATCTATTTGTGAGCACCAACCTAGCGCTCATAGTAAATGACCAAAAGTGAAGATAGAGGTAACAGTGTGAAAATACTCAATACTGCTACTGCTAAAGGCCAAGCAAAGGAGGTTTGTAATGTACGTATAATAGAGGAGGGAAGCTGGACAAGCTGTACTTGAAAAACTGCCATGGGTGGTTGGTGTTGTCGTAATCGTCTTCATCACGTTGATCATCATTATTATAGTTGAAGTATGGTCTAAACTAACAGCAAAATAGAAAACAGTTACAGCATCCCTGCTCAAGTTGCCGTTGCCGTAGTGGTGCTACGAATGAGTGCTGTCTAAGAGTCGAAAGTCAAAAAGCTTAACAATAACTGACTAATGTTTCAGGTATAATTAATCTTGTTTAGTTTCATATAGCATCGAGTAGTGAGTGCAAAGTATTCCATTTACACTTGTGTATCTACCCTTCTAGTCCCTTGTCACTGCTACAGTTACACTTGTGTTGCTGCAAATTATCAGCAAAGGATATCCACTACTATATGAACATGAGTGACGTACGAGTATTAGATTAAACGTTGGCAGTAAGAATAAGTGTATGCATACAAATACAAACAAGCCGCCTCACGAGCACCGTAGGGGGAATAAGAAATAGAGTATGTTAGAGTAGGCTATATCAGGTGAATGTTTCGAGAATGTCAAGGACGGGAATATAAAAAGAAGTTAAAGAGATTGCAGAGGCAGGCTTTGAAAGAAATTAGGATTCCCATAACGGAAAATATCGCTTCTACTGCCAAGTAACAAATTTAGAACGCTGCGAGTGTTAGATGGGAGGTCTCACGTGAACTGAAGTTGAAATAGATTGCGACTAGATTCCTGCCACAGAAAGCGATCAGCGACCAGTCACCAATGGAATTGAAAAGAAAATCGGAACAGTTTAATTCCCATTATGTGAAACCGACGAGGATGGAAAATAAGTCGTTGCCATCCAAAAAAAAAAAAGGGGGAAAATATGGAAGCAGTCACGGTAGGTGGTTAAAATTGTTCTGTCACACTATATTTGTAGATGCTGACTGACATCCACGCATAGTGCCGACCATGAAAAATATTTTTTGTCAAATCTTCTTTTCTCTTCTCTTCTTCTTCAAACGTTTGCATACGTGTTATATACTTAATATTCTACAATGCGCAACAATTTGTCAGATATATCCTCATCATCTATCATGTACTCTGCCGTCGGAGATAGAGTTGTCAGAATTGTTTTCCACGTGCCAATAGATATATTAATGACCCATATTTTTGTCATCGAATCCAGAAATTCGATTGTAAATCTGCAGTAATATTGCACTGTCAACGATGTCTGTATTGTTAACATGTGTAAGATCAAAGACTTGACCGGGAATTGATTATTTAAAAAAACAACTTAAAAGAATTGTTAACATTTCTTTTGTCGCTAAGTTTGAAGAGTTTGTGGCGATCTTTTCTGTCAGTTCATCTCAAGTGAGTTGTGCGATTTTTACAATGGATTTTATATGAGTTTATCAAAAGCCATTGGACATGAGCGATACAATGCATTCAAAAGTGGTCTAGTTTTGGTGTAAAATTTGCCTAGCTATGGTCGGCCAAAACAGCTGACTGCGAAAAAGCTAATTGACTGTAGCTATCGCACGTCATATGATTAGATTTTAAATTTGAAACACATTTTCGATTGAACTAGTTGTGATATGGAACTGATCATTCATTCATTCCTGTTGTTTAGGTCTGCATTAGGTCGTTATCCCTGAAATGGATTATTTGGGCCCCAAAACAATGTCTGTATTAAGATGAGATCGATATAAAGGGTGTCTCAACAAGCACGTAAGATTTAAATTTTAAATAAAACACATATATTTTTTCTCTGGCTGTATGGCATATGGCGCCGTCTTGTTGAAACCAGGTGCCTTCCACATTCATTTCTTCAATTCTAGGCACGAAAAAACTGGTTATCATTCCACGACACCGAACACCATTGACTGTTTGCGCTTGACACGCCTCATTTTCATAAAAAAGGGTCCAATGATTCCTCCAGCCCAAAGTCCACACCACACAGTGACACGTTGAGGATGCATTTGCTTCTCGTGAATCACTCGAGGATTTTCCTCACCACAAATGCGACAATTCTGCCTATTGACGAAGCCATCAAGATAGAAATGGGCCTCGTCACTGAAGAAGATTTTATCGGCAAAATCATTATTTTCATGTTGTCTCTCCAATACCCAATTAACGAACTCCCTTCGCTGTCCATGTTCAGCTGGCTTCAATTTCTGAGTCAATTGAACTTTGTATGCGTGAAGATGCAAATCTTTTGTCAAAATTCGCTGCATAGTGGATTTGGAGACACCAATTTGCTGAGCTCGGTGTCGAATTGAGCGACATCATCACGTACAGCTGCGACATTTTCGGTCGATCAACCCGGTCGAAGACGCGTTGTTGTCTTTACATCACTAATAGACCCAGTTTTGGCAAATTTATCCATTAATCTCTTTACAGTTGACTCTTTTGGAGCATTATTGTGACCCCAAATTGATCGCAATTTGCGAACTGTAGCCGCAAAACTTTCACCATTTTGGTAGCGCTCCATTTTTACTAACATCGTACGTTCTACTAGCAAACAATAACAATTGTTCAAATGGCAAACAATGACACTTCGAATGGCGTCAAATTTAAATCTTGCGTTCTTGTTGGGATACTCTTTATAAAATCCTTTATTTCAATTATCATAATACAGTCTAAATGCGGTTTTATCAGCAGTGGATAGTGGATGTCGGATAGTGGCAGACTTATATCTAATATCCGGTATCCAGAATGGCAGAGTCAACAACCGGTGTTGTTCAATTCGTTTGTGTTTTGATAGCCGCCTCCAAACGGATATGAAGTAGAATTTTCATAGACCATATACACCGACGACTGTCGGCAGTCAAATCCTACAAATTGGAGGACGCCGTCGCACGGATAACTTTGAAGCGGCTAAAAGGCAATCCAGCTAAATGTGAATGTTCATGACACTCCTTTTGCAATTCATTCCGATCCAAACGTCCAGTAGCAAAGAAACCATATTTTTTGTTCAGCAAATCTACTAAAGTTAGCTCTTTCTCGTAGTTTTTGGAATAGGAAATAAATAGATTTTTCTTAATGGCATTTATCCTTCATAAAATTATTGCAAAAGTACCGCTACCACTTCGAACCATTTTACACAGTTTCTGGCCGGCTGTGACCAATTTCTATTGACACTCGTCGTCTTATGTCCGTAACTCAACCATTCACTTTTGGGTTACAATCATTTTTCTATATATTTTGGTAATG
>JAHXMU010025499.1:0-12506 GCA_019455685.1 Philornis downsi
TTAAAATTACCTATGTGTACTACTGTGTCCAAAAAATTAGGACCGGTTTTTACAGACAAATTCTAGTTTTCCCTCTTCGATAATGAGGCACCTTTGCTTTTCATAAGTTTTACGCATGATTAACATCGTTTGACTATGGCTATTTCCAAAATTGAAAACGCCGGTTTGAATCTGTTGAGGAGTGTTTAACATGAATCGCAATGCCTTTTGAAATTCATTGTGTAAGATAAATTTAGGAATATACGAAGATTGGAAAATACATATATACACTAGCATAAATATTGTGTGCCGAGGGGAATGCTTAAAATAAATAAAGATATTTTGGAAAATGAAAATAAGACTTGGTTTTAATTTTTGACACAGTTGTAAAATATATTTTGGATCATTTGTTGGTGATTTCCAAAATAAATTTAACTCTGGATGAAGTCAACCATGAGCCAAGGACTTTCGAAATCGCCCATAAAATTATTATTTTTTTTAGTGCCACTTTTTTGCTGCTGGACTGTTGCCCTACTTTTTCTTTTGGATACATAGATCTCCGGGAGCTTTTAAATTCCAAAACTAAATTCCATGATCTGATAGCTGTAGATATAGCTGTTGTTCGGATAATTGAACTTTTATAGTAAATGTTAACTTTTTTTTTTTAAGTAACTTTCTACAATATTGTTAAACTTTGACATTTTTTTTCGGATCTTCGTTTATAACATATACTGTGAAGATTTCGACAGCTGTTTTATCATGTCAATATCTTAATGCATAATATTTTAACATAACATAACTTTACTATGAAAATAAGGAGATGGAGTCTATCGGAATTGATTTGATTCTTTCTTTTTTGAATTTGCTAGATTAAATTTATACCATTCAATCATATTTTTTTTTTATAAAAACCTATAAAATTTATGTCAATATTTTGAAGAGTGCATTAAAAACCGGGTTTCGACCCTATTGCGGTATTAATTTCAGTGTTCACGCCATAAGGCATTTCCTTCATTTTCTTCCAGATGACACAAACCGATCAAATTTGTTTTTAAAATCTGAATGCATTGAAGAGATCATAAATACAGTATTCCGATGACTGTATTGGTATTTAAATTTTATAAATTCCAAAACATTTTTGATAAGATTTTATTTCTATTCCTATTTTCGTTTGAATATTGATTTATTATTTGTTTTGCACATATTTCAGGCCATTAACTTATCACACGTTTTGCACGATTTTAATTGAATGTTAGTGAAAATATTTGCATTTGATAATGTTTTTGTACTCGTAAGTGCAAACTCATTATGTGCGGGCGAATATAAATAAAAAAAATATACTAAAAAGAGGCCTGTCCTGAGATAATTGTCGAAGTTATATTTTTGTAAAATATTTGAATTCATCGTTTTATACAGATACGCTATAATAACTTCAGCGATAAAAACTATAAAAGACCCGCAAAAAGATGTTGAAAATGTTGACTTTATGAATGCAGTTCGTGAAAGTTATCCGCAATTGTTAAATCGTTTCTCATCATTAATTACACAGAATCATCTGCCAAGTAGACAAATAACTGAAT
The DNA here is from genome assembly GCA_019455685.1 of Philornis downsi. Taxonomy (NCBI): domain Eukaryota; kingdom Metazoa; phylum Arthropoda; class Insecta; order Diptera; family Muscidae; genus Philornis; species Philornis downsi. The sequence continues at coordinate 1,560 of JAHXMU010025499.1, forward strand.
ATATTAATATTTATGTCAAAGCAATGGCAACGAGCCACTGTCTCCAGGCTTCATATACGTAGCTACAGAATAAACTCATCAAAAATGGTGTAGCAGTAATGACTGGCAAACAAACATAAATTTGAACTTCAACATCTATTGCTGCCGATAGCAAATCAATAATTTTGAACACGTTACAAGTGCATGTAGACCATAATAAACCATAAAAAAGAATTCAGACAGTAGCGATTACAACATCAGTGTCATAAAATTAATTCTGTAATAAAATTAATTGCTGAGTATTAGAAATTACCAGACAGTCGATCGACTAGTTTGGATTTCATAAATTTGTACGTAGCCATGATTGTTTAATGGGAATTATTGTAGCACATATAAAAATTCGAAAACCCTTATCATGACATATCGTGATAGAATTTCCCACGAACATTTGGTAGGTATCCTTAATGATAGCAAAGTATCGCAATTATACGTTAGTAGGCTGAGTACTCGATAGAATGTTTATATGGCCCCATCATAAATAATCATCACATACGAGGTGTGTTGAAAAAATAAGCTGAATTTTCATTTTTCTCAAAAAATATTTATTTATTCATCAATTTCTATTTTATCTCATTCAAAGTAGTCCCCCTCAGATATAATACACTAGTGCCAGCGTTTTTTCCAATCCTCGAAGCAGTTCTGATATGCACTTTTTGGAATGTCCTTGAGCTCTCTCAGCGATTCGGTTTCTATCTTCTCAATCGTCGCAAAACGCCGTCCTTCCATGGGTCTCTTCAATCTTGGGAACAGGAAAAAGTCGCAGGCGGACAAATCTGGTGAATACGGTGGCTAAGGCATGATAACGGTGTTGTTTTTGGTCAAATAATCTCTCACAAGCAAAGATGAGTGAGCAGGTGCATTATCATGATGCAAAAGCCATGAATTTTTTTCCCACAATTCCGGGCGTTTTTTTTTCGTATTGCTTCACGCAAACGGCACATAACTTCAAGGTAATACTCCTTATTTACCGTACGGCCTTGTGGTAAGAACTTCTGATGCACTATGCCATGGTAATCGAAGAAAGCAGTGAACAAACCCTTGGCATTTGATCGAACTTGGTGTGCTTTTTTTTTGGTCTTGGCTTTCCTGGACTCTTCCATTGGAACGATGTCATAACCATATACCCATGATTTGTCACCGTTTTAAGCAAATCTGGATCATCGTTGACGTCATTCAACGGTTCCTGAGCAATGCTCATGTGATATTGTTTTTGTTCAAAATTCAGCAATTTTGGACGAACGAACTTCGCTGCCACACGCTTCATGCCCAAAATTTCCGAAAAGATTGCATGGCATGAGCCAAACGATATGCCGACATCCTCAGCAACTTCTCTAATTGTGATTGGACGATTCTCCATAACAATTTTCTTCACTTTCTTAACATTTTTATCGGTTGTTGATGTGCTGGGGCGTCCAGAGCGAGCGTCTTCATTCACATCTTCTCGACCTTCTGCGAAAACCTTGTACCACTTGTAAATATTGTTTTGACTCAGAGTACTCTCACCGTATGCCACTGTCAACATTTCAAGTGTTTTTGAGCACTTAATTCCATTTTTTACACAAAATTTGATGCAACTTCTTTGATTCAGCTTTTTTAATAGCAGAAAATCGCCGAACACGCAAAATACTTGCCTTATTTATGCCTCTCACAAACAAAGTGAACATACTATATGGATAAAATCGTCAACATATCGTCGAGACGAGTGTACCAACATCAAAAAATAATAATCGAAAGTCGAATGTACGTAGCCAGCGAAATTTGAAAATTCGCCTTATTTTTTGAACACACCTCGTATCTTAATTTGCCATCGAAGTCGTTGGAAAGTTGGCCATTAGTTTCGATGTCTTGGTTATATTTGTATTGCCAAGGTAAAGTCGTCTGTGGCGATAATCTTAGGATTAATATATCGAGGCGCGAAATTACGTCTTGTTTTCACAAATGTCCTTTGATTATAAATTTATGTCTTCCATCCAATTGTTCGGTATATCATGATTGGACAAACTTTGGCGGAATGTTAGAGAAAATTGATTGCAAAATCGCAACAAGGCAATAATCTTTTCAAATTAGAAAATAAAATACTTCGTTGTCGCGCTGTATAGTTTCAGTATAATTTGCAAAAAAATTACGATCGCATGATTAGCAATTTCTAATTATGGTATATGAACCTATAAATCCTGATGTAATGTTTAGAAACGCAGTGCGAACAAATTTAATTAAAGGAACTGAATTAGACATACCCTATCTTACATTAAATTTTGTTGGTAAAGTCTGACACGTTTGTTTAGCAATTTAAAATTTGGCTTAGGAGTTCTCCATCAGTTATTTGATACATATTTTTGGGAAAAATTAAAAATTACCTCATCTCTAGGTTTAAAAAGGAACAATTTTTTCAATGTGGCTTTTGTGAGATTTCTCAGGTGTTTACTTGAAATTTACTTGAAACCTTTAAAAGGCTTATTTGTGAATTATGTGGTTGATAGCAACATTTATATTAACTTTTCGGTTTATGGTTTTATTATACTCCTTCGTCTTCTTAGGTGGCGACTGGATTAGACATATTTATCAATTATACGCCGCCCGTAGAAAATAATTCCAAGTGCTTCGATTTTTTGCGATCTTCTCCGTCAATTGGTCATACTAAGTTTCGACAGTATTTCCAAAGCCTGGTCCTTCCAACGGAGTTTTAGTCGCCCTCTTCTGCGCCGTCCATCGAGTCGTTGTCAAAAACTTTCCGTGCCGGAGCATGTGAGTCCATCCGCACAACATGACCCAGCCAAAGCAATCGCCGTATATTAATGCGTTTGACCACGTCGATGTTGGCATATAACTCATACAGCTCAGTGTTCATGCGATGCCGATAATCTCCGTTAACGATGATGGGTCCATATATTGTCCGCAGTATTTTCCTCTCGAAAACAGCCAGCACTGTTTCATCTGCTTGTGTCATAACCCAGGATTCTGCGCCATATAATAAACAACTTAGAATCAATTTCTGCTACAGTCGGATTTTTATTTGTCGAGAGAGGGCTTTATCATTCGCATATCGCTTGCTTAGCCCATAGTAACATCTGTTAGCAGGCAATACTGTCCTCTTTATCTCCATGCTGACATCATTCGATGTTGATGAATTCCTCCACCACTTCCAAATTGTAGTTTGTCAACGTTCATACAGCGTCCCAAACGAGTAGACTCTTTGTTCGTTGAAACCAATAACTTTGTTTTGTTCTCGTTTACCACCGGACCCATTTTCGTTGCCTCCTTCTCGATGCTTGAGAAGGCTGCAGTAGCATCTCGCAGTTTTCGTAGTTTCAAACATTTGCCATAAATTCGATGTTTGCAATCCAGATTAAATGAAATCTTTTCCAATTTAAATGAATTCGTTTCAGATAATGTAGTGTTTTTTTATAATCTTATCTTAAATTTAAACTATTTTACAACGTTTTAAAAATATGAAATCGATGTGCCGCTGGTTTTAGACGTAGCATTTGCTTATACTGAAAATTTGAGTGAAAGCTTCACATTTCATCTTATGAAAATTATTGTCCGAAAATAACTCTTTATTGAAACTTACCTTCGATATATCTACATCTGAGAGTAAATTTTTAGTAATTACAGTTAACAAGTAATATTAGGAGAGAATTAACGATTTAACATTTCTCTCCATTAATTTAAGGACATTCAAACTCTGGTTAAGGAGATAATTTGACCATAGTTCATTTGTTTGTATTTTCTGAGAAAAGCTATGATAAATTTAAATTGAAATTCGAATTAATAACGTTGCTAATAAAGGGCAATTAAGCCATACAACATCGTATACTCTAAATTATAAGCCCATTTAAACCTTTTATGGTAATTCATTTTTAATTATTCATGAATTACATTGTATTACTTTGAATTATAGTAAGATGCATTGAATAAATTAAATCACATTGAAGTACATCAAACAACATTGAGTTACATTAAATCGCAATGAATTATATAACCTAAATACAGTCATTTGAAGGTAGTTGTAAATTATAAAAATTAACTATTTATGGGTTAGTGTTAAGAACATTTTAACCGACGTTGTAATTGTAAAAAACCGAATTTGTTATGCCAAGGCGGCAATTCAGTGATAACGCCAACTGTAACCATTGCCATGGCAACAAATTCTCTGCGGGGTGACTATAAGGTTGACCTTTGACCATATACTTCCAAAGGAGGTTGCGCCACAATGCCTCAAAGTAGGGCACCTCGGGAATTTGAAAATTCCAAAACAATACAACTTCTTAAATGTTTATCCGATTTAAAAAATGTATTTCTCCCTGTATGTATTTCTCCAGTTGACATGTTCAAAAAACATTGCATTATGTATATTTTATCCCTTAAACTTTAAGAGTTATTTGACATTTAAATTACAAATTTTGGTTTTTACCTACCTTAGTTTACTTTCTTGTTAAAGCAGAAACAAATTTTTCCTAATTTTGTTGAAACTCTGTTTGCTGTATAAATAACAAAATTCTAAGTATTCAGCAGAAAAGACTTAAGAAAAATGATTAATTAAAATTAAAAATTAATTAATTAAAGTTTGAATTTATCATCACCCACTTTATGGGCCAGATTTAGCTCCCTCGGACTATTTTCTATTTTCAAGCATGAAAAATTTGTTTGGTGGTAAAAGATTTGCTAACAGTGAAGAGGTGAAGTCCGCAGTTGATGGATATTTTAAGGAGTTAGACAGTTCTTCCTATAAACAAGGTGTAAAAGCTGGAGAGATTATGCTGAACAAAAAGAAAAACATTTTTCCCAACTTTTTTGTGTCTTCTTTGTTAAGTCGGCTATTTCTGGAACCGGCTCCGCAGACCACTTTAAGAACAAAGTTTCAAAGTTTTTGTGAATGTTGGTTCCCATATTCAAATACGGTTTTTAAGAAAGCTTGTTGGAGTAGGCTGTCTCTGTAGGGGGTCGTTACGAAATTTTTTCATTTTGACCAATTTCGTGCAAACTTTGGGCCGTTCGGAAAATTTTTCACGGTAATCGAAAAGTGAATTTGCAAGAGATATTTGATATCCTAAACTTCCTCGATCTACAGTAGCACAAGCTCGCCGAACTGTGTGTATATTTTAATGATGTAATGAAAAACCAACTGCTGCCGACTCCAAATTTGTATTGGGTAGGCAGATCTGAAGGTCAATCGTCAATTATTCGGATACATAAGAAGATCTTGTCCGATCGATTAAACTACATTAGTCGCTGCTAAACGTTCGGCGTTTTACTGTTATAGCCGAAATTGCCACAGTATGTGCAAGCCTTTTGATCCAACGATTTGATGAAAAATGAAAAGCTCTGATTTGTTTATTATGATGTGTTAAGAATTATATACTAGTGAAACATGAGTACAAGGATCAATTGTCACCAGAGTGTATTGATGTATTACGACTGCGCTCCCCTCTTTATCTTACTTGCAAATAATTTTGACAATTTAAACATCGATTTGGTGGTTCATCGTTTATGGTCAATCTCATGAATGAATAGTTTATGCTCTTCTTTGACTACAGAACACATGTGTGATGATGAACTCGATTAAATAACACTGTATTTTACTAGACATGAATATGAATTCGAAGTAACGGGCAATAATCTTACAACTATCCGGTACATCTTCCACGTTTCCGTGGGGTGTAAACTATGGGGATGGATATATGTATAAGCTTCGGTCCGGCCAGAGTTTGTCATTTGTGCATCTTTGGCTCCTTCTATAGGGTGGCGCATAAGTAACGTTAAGATTTGATCAGTGAATACATTTTTTGTTCAAGTCTTTTTTTCGGCTCTTTACAGAATTAACTAAATAATACTTGGAAAATTTATGATGGAAAGACTCAGCTCAGAACAAAGAACCAAAGTTGTTCAATTCCGTACGAAAACATGTACTTAACGAAAAAAAAATATTTGTGAGTTAAAATTAGGTTGCGCTTTTTGAAGTTTTTTCCTTTAAATTGTGTTTTTCAATATCAAATATCCCTTTTCCGTAAATATGCCATCCATGTCCTTAGATATGACATCACAAATATAACATTTCCTGTTAGAAAGGACACATAAATAAAAATTTGAGACACGGTTATTTCGATTATGGAAAATATAGGCTTACACAAATCCTTCAATTCGGAGTAAACCGGGAAACGTGTCAAGACACTTTCTTGATTTCTCTCATCTGCGTGATAACAATGTCAGAAACTACGTAGCACATACTATTTATCTGGATAAATTGGAGCTGAGGAAGACCATGGGGAGCTGAGTATCATCTAATAAAATCACGGCGACAGTTTGCAAATATTTGAGGCATAACTTACATCGTGACTTTTTAATCCGGCTCACCAAAAAAATACGTTCGAATTAGGGTATATTCAGTCTTAATTACCCTTTGAATCTGTAATTCAAGCACCCTTAAACGAAAAGCATGATCAGCCGTTGAGTACAGTCTTGCTTTTGGTAATCTAATGTTGATAATCGAGAATATTTGAACACATTCCTCAATTCTGACGCTTTAATGTTTCAGAGCTTTCAGGGCTTTATAAACATTATCATAAGCATTAACAAATAATTGACTACTAAGCTGGGAATGATAATAAATCGCAAGTTTTGTCGTTAATAAATTATGGGCAATGGAATTCCCATGCACTATTAAAAGTGCTACATTTGTTTGATAACTACGATAATGAAGTGGCTGGTATAGTCCAGATAAGGTGAGTTAAAGGAAAGCTAATAATAAATCATAAATTTTATATTTGTTTACATTTGTCAAAATACGGTGGAACATAAATATAGTGAACTTCTCCGGAAAAATTGAATTAATCGAGACAACATCATAAAGACAATAGATTTCTCATACTCACAAAACTCCTCTCAATAAGAGATTGACAGATGTTTGCCGAAAAGGTTTCAAATCTACAATGCAGTGCACAGTTATTTAGCACAAAATGTTGGGCATAACATCGAAACGTTATCATCTTGACAACATTCATTACCATTTCTAAAAATACGATAACGATAATTTTTGCAGTCTAAGGCGGAATTTACATTATTAGATTTGTAGCTTCATGTTTTATTATATCCTAAATTTAGTCACCAAGCCTTGTTTTATTGCTTCCACTTGTCAAATTTTTTTTCAAAATTTCCCAACATTACGGTCTTTTGTCCTAATGTAATGCAGTTTTATTACAAACTAATATTTCTAAAAGAACGGTTTCAGATTCGATAATCTATGGAAGTATTGATATTTCCAATCATCATCATATCGATCAGTCTCTCAGTTGAGAACATGATAGAAATAGCACCGACTGAGTTAGGAGTCTGAAAAAATTTTGTTATTCATAGGCAAGTGAGTTTCGAAATTGGACAAAATCGGCGCAGTATGTCCATAAATTGGCATACTAAGCTGTCTTCTTGAAAAACGGGAATTGTCAATAATTTGACAAATCATTCGAAATTGAAAGCAAGCTACGATGGCCTTGTTTAAATGCTGAAGCATATATTCCAACTTACATAATATTTCAGAGACCATGCTAATTGCGGACGTGGTTGTCGAAACATACCAAAAATATCCATTTTCCCTAAAAAAATCAAACTGCGTTATCTAATTGCCCTTCTCAAAACCGCCGGTCTGGCAATGCTGTCAGCTGTTAAATACCTGTCATTTGAAGTGTTATTTATCTAGTGAAAGGTTTGCCATTTACGAATATGGATCGTTTAACAAGCGAATAACGCGTAAAAATAGTTAAAACTTACTACGAAAGTAGTGATTCAAACGTGGGCACTTCTTGTGCATTACGGGGTGATTATGGTCATCATAATCGACCTACTATGAATGGAATTGGCAAGACTATAAAAAATTTGAAGAGACTGGAAGCGTTACAGATGTGGTCAGGCCTGTACATCATCGCAATGTACGAGGCACTGCCAAAAAATATCGCTTCTCTTAATGAATGTGTGGTGGGTAATCCGATTTTGTTGATTAAAAGGCATTCTCAGCAAATGGATCTATCTTACGGCATATTATGGCATATTTTGCATTTGGATTTGCACCTTCATCCATATAGAGTTCAACTCACGCAACAATTGAAGCCGGCTGACTATTCACAATGCCGTAGATATGCTGATTGGGTGCTATAGCCTGTTGCTATAAATGCTGATTTTTCGAACAAAATTTTCTTCAGCGAAGAAGCTTATTTCTCACTCGGTGCTTACGTCAAAAACAAAACAAAATTGTCGCATATGGGGCTCGGAGAACCCAGAAATAATTGTGGAAAAGCCATTGCATTCGGGAAAAAGTGGCATTTTAGTGCTCATTATGGTATGAAGATGCCATTGGGTTATATTTTTTCGAAAATGACGCTGGAGGAACTGCTAACGTCAATTCAGAGTGCTATGGCTGTATGATAACCAACTTTTTTTGGGCTGCAATTGAAGATTATGAACTGGGCGATATGTGGTTTCAACAAGACGGTTTCAATAATGAGCCACACAACACGTCCGATTTTGACTTTATTGCATAAGAGTTTTCCAGAAAGCGTAATTTCACGTTTTGGCGACGTCAATTGGCTACTAAAATTATGTAATTTCACGCCGCTGGACTTTTTTTGTGGCGCTATGTTAAAGGCACGTTTAAGCGGATAATAATAGAGCATTTGCAAAGCAACCTTTGCCAAGTTATCGCCAAAATATCGCCCGAAATGTGCGACAAAGTGATCGAAGGCTACATGCAACCAATCCAAAGACGGTCATTTAAATGACATTGTATTTCGTACAAAGGTCCAAGCCCTATAGTGAAGTGCAAGTTTTATCAAAATCATAACTTTATGTGTGTTTTATTTAACTTTACTTTTGAAATTGAAAAAGGTATAACCTGTTATTATAATGCATGAGGGGAGAACGCTTGGCATGCCAACATACCTGTTTCTGAATCGGTTCTTTAGTTACGATACTATGTGACATATTAGTTTAGTAGGAAAAACGTAATCTTACAAGGACAAGTTGACTTTTAAAAAGCAAGCTTTTTTCAATTTTTTTTTTTTTCAAATATTTTTGCTATTTGTTCGTTAATAAAAAACAACATACGGTAGTAATTTATGAATCATCATCAAGATGAAGTTATTTTTGGCACGGCAACTTATCTGACGATAAGTTTGTTACCCGTTCGAAACGATGCCGTTTTCATATGATAATCTTAATATTAATATTTATTTGTATTTTGATTTTCATTTTCATTTTTTTCTGTTATTTTAATTATTAGTTTTATTTTTACTTTTATTTTTATATTTATTATTAATTCTTTTTATTTTTTTTTTATTTTTGTTTTTATTATTTTTATTGTTATTTTAATTATTATTTTTATTTTTATTTTTATTTGTACTTATATTTTTATTTTTATTTTAATTTTCATTTTCATTTTTATTCTTATTTTTATTTTTAGTTTTATTTGTACATACTTATATTTTTAATTTTATTTTTATTTTTATTTGTATTTATATTTGTATTTGTATCTCTATTTTTATTTTTAGTTTTAATTTTATTTTCAATTTTATTTTTATTTTAATTCTAATTTTAATTTTAGTTAAATTTTAATTTAATTTTTATTTTAAGTTTTTAATTAGCATATTACTAAGTCTGTCCATGCCAAATATTTCGTTGCAGCTGATAATCGTTGATTTATACCTGCTTTCGTATTACCAGTATAATTTATTCGTATATTAAGAGATTATTGATTTTGCTGAATGATACGCTCTCTTGGCAATCTATTTTCAAGAATTTTTTGTTTATGTACTAGAAAATGAAAAAATGTTTAGTTCGATACGGATTTGCTCCACTGTAAAAGCTTTATATGTATATCATTGAAAAGCTTTAAAGCTTTTAGATTCAATATTATTCTACAGGAGTTCTGTTTCTTTAATATAATTAAACTTTAATTTCTTGTCTCTGTAGCTCGAACGAACAAATCTTCGCGAATGAAAGCGAATAACTCGAATTCGCCTGAATTCTGTTTTCTTCAGTTCTAAAGCTTTCTTTCCGCTGCAGTGGTTTCTTAGTCGAAAAAAATGAGAAAGTGCCAGATTTGACAACGTCTTCGAATAGAAAACACACAATTTTGTATACAAACATATTTCTTTATGTCGACTTTATATCTTAGAGGTAGTTAAAATTTGCTGAGAATGGCACAAACAGCTACCATAAAAACAGCTAATACTAAGGAACCGTTGTAAGTGGACATAGCGCCGCCTCCGCCACCACCGCCACTACCTCCTCCGCCGATGGTACCATTTCCACCACCTGTAGTGCCATTTCCTGCCACGGTATTATTCCCACCACTTATAGTGCCATTTCCGCCCATGGTACCATTACCGCCACCGATTATATCATTGTCCAAAAATCGAGGTAAAGTACCGTTATGTTCAGCAACTTTTGATAAAATCCATTCCTTATAAAAAGCCACATCTGTATAAACACCAGGTTGATTTGCCAACGCACAACCGATACCCCAAGAGACGATGCCAGCTTGAAGATCATTGCACACCAAGGGACCACCAGAGTCACCTTCGCAGGCATCACGTTCGCCTTCCAGATAACCGGCACATAACATACCTTTGTGAACTAATTTGCCATAGGCCGTCTTGCGACAATCGTCGTATGAAATAATTGGAACATCAAGCGTCATCAGAAAATCCGAAGAATAACCCTGCAAAATAAATGAATGAATGAATTTTTACATTTAATGTAAAGAAACTGTAGCTCGCTACATCTTCCGTTTCGCCCCATCCGGTAACTTGACATATCGTACCACCAATTGGTGAGTTCGCATTGAGAGCAATCGGTTTGACGGTGGGATGATCTTCAGGAACGGAACCATTCAATATTAACAGCACCAAATCTTGATCG
>JAHXMU010025503.1:1844-49935 GCA_019455685.1 Philornis downsi
AGACTCCTCCAAAGTAGAATATAGCTCGGCTTAGATATCGGTTGGACAGAGACCTTTCAAATGGAAATAATGAATTACATAACGGTGACCAATTTCTTCCATGTTTAAAAATTCACTGAGATCGTTTATTTCTGATGGCTGAAATAAAAATACTAAACAAGTGGCGCCTTGAAACTTAAAACATATGTTTTATAAGGCTGCCACTTTTCACCAAAATATTTTATTTCAAACTACTGGGACCATCTATACGCCAGTTCGGCTACGTTTGAGATCGCCCTCGTGTTTCAGAGTTCATACAAATATTCACATATATATACAAAACGTGAGAACATGAAGCTACCAACATTTAAAGAAGAAGAAAGTATGAAGAATTAAATTTACAGGAAAAAGAAACACAAGTCAACTTTTGTGTGATTAGAAAATTTGAACCCTTTTCCTTTCACGGCTCCAGCAGGCAAGAATTTGTGCAAATATAGCCCTAATTTGACGCACAATTCTATCACTTTTATTAAACCAATTGAAGTACTTTAGTTTTTACCAAATATATTACATTTCCAACGCATATCGCTTTCTCTGCGAATGAGTTTCGTGCGTTACTCCCAACTCTAATTCATTATCATTTAATTTATGGCAACATCAATTTTACATCTGTCAAAATTATGTCAAACTTTATACGCTCAAACACATCAATAAATGTTATCAATTTTCGAGCCAACTTAATTGATAGTATACATGTGTAAATGGTTATGAAGCCTCATACTAACCACACAATAGTAGAAAACTATCCAGCGACGAAAGTGGCGTTGAATGCCTTACAGCAGGCCTAGAAAGGCAGCTGGCAGGTATGAACTCCCAGTTCAATCATCATTTCTAATTAACATTGGAGGTAGTAGGAGAAGAAGATTTTCCACATCCAAAAAGGCAAATATTAATGCCCATCTGACTTTCTATAGCACAAACACACGCAAAGAAAAAAGATTCTTGGAAATCATGTGCTATAATTTATTTTCTTTTATTTCGTATTCACAACTTCGATTTCAATAGTTGCAATAAATACCTCCAGAAAAAAAAATACGTACAAATAGAAATCAGAACAGCCAGGCATTTATACCTTCACCCAACGCCCTTTTGCCTCGGTGTAAAATTGTGTGACGTGACAAAAAGGCGCGAAATAAGTCGCTCGATTCTTATCAACAGATACTCCGAATAATGTACACCTTCATTCCTTTATGTGAAGGTGTAATTAAGGAGTAATAAAGTCAAGTAATCGACAAGTCAAAGAAATGTTTATCAAACTGATACAGGGTGTCCGTCGGGAAGGTATACTACTTTGTTTTAGCGCCATTTTGGTAAACATTAGTCTTGACAGTTCACATTTGGCAGTCGTGATGTAGAGACGTGGCAAATTTATAATGGAAAAATATTTGATAACCCAACGTGTTTTAATCGTTAAAACATTTATCAACACTAATCATCGATTACTGTGACGATGAGAAAGTTACGTGAAATTTTTCGGAGAAAAAAGAATGTGCCAACAAGACACACTATGTATTTATCGTGTAGTGAATGATTTCGAAGAAAGAGGGTCTGTAGCTGATAGGGCCAAGCATGAACTACCTATACAACGTACTGCAAGATCGGCTGAAAACGTTACTGCTGCTCAAGAAAGTGTTCAAAAAAATCCATCAATCTCAAGTCGACGCCGTGCTCAGGAGCTTGGTCTTCAAAGAATAACTTTGGCCACAATTTTGCACAAGGATTTGCATTTGTTTTCATTTAAGATTCAGTTGACACAAGAGCTTCTTCCACAAAGCTAATAGGATGTTACAGCTCGCCCATTACAACCCCGATTTTCATGAAAAGATCATAATGAGTGACGAGGCACATTTTCATTTGAATGGATATATGAATAAACAAAATAGTCGGTTCTGGGCAATGGAAACCCCTCAAATTATTCATCAGTCGCCTTTGCATCCATTAAAAATGGCAGTCTGGTGTGCAATTTGGTCAAGAGGAATCATTGGACCTCACTTCTTTGAAACTGAAAACGGCGTAACAGTAACTGTCAATGGGGAGCGATATCGTGACATGATTGAAAACTTTTTAACGCCACAACTGCATGCATTGGGCTTGATTAACATGTGGTATCAACGAGACGCTGTCACATTGCATACAGCCGGGTTTACAATGGAATTACTGAGAGATCTCCTTCCACAACAAGTTATTTCAAGAAATGGTGATGTTGATTGGCCTCCATGGTCGCCTGATTTGATTGCTCCGGACTCCTGTTCGTGGGGATATCTGAAAAGCAAGGTTTATGCAAACAAACCAGAAACGCTTGAACAACTCGAACAAAATATTCGTGATGAAATTAATGAAATACCGCGTGAAATGTGTAAGAATGTAATGAAAAATGTGCTCAAAAGGGCTCGCATTTGTGAGGCTAACAGAGGCGAATATTTATCTGATATTGTATTCCATAAATAATTGCCGACATTAAATAAAACATTTATCTCTTTCCTTTAATCAGAAATTATAAACAAACAAAGTAGTATACCTTCCCGACGGACACCCTGTATTAGAAATTTGTCGTTAAACTAAATGGGTCCCACATTTAGCGATTCCAAACATAGAATGCGCGCAGCAAGAGAGAGACGTGAGATGTAAGATGTGAGAAGTTTTCTCACATCTCATTCATGCGATACAAGGGAATTTATTTATTTTTTCAATTTTAAAGGTATGAATATAGAACAAAAAAGTTATCAAGCATTGTAATGTATAATCATATAATTAACGAAAATTTCAGTTCAAAACTTGGGATTATATGGGAAAAATTTCGATTAATACATCAATTACGGGAGACATCACAAAAGGACGTGTCAATGCCGTCCATTTTCATTATTAGAACTACGTTAATCACAGGGGTGATGTGTGGTAAATCTAAATAAATTCCCAACAAATTCTCCAAAGATATAAAGCCAAGAATATATGAGTTAAATCGACCAAGTTATGGAAGGTACCAAAAGGGGTCGATTTTTGGTCGATTATTCCATTTTTCTCAAGTTTTACAATGGGAAAAAACTTAGTTACAGTGGCTTACGAATTATAAATTACAGAGTCAAGATTGAATATCGGAAAATGGGCCAATTTGTATGGGAAGTATCATGGCAATCTGCCGATTTTCTTCCTGATACCCAATTTAAGGGAATGTTGAAAATGTACCAAACTTTTGTGAATTTATGGTAATTTAACAAACAATAAGAACCTAATAACATCGGTCATTTGTGTTTTAGGTACCATAAAAGTCATCGTTAATCGGCCCATTTCTTCAGGTATTACCAATCTTTCCAAACACAACACAAAGGGCAGAAATTTAGTTTGCTGCAGTTTACGAGTTAAGATTTACAGGCAAAAAGAAACCATTCTGGTAAAATTGATCAGTTTGTTTGGGAGTTCCAAAAGATTCGAATCGACAAAACCCACTCACAATTCTTGAATACCAGGTTGAAAAACATTAAGCTGCGTTAAGTTTTGAGAAGTTGTAAACAAAATAATCACAGTTATCGCATCTACCAGCCAGCCAGTCAGTCGGACTATTGGACATCGCTCAATTGACTTACAAGTTACTAAAACGTTTTCAATCAAAATATCCTTGGCACTTTAAACGGGTCATTGCAAAGTACAAAAAAAAAACACATTTAATGATAACTCGTTCATCTCCCTTATCAAGATTCACAAAAGTAAGACAGAGCGACTACTGACAAATTTTAAAGGAGATGATTGCTATATTCATTTTTTTTTCATTCATTTTCTTTATTGAATCTTTCTCTTAAAATTTATAATAAGTACTCAAATCTTAATCCTATCTTAAACTAAAGCTTCCTATCATTGCCGGATCTTATTTTTGGTTAGCCGAACTTTGTATCACCGGACCAAGTCCAGCGTGTCCTTTCTTCTTGTTTCATGGTTGACCTCATAGCAAGTTATATAACCAGAGAACGATGCCATTAAAGAGAACTTCCCAGTGGAACATCTCAAATAAAGGTTACGGCTTATATAGGGTGACGCATAAGCAACGTTAAAATTTGATCAGTGAATACATTTTTCGTTTAAGTCTTTTTTTTCGTCTCATTACAGAATTAACTAAATAATAGTTGGAAAATTTATGACGGAAAGGCTCAGAACAGAACAAAGAACCAAAGTTGTTTAATTTTACTTTGGAAGTCCGCATTCGATTATTCAGATCATATCAAAACTTCTTTCATGTTCTAAATGCTCCAAGTGCTCCAACAATTTCCCTCGTGCAGTTCAAAATGAAGTGACCATTGCTCGAGTGCAAGCCAGTATTGAGGAAAACCGCGAAACTTCCACCAGGCGACGTTCTCAGCAGTTAGAGATGTCTAGGCGGTCTTTGCAAAGAATTTTACATATGTTACGTCTTATCCCATATAAGATGTAATTGGTTCACGGGTTAAAACCAAGAACGCATTTAATATAGTCGCCGTTAACGTTACTTATGCGCCACCCTTTACAATGATGTAAGTAAGCGGATACTACTAAAATCGTATCGACTGTTTTATGGCAAGTGCATATGATTTTTGTTCAAATGTCCCATTTAAGTGGACTATTTTACGTAACTCTAGATCGAATTTCATTACCTTAGCGCCTCTTGGTAAGCTAGAAAACAAGCTATAGCAGTTTTCATTTGCTGTGTAAGTAGAAAAAGGCGTTACTATTGGGTTGTTCTGAAAGTTCGTTCGGTTAATTTGTTAGTTCCCCACACGTCACTTCTCACGACGTAAAGTTCCTTCAAACACTATCATAACTTTCTCCCACCTCTCTCTAAACTATTTACTATTGTTCACTTGTATTACCGTACCCGTCGTGAGTGGTTATAGTGTTTTAAAATAAGTCTTAAAAAATGGGAACAATGAGCGAAAAAGAGCATATTAGACATATTATGCTGTATTACTTCAAAAAATAAAGTCTGTTTATGAAGAAAACAGACCAAATGAAAGAACTTGCTAGAAATGGTTTAAAAGATTCTCTCCGCGAGACTTCTTCATAACGGATGCTCCCAGATCAGGGGGACCAAAAAAATTGTTTCGGAAGAGATACATGATTTAACTATTGTTAACCCCTGTGCAACAGTTAGAAAAATAGCTGAAATAATAAAAAAATTCAGTCTGAACTGTTCACGGGGTCATAAAAAAGCTCGGATTTGTGAGCAACCCCGATGTGTGGGTACCTGACACTGCCTCACAGGCCAACCGCCTGAATCGCGTTGACGTCTGCGATAACCTAAGGATAGGAAATATCAGGATACCATTTCTGAAGAATCTCATTACAGGGGATGAAAAATGGACAGTCAATAACAATGTAATGCAGAAAAGACCATGGGGGAACCAACTGAAACCCGTCAATCCACCTCTAAAGCGGGACTTCACCCCAGGAAGGTAATGTTGTCGATTTGGTGGGATGTCAAAGGAGTAGTCTTTTTTGAATTTGTCCCAACAAATCAAACAATTAAATCAAACAATTAATGCGCACTACTATATCGTACAATTGGATAAATTGAAGGCAGCATTGGAAGAAAAACCTCCGAAGCTCTTCAATCGGGGAGACGTCATCTCCCATCATGGCAACGCCCGCCTTCACATAGCCTTGCGGAACCGTCAAAAACTGTCAGAGCTCGGGTGGGAAGTTTTACTTCACCCACTGTACTCCCAGACCTCGTCTCGTCCGACTATCACCTATTTCGCAGTCTGAGCAATCACTTGAAGGATTTGAATTTTCATAACGATGAGGGAACGAAAAATCAAATTGAAATTTTTCAGAACAACTACGCGAGTTTTATGAGAGAGGAATTAAAAAGCTCCCAGAGAGGTGGGAAGATGTTATTAAAAAGGGAAGATTATACAGGGTGGGCCATATGAGTGTTGGCGATTTAATTCTTCAATTTCTCGGTAACGCACGGCGCGGGGTGGCGGGGGATATGTTGTTCACTGCGCCGCTTCCTGGAAATTTAGTCGCCATGGAGCCGTACACGGGAGTGCAGCGTGCATTTTGTGTCCGAGCGTATTACGAAAACAATAAATCAGTGATTACTGCACGACGTTTGTATCGGCATGAACACGGTTTACACGATTTAAGTGAAGTTCCAAGCGCCAATGTGATACGAAAATGCATCAGAATGTTCGAAACAACCGGCTCAACAGTACCAATTACGGTTCGTGTTCGTCCAGTTTCTGCAAGATCAGCCGACATTGTGGAGCGTGTTCGTGTTTCAGTTCAGCGAAATCCGCAACAGTCAACACGTAAGAGAAGTCAGTCTTTGGATGTCAAAAGAACAACTTTACGACGAATTTTGAAACGGGATTTGCATTTGAAGGCTTATAAGATTCAGATAGTCCAAGAATTAAAACCCGATGATGCCAATAACCGACTTAACTTTGTCAATTTGATGCTAGAGCGGTTCAACAATTTCAACAACGTGATTTTTAGTGATGAGGCCAATTTTCACCTTAATGGCCATGTGAACAAGCAAAATTGTCGGTTCTGGTCCGAGACTAATCCCCGACGCTTGCATGAACGTCCACTTCATAGCCCTAAGCTTGTCGTGTGGGCTGGGATAACGTCAACCGGTATTATTGGACCATACTTTTCTGAGGACGAGCGAACAATTATTGCAACATACTAGCAGACTTTTTGGTGCCAGCTTTGCAAGAACTTCAAGGCAATACCTCGGGGATGTGGTTTCAACAGGATGGGGCCACATGTCATACGGCTAGGGCATCCATAGAGCTGCTGAAAAATGTTTTTCCTGGAAAACTCATTTCGAAAAGGGGGGATATTGAATGGCCCCCACGTAGCCCCGATCTCTCTCCATGCGATTATTTTCTATGGGGCTACCTCAAATCGGTAGTCTACGAGAATAATCCGACCAATTTAGAGCAGTTGAAGAGGAACATTATTCAGGAAAGTAACAAAATACCGAGAACAACTTTTCAACGAGTTTTCCAAAATTTGCGACTTCGGCTCCAAGAGTGTCAAGCAGCCGAGGGAAGCCATTTGGAACATTATTTCTAAGTCTTAAAAATTCCCATGCTTCTACTTTTTAAGAATACAAATATATTTTTTTTATGTTTCGTAGTTTTTTTTTTAATTGAATATTTAAACCGCCAACACCCTTATGGCCCACCCTGTATAATAGATTAAAATAATTTTTTTCTTGTATATAAATTTGTAAACATATTTCTTTTAAAATCCGAACGAACTTCCCGAACCACCCCATACTTCCAAAATTACAGCAGTATTTTGGTAAGGTGTTACATTTTTGGCCGTATCAACAGATATGCATATCCTCGTTTCTTTGATAGAGATATAAAGGTAGGGAGAGAATGTATTCTTGAGCCGCCAGCCGCATCATATTGTTTACGAATCCAATAATGGATTCCTTCAGCTTAGATTCACCGCGGCGGGGAACATTGTAGTTAGCAGTCCCAGTTTCAAACACATGCATATTCTAAAGGCAACTTTGGGGATATACCAGAAGGCCCTATAAAACCTTTCCGCCGCTGATTCGTATTCAAATTAAACTCTTTTAAAATAATGACAATAATCTCTTTCAACAATAAAAACGCCAAAACGATAACAAAAACTACAAAACTAAGTGCAATTATTACAACTGTTGACAGATATTGAAGAATATAGACAGAGCATGCAAAGAACAACATATGATGCCAAAATATACAAAACCAACTATTGAATAGAGCACTGTTAAAACACATATTTATATTACATATTATGTCTAAATGTATAAACTATTTATGTAAATATGTTGCAACAACACATGTATATTCAATGTAATGATAAATATTGATATACGAGTATATATGAGAATTCACTGCGCACACAGGCGTTCGTTGATAGTTAGATATCAATGTGAATATGTGGATAAATTTAGAAATTGTAAATATTTATAACTTATGCTAAATGTAATAGTTGGGTTTTTAGAAATTATTGTGCTTAATTATAAATGTCATCAATAGATATGAAGGAAGATTAATGTGAACAAGTTTTCAAAAGTTGGGGGCACATGTGTTCTTCTGGAAGTTGTATTATTTGTATTTATTTGTTCATTTATTTAGTATACAGATACGCACATCTTGTAGGCAAGTTTTCAGGTCTATTTTGACGTTTTAATTAGAAATGTTAAACAAGCTTAATTTGAACTGCTGTTTTTCCATATGAAAATGCAAGAAATAGAGAAAGTTTTTATAAATATTACAAAACATCCTGTACCTGGTGGGTTCATTATTTTTGTAGCTTTTTTTTGTAAGTAAGCATTTCATAAAATAAACCTAAAAACGCAAGGTTACAGAAATATTTTAGAAATAACGGCTAGATCAATCTACATATATAGAATAAAATACCGAACCTCTTAGATGGACATAATTTGACATTGTGCATTTTTCGTTATAAGTTATACCTATAGTCATATCGGTTATCAAATTATCAATTAGTTTTCGTTTCGACAGTCTATGTAGCGCGAGGTTGCTGAATTTTATTGACTAAATTGTAAATATTTTAAAAATTTTTGTTCTGCAAAATTTAAAGACATCTTTATTCCAAAGACATCAATATTTCCAAACTTGAAAGCTGTAAGTAAGAGTTGATCTAACAAAGAATTGACTTTCCATTCAATAGCGTATATAGAACTCTGCTACAAAGATCGTCTAAATGCTTCTTGCATGTATGCTTGTGAACAACAGTTACATCCTCCTTAACCTCCATCTTCCATTTTGAGAAATATAGTATTATCCATTTTTCGGTTTCAAAAGTAAACAATTGCCTTCAAAATGGCTACAAGTTATCGGTCAAACGGTGCATATTTTGTCATTTATTTAAATGCGAAATAAAGCCTTCAATATCATACAAAAATAATGAATTTATTTTAACTACACCTTACAGTAACGGGTTATACACTTTCATTCGGTTTCAAAAGTAAAGTTAAGTATAAAACGCACATAAAGCTATGATTTCGATGAAATTTTTATTACATCATAAAGCCTGAACCTTGCCATACTATGTCATTCAAATGACGGCTTCTGCGTTGATTACAACAGTGGATCCTTTTGATATTCCCCCAGCACCATAAAAAACAATCACTTTTTCCCCCATGCCATGGCTTTTCCACAATCACTTCTGGGTTCTTCGAGCACCATATGCGACAATTTTGCTTGTTGACATAACCATCGAGTGAAAAATGAGCTTCATTGCTAAAGAAAATTTTGTTCGATTGAAAGTTCACGTTTGAATCAACACTTTTGTAGGTAGTTTTAACTATTTTTACGTATTATTCAGTTTTTAAACAATCCATATTCGTAATTGGCAAACCTTTCATTAAATAAATAACACTTCAGATGACAGGTATTTAACAGTTGGCAGCCTTGCCAGACCGTCGGTTCAGGAGTATACGACCACCAAAGTATACCACCATTTCCTGTATGACCTTTAGAGCGCGCTGCGATTCACATAGAATCTCTTAAATCGGCTCAAAACCGTGGCTCCGGAGCGGGCTTTAGAATATCAAAAATAGCGAGTAGTAACTCGGTGTCCAATCAGGCAGTTGCGCATTTATAATGGGAGAAAAACTCTCGAAGAGCCAATGCGGTATAAGATGATTCGTGGTCGTAGTTTTAAAACTGACTCCTTTGCGAATTTGACTCCTTTTTGCAAATAACTTCGCGCAAAAGACGCACAACACTCGAATACTATTCGTTGTTGACATTTCGGCCCGGTGGAAAAAAATTCAGAATCCTAAATACCAAAAAACCGCCAAGGGAACTTTATTTCTTGATTGTCTTCGACTTATCTTTCGTAATAGTCCTAGTACAACGTGCTGTAAGCTTAAAATGATCTCTTTACAGACCCACCGCGATGGCCTTTTTTTTTAAATTTCGGTGTTTTTGGTATCAATAGAGATTCGACACACTTCATTTCAAAATGAAGTTAACGGATCCATTTGAAATGTCAGTATCGTTAGCAAAGTCTATAATCGATGATTTTAAGCATCTTGGATCTTCATCGGTAGAGCTTGAGTTGCATCCAGGAAGAACTTCGTGTTCAATTTGATATAGGTCTTCTTTGAACTCATTATGCCATTTCTGAAAAGTCTGCTCATCGAAGGACTCTTCCAACATCCAATAGAATATCCAACGCAATAGATTTTCCATTAAGCAAATAACATTTAAAGCAGCGTTACAACAATATCACACTTTGCAAATATAGTCGAAATTCAACCATAACTTTAATAGTAATGATGTTTATTCTGTAAAATTTTGCCCAGATATCTGTCATAAACATTCAATTAATGTCAATTTAATGTCGGAATGTAAGAATATTCTAGAGGTGCAAATGTACATAATAGTAAATTTTCGCATTCTTTCACTACCGTCTTATCAACTCAAATGTATTCTTAATTACTTCTCGAAATCCAGAGAATCCAATATAAATATTTCATATTCTGCGAAAGCAATTTCCCTCCTCCGAATCGTATTCATCGTAAACAATCAACCAACAACAATTTCTACTAATTAAGTTGACAAGTCAATTATTTGCTCGATGGTAAAACCAAATAGAAAAAAAAAAAACAAAATAGAACTAAAGTCGAACAATTTGATGAACGACCAAAATATGCAAATATACCAAGTTGACACAACATAAACACACACAATATTCAAAACACCACCATCAGATATACAATCATTCAGTTAATATGTTTACGGGGGCCGGTTTCAAAACTAGTCGACATAGTAAAGAAAACACAAAAAAGTCGGGAAAATTTTTCTTTATATGGTAACATAATCTTCTTTTAGTTCAATACATTTTTTTACAGTGATATTCAATAGCTTCTATACAATGTTTATAGTAAGAACTATCAAACTCCTTAAAATACCCATCAATCACAGGCTCCAGGTCTTCATTGTTGGCAAATCTTTTACCGCCGAGCCATTTCTTCAAGTTTGCAAATAGAAAATAGTCCGAGGGAACTAAATCCTGCAAATATCATGTGTGATGAAGATATTCGAACTTTACTTCATAAATTTTTTCCATCACAATAGTGAATGTGTGGATTAAAGCATTGCCTTTCTCATTCGACAAATGCGATCTTTTTTCCATAATTTCATCGCTGAAACGCTGCAATAAATTAGCATAATATTCGCCCCCCCTTTGATGGCATTTCCTTTCTGAAGATAATTTATAAAAATAATTCCCCGCGCATCCCAAAAAATAGACACCACGACCTTAACTGCAGATAGAACCGTCTTCGCCCTTCTTTGGACACGATTGTCTCGTTCCAGACCACTGCTTTGACTGTTCCTCCATGTCAGGTGTGAAGTAGTGGAAGTCTCATCCATGGTTATAAATCGACGCATGAATTCGCCTTTATTGCGGTAAAACATCATCAAACGCTCTCCTGAAATATCTTTCCGACGAATTTTTTGCTCTATTCAAAGCAAGCGCGGCACCCTTCTTGTGCACAGCTTTCTCATCATTTCAACTAGCCCACGCTCCTTCAGTCGACGATCATATAATACCATTTTGCGGGTTTTCTTAAGCGTGTCTGGTGTGGACACCTCAGTTGGTCGACCACTACGCTGTTTGTCTTCCTGGCAGCTCGTACGGCCTCGTCTAAACTCTGATATTCAATATTTTACAGTCGTAAAGGAAGGATCAGGCTCCTTCAGAGTGGAATCTAACTCGGCTTTAGTATTAATTGGACTAAGATCTTTCAAATAAAAATATTGAATTACATAATGATGACCAATTTTTTTTCAAGTTTACGAATTTCCTGAGATCATTTACTTTTGAAGACTCAAATAGAAATATTAAACAACTTGGCGCATTGAAACTTAAAACATAAGTTTTATAAGGTTGCTGCTTATCATCAAAAAAAAAAAAAAAATTATCCAAACTACTGGCTCCATCTATACGTCAGGTCGGCTAGTTTGGGGACCTCCCTCGAACGTACAGTGTATTGTATATCGTCTAAATATTCACGGAATACTACACCAACTATAAACGTTCATATTGTTGGCCATATCTTATTCCATCTACACGGCATGAATGGATGAATGAATGAATGTGCGAATGACTGATGTTTAGGTGACAAAACGTCAAACAATGTTAATGGGCTCCCTCACTCCTGGCGTGAGAGTTGAACGTCGCCATCACTGATACCGGGGACGTGATATTTGCAACAGCTTCTATGGTTGCTACAGCCACACGTTGTACAACGCGATGGGGGGTGGGTGCGTGAGGAATGGCACGCAAACCAATTTCGTCATCAATGAATGTAAGCATTTACAAGGCGACCGATCAAACTAGCGGCAACAGTGAGCAAGTTAGAGGTATCGAATGGCTTTCAATGGATAGACACGGCCTAGACGTGAATATACGCTAAATAAATGTATGGATGGAGTTTCATTGCTTTAAGGTTTGAACGACAAGAAAAATAATTGTTTGTACGTGAAATTTATTGAAAATATTCATCTACCTATACATTGCATCATAATGAGTTTGTTTACGGAAAACTAAAACGAGGGTAGTTGAACAAGGCAAATCGCAAGGAAAATATTATATTGCAAATTGCAATTTTTCGACATTCACATATGGTCGAAAAAATAAGTACACAAAGTTAACATGGCAATTCTTTTTTATTTAAATAACCTTAACGTGGTAATGCCTTTAAAAGTAAAAACAAAGTTGGGGATTCCCCGTTGTTTTCATTGTGAATTAGTTTCGATCAGGTGTGATTTCAGTACCTGGTCAAAATAATAAATACATTGCTCAATTCTTTAATATTTTAGTCTGCTGTAGTCTTTTTGTAAAGGCTAGATATTTTAGTGTTGTTCATCTTTATTCATAACAAAATATATAAAAATCGAAAAATCATTGTTCTTCGGAGGAAAGAAAAATTGTTTCAAGACTAAGAGAAAGTGGCAAAAGTCTTCCTCCTACAACAGAAACTATGCTATCGGTTGCTATTTTTTTGTACAAAATGGTTCAAAGCCTAAAAAAGCCTTCGAAACTCGCGGAAGACCCAAAAAAACTTCAAAAACAACAGATATCCGTATTGTAATACTTGTGAAGAAGGACTCGTTTGTGTCTTCAAGAGCGATTTAGGCAGAAACTGGAAATGTAAATTGGAGAAAAAAATTGTTTCAAGACTTAGAGAAAGTGGCAAAAGTCTTCCTCCCACAACAGAAACTATGCTATCGGTTGCTATTTTTTCTACAAAATGGTTTAAAGCCTAAAAAGGCCGTCGAAACTCGCGGAAGACCCAAAAAACTTCAAAAACAACAGATATCCATATTGTAATACTTGTGAAGAAGGACTCGTTTGTGTCTTCAAGAGCGATTTAGGCTCATCGCAAACGGTTCATCGTAGACTACAAGAGGCATATTTACCAGGACGAACAGCCAGAAGAGTTCCTTTGCTTAGAAAGAAAAAAAAAATTAAAGGCTAGATTGGCGTTTGAAAGAAGTCATTCCAATTGGTCCGGAGGAGACGGTGAAAAAAATGCGAAACATTTTATGGAGCGATAAAACAAAAATTAAAGTATTTGAAAACGACTGTGCCCGGAATGTTCGACGCCCAAAGGGTAAGGAATTCCATATTCGCTTTACAAAGAAGACGGTCCAGCACGGGGGCGGCAATATTATGATATGGGGTTGTTTCTCGTGGTATGGTGTCGGGCCGATACATCGAATTACCGACACTATGACAAGATTCCATATCAAAGATATCTTGGAAAATACGATGTTGAACTATGCTGTGGAAAATATGCGTCTTAGATGGACAATTCCAGCAGGATAACGATCCGAAGCATACTTTCAAGTTGGTAAATTATTGGTTCCAAGATAATAATATTGCTTCTTCTTGGCTGGCCAAGTCAATCTCCGGACTTAAATCCAATCGAAAATCTTTGAGAAGAGTTGAAACAAAGAATTGTAAAGGAGGTTCTTAAAAATAAGGATCGGTTATGGAATTTTGTTCAAAAAAACTTAATATGAAATACCAGTAGAATCCTGCAGGAAGCTTATTGCACGCAGGATATACCGGCTTTTAACGAAACTCAGCCAATATAGCAGAAAAAACTCGATTTTTTACTTTTTTGCTTATTTTAACTAAATGTTCTTATTACATTGTCCAATGTTTTTAGATTAATTTCTTACTTTTTGAAAAATGCAGAATTTAATTTTCGTTTTTTGTTACTGTTTTAGTATTTATTTCATTTCTAATGTTCTTTTAATTTAAAAATTCGTCTACGAGCTTTTAAAAAATTTCGGTAGGTATATCGGCGATAAATTCATGTTCAATGTTGGTTTCAAATACACCAACGACTATCCACGTTAACTGTATCTTTGACGTAGCCTTACAAAAAAAAAAAAAACTTTACCGGCATCAAATCGAATGATCTTGGTGACCAATTGACATCACCAAAATGTGAAATTACGCTTTCCGGAAACTTCTCATGCAATAAAGCCATAATCAGTCGTATTGTGTGGCTCGTGGCATCGTCTTGTTAAAACTACATATTGTCCAGTTCATAAACCTCGATTGCAGGCCAAAAAAAAAAAACGGATTATCTACCACACTTTAACTAACAGAAGCGAAATTTTTGGCAGTGCATACGTTGCGCTGATGCACAAGCCTGACCACGTCTGTAGCGCTTCCAGTAACTTCAAATTTCTTTATAATCTTGCCAATGCCTTCCAAAGTAGGTTGATTGTAATGACAATAATCTCCACGTAATGCACGTAAAGTGCCTACATTTGAATCTCCACTTTCGTAGCAAGTTTTAACTATTTTTACGCGTTCTTCGATTGTTAAGCGATCCATATCCGCAAATGGTAAAATAAATAACACTTCAAATGACAGGTATTTAATAGCTGACGGCCTTGCTAGACCGGCGGTTTTAAAAGCACTACATAGATAAGTCTGTGTACAATAAGTTTATTGCAAGTGCGGGATTGAGGACACCTTTTTTTAAATCCTTATGCTATTAACTTCAATTTTAAATAAATAAAAAAATTGTTTGGATGTATATTTTTATTGAATTTGAAGTTAGTCAAATTAAAAAAAAACTTATATTGTATCGGACTTTGAGCAATTCAGTCGTTTGGCAAACATGGCTGCTAGCGTTGTAATTAAAGCGACTATTTTAAATATTGATGTGCTGCATAAAAAGGACTAAAACTCAATTTTGTTATACAGACTTTCATGATATAAATCATTTATTTATTGTGTTCTTCTTATACGTTCCATATGAAATGTTAACTTAATTTGTTAATTTTTCATTACGTGTGAACAATGGCCTCAAGGTATTGGCATCGGCTTCAATGTTAGCGTTTCTGAGAAAATCAATTAAACGATTATTTATGTATTTGCCACCACTTCTTTTTTTGTGTTTTTGTAATATAAATGAGTGTTCGTTTTTTCCTTTTGCCATTTATCTTGTGTTTGTTGTTGTCCTGTTCTGTTATTTATTCAGTTCCAAAGCATTTTGTGTCCATACCATGGACTTTGACATTCTTTTTATATTACTGACGCTAACATACGTAATTTGTGTATGACAATATCACTTGGGCACTAACTGACCGTCACATCGGTGGGTGTAGCAGCAGCAACATGTGGTAGACTGTTGTAGTGCCGTGTATCTGTTGCTATTGTCATTCATGCTGATGGCGATGGGTTGTTTAGCAGGTAAATCATGTACAGCGAAAAACATTTTTGTCAACAATTTGCAATCGAATGCTGTTTGTTGTCTTGTAAAATATGCAAAGTGTTTACTGACAGTCCAAGCTCTACGATTGCAAATGCCATACATTGCGGTTAGAATTTTTCTTTTGGCACTACTGTCCCCATTTTTCACGGAAATTTCGAGAAATTTTTTGTGGAATCATTTCGGAATTTCATTTTATCGATGGATAAACATTTTTACGATGTCAGATAGAAGCAGGGCTGTAAAATCCGAAATTATATTGAGCGACGATAACATGAAAATCAAAGATATTCTGTAAAAGCGACATATCACCAATAATTACAACGCCCCAAACCTTAACGGCAAAAAAGCAAGGCAATATTTCCTGGCCATTGAACCAACACACTAAACTAAATGACTTGGGATTCCTGTTCCCATATTTCACGGAAATTTCAAGATATTTTTTGTGGAATCATTTCGGAATTTCATTTTATATGGATCGATGGATTCGGATAGACATTGTTATGATATCAGATATATAGAAGCGGGGCTGCAAAATCCGAAATTATATTGAACGACGATAACATAAAAAGGACATTCTTTAAAAGCGACATATCCCCAATAATTACCACGACCCAAACCTTAACAGCAAAAGTGCAAGACAGCATTTAACGGCCACTGAACCAAAAAACTAAACTAAATGACTTAAATGTTGTAGTATGTGAGTGTAATTTCTCTAAGTGTATATTGTAGAAAGATCATCAAACCCGCTTCCAGAACATTCAAATATGATATATGTAATCTCTTTTCCTCTTTATCTGTGGATGGGACTTTTCTAGAATTACGTTTACGACATTAAGTTATGTTTGTTCCTCTCACTCCCATTATACAGTCTATTCTTATCTCTTTTTCACTTGTTATGTAAATAAGAACATTCTAGAATTAAGTCTATGAATTAAGTCTATGATATACAACACTATTCTGTAAATATGTCTGTCTTTGTTGCACCCATTATGTAAATATCTGTTCTCTCTGAAATATCGTAGCATATAGGTATTCTAGAATAAGTCATTTTAGTATAAATAGAGCAACATTGTACGTTTGAATGAATTAATAAAGTTGACGTTCATGTGGAAATACGTTCCACGATACCAAAATGTGTTTTATAACACAGCACTAATATTTGGCGGATTTCAGAAATAAGCATGGAAAGAACACATGCACACCATTTGCCTGAAAGAGCTTTTTAGCTTCAATTTCTTATATCCCTGTAAGCGATTGAATAGTCCAAATCCGCATTAAAACGAACAATTTTTATAACTACGCACCAACGGAAGACTAAGAACATGAAACTGAAGATATTGGTTATGAGAACTAGGAAAAAAAATACGATGGGAAAGCGATTTTAATGCCAAAATAAGAAGGAAACTATCGCTAAAGTCAATAAGTCGGACAATTTATTTTGCATAGCGACACTACTTATATTGGACTCAAATAATTATTTTCGCCTCCAAGTCGAACATGGAACTAGAATGGAACTAGAGTAGAACCCATAGATAGCCACAAGGCGTCTTGGCTAATCCCTAATCAATACACGACGAACCAAATTGATCACGTGGAAATAAATAGGTCACGCTTTTTTGTGTAATATTAGGGTTATCTATTTAGTGGTGTCAAAAACGCTGGTATGGCAAGGCTGTCAGTTGTTAAATAACTATCATTTGAGGTGTTATTTGTTTAGTGAAAGGTTTGCCATTTACAAATATGGATTGTTTAATAACCGAAGAACGCACAACTTTTAACTATTTTCTTATTTTTTTTTTTATTCATTTATTTTATTCTATTTAACTTTTTTCGTTCTGAAAATGTTCCAGATTCATAAATGGCAAACCTTTCACTAAATAAATAACACTTCAAATGAAAGGTATTTAACAGCTGATAGCCCTGCCAGACCGGTGCTTTTGAAACCATTATTTCGTACATAATGGCAAAGTTCAAGCATTATAAGGAAAAAAAGTTTCATCTAAATCATAGCTTCATGTGTGTTTTATTTCACTTTACTTTTAAAACCAAAAAATTAATAATATGTCGAATCACCAACATGATGCAGCAAAAGTACGAACTGGATTGAGCAGAACAAAAAGCGGAAAGCTGGACAGCTGGACAGCATAAACCGCATATTCCCGAAATTGAAACAGCATATTCCAGCATATTCTCTTAATTTCCAAAGCAAAAAGTGCACATAATACTAATGTTGCTGACACGCAGTACAGGGTGGCGCACGAATTGTGCTGCAAACACAAAACGGGAACCAATGGGGGCCGTTATCTAAAGATGTTGAAGGAGATTTTTACCCAGAACTTCACCGAAAACATATCTGTTTTAACTGCATTTGGTTCTAACAATATGAAACAACTGCAAACATTGCCAGACAGGTTATGGCGGAGCTGTAACGAAATTTCCCAAATGAATTAATATCCACAAACTCCACTTTACGCTGGTCCCCAAGATATCGTTGGGCCCTTAGTGGAAGCATCACGCGGGTTGTGGTTGATACCAAAATCGATGGTAGAGACTGTGCTCTAATGTGGAGTTGAATTGCAACCGGGTGCTACAGACCCATAGAGTAGCAGATGTGGTAAGATAGGCCTCACCTCCGCCAATGGGGATTATGTTCCATACTATCATAATAAATTTGGTATCTCCTGCCTGCAATGGAAGGGTTGACAATATGCAGTAGTACCACAATTGTTAGCCCCTTTTCCTAGATAGCCCAAGTTTTACTTGGCTATCCCAGGGGGGCGTTGGCAATCGCATTGTAATATGCCCAGTGTGTCGCACACCGTGGGTAAGGCCTTCACGACAAGACTCACGTTAAACCCTCGTGGACTTCAGGTCCCCAAGATACCCGACTGCACCAGATGTATTGTTATGGGGTTATGTCAAGCAAGAGGCGTACAAAACGAAACCAAGGAATTTAACTAAATTTAAGCAGTCCATTAAAACAATGATTGAGGCGATTCCGATATCAACCCTTCAGGCCACAATAAATAAGTTTCTGAATGATAATAGAGGCCATTTGCGGTCTATCATCTTCAAAAGCAATTAGTTATATAAAATAAAATTGAAATTTCTGTACAATAAAAAATAAATAAATGAAATACATTAATGAAAAAAGTAAGTTATTTGAATTTCTTATTGTGGCACAATTGCTGCTCCACTCTGTAGTTACACGCTTGAGGATGAAACACCGAGCTCAGGCTAGCCTAGATATGGAGAAAAGTGTCGCTACGCCTCTGATGAAAAGGATTTTGCATACATGGCAATGCTTTAGACAATTTTAACGCGATATATGAGATATTATTATTGGAAATAGAAAGAAGAAACAAACTTTTTGAATAGAACAAAAGATTGTGGATAAATTGGAAGTATAGGGAAGACGCGCTGATATTTTCTCCCCTTGAAAGGATAATAATAAAAATTTGATCCCAGATACGCTGTGTGGACAGCAAATATGAAGAGAAGGATGATTCTACCGATAGGTTAATAGTCCTGTAGACAGTTACCTCGTTTTGGTTCTGCGGGGGACAATTTAAACCATCGTCAATTCAAACCATTGAACAGTCCCAAAGGAGAAATTGCCAGAAGTGATCGGCTTTAGCCAATCTGGGAGGAATTGTGTTTCATAAAGATAATGCCAGACCACACAATTCGATACTGACTTGCCAGAAGCTCCGCTGAGGATCTTGGGAAATTCTTGTGCATTAACCTCATAGTACCTGGCAGCCAATGATTGCAACGTCTCTCCGCCTCTGGCGAATGACTCTGCTGGTGAAAAATTCAAGAGAAACTTATAAAATTCAACTGTCCCAGTTTTTTGCCCATAGAAACGATGGTTTCCATAAGAGAGGGTTAATGAAATTACTTTTAAAATAATAATAAAACGGTGCATACTTGGATCACCGATAAGTCCTCAATATATAAAGCCCTCAATGTCAAGCAAAAATAATAGATTTCTTTGTATAACTCAATTTTCCCCGAAATTATGATGTAATGATAAGTTTCTCGGCCAAAGTCAATTACTTTTTTACCTACCTTCGTAAAGAGGCAAACGATTTCCTAAAATTTTAAGTGTTAACAGCATCCCGAAAATTTCTAAAATCAATCCGACTTTTCAGCGAAGTGCAAAACAACTGGCCACCCAAAACTCTAACTGGGATGGCTAATTGTTTGCTATTTGTAATAGGCTGTGACAACAACAGGTGATTGGGGCAACATGATAATTGCAATTGAAGGGTTGGTTAGTAGATGGTATATTAAGCATTTAGTGATCAGTATTTCAAATTAAGAGCTCTTTTCTGGAGGAAAAGATTGATTCTTATTTAAGAAAAAAAATTACCTTCCATATGGCAATTGAAGTGAAATATTATGAATATATTTTGCTAAGCAACTACCCCATTATCAACACATGGCCATATATTTAGTGAATTTGCTCTTCTCTAAACATCGATTTGGCCATTGATGTTGTTGTTGTCGAATGATAATAAAATTATTTTAAGTTATTCCAAAACCCGGAAAACTTTAGTAAAATAAGAAGAAATTACTTCTTGTTATTATGAATTGTTCTACTACATCATTATACATGGCCGAATTTAAATGTTTCTTTTTTCTTTGTTCATCTTATCATATCGTCTAATGGAAACGTCGTGGCAGATGTTTTGCAACACAAAACACCATAAAATGTTTAAATCACAGAAAAAAAAACCAATTGAAAACGAGCCATCATTGTATTCGTAAACAAATGGAAAAACTTTTATACCCAAAATAGTTTGGGTGGTGTCTGCGACTGTTTGGCATTGTGCTGGTATCACTCAGTATTTTGCCCCCATTGCCCGATGTTGCCAAATAAGTTTGACTTCTGTGTCATTGACTTTTTTTCGCAATGGCTGGGTCAACTTTGACTATGGCAGTGGACCTTTGTTTGATTTTTTTTTACAATTCGCAACAAACGTAATATTACCTGCAACTATACCGGGGTTATTGTTGAGGATGGCGCTTAAAGTTTTTCATTTGCAATTGGTGATTTTTTTATGAGTACTCAAAAGTTTTGGTTAACTGGAATTGAAGAGATTAAAAAAGAATTTAAAATTTGCATTTAAATAAATTGTCTGCTTCTCTGGATTCAATTGGTCACTAATTCTAATGTCGTCTTTGACTACAAAAGATAGAAAAATTGCCCCAAAATAAGTGATATTATTTGTGTACGAAAAACTGGCGAGTAACACCTTTACAGTACACTCAAAAACATGTAAATTCTGCTACAAAAAAGTACCGGGATTTGGTCAATAAATAACAAAATATTTATTTTTTTATTCAAATTTTGCTGTATCGCTTTATTGCTTTAAGGCTCTTCCGAAATAATGCATTTATGCCAACGAATAATCTAATATTCAAAATAATACGTACGACTACGTATATATTTCCGAAAAAGGCTTCAGTTCTAACTGCGAATTCCCTTTACGTGTTTTAACCCCTGAAAACTGTTGACTTGAAGCATTTATTTATGTTCTAAAAATTAACATTAAAAAAACTCAGACGGAAACATAAGAGGTGCGTTCAAAAAACAACAAGATGAATTTTCAAATTTCGCGGGCTACATTCGACTTTCGATTATTATTTATTTTTATATTAGTACACTCGTCTCGAAGATATGTGGACGGTTTTATCCATATAGCATGTTCAGTTTGTTTGTGAGAGGCATAAATAAGACAAGTGCTTTGCGTGCCCGGCGATTCGGTTTTTATCTCCTCAATCGTTGCAAAACGCCATCCTTTGGGTCTTTTCAATCTTGGAAACAGGATAAAGTCGGACCAAATCTGGTGAATACGGTGGCTGAGGCATAATAACGGTGTTGTTTTTTGCCAAATAATCTCCTACAAGCAAAGATGAGTGATCAGGTGCATTGTCATGATGCAAAAGCCATGAATTCTTTTTCCCACAATTGCAGGCGTGTTTTTCGTATTGCTTCACGCAAATGGCGCATAACTTCAAGGTAATACTCCTAATTTACCGTGGTAATCGAAGAAAACAGTGAGCAAAACCTTGACATTTGATCGAACTTGGCGTGATTTTTTTGGTCTCTCCTGGACTCTTCCATTGGGACGATTGGGATTTGGTTTCGATGTCATAACCATATACCCATGATTCGTCACCAGTTATGAAAATCTGAATCATCGTTGACGTCATTCAATAATTCCTGAGCATTGCTTGACGTTGTTTTTGGTCAAAATTTAGCAATTTTGGAACGAAATTCGCTGCTAAACGCTTCATGCCCAAAGTTTCACAAAAGATTGCATGGCATGAGTCAACCGATATGCCGACATTGTGATTCGACGGTTCTGCATAACAATTTTATTCACTTTCTCAACATTTTCACTGGTTGTTGATGTGCTGTTACGTCCAGAGCGAGCGTCATCATTCACATCTTCTCGACCTTCTTTGAAAAACTTGTACCACTTGTGAACATTTTTTGACTAAGTAAGTAATCTCACAGTATGCCACTGTCAATATTTCAAGTATTCTTGGGCACCTAATTTCATTTTTTACACAAAATTTGATGCAGCTTCTTTGATCCATTTTTTTCGATAGCGGAAAATCGCCGAACACACAAAACACTTGTCTTATTTATGCCTCTCACAAACAAACTAAACATGCTATGTGGGTAAAACCGTCAACTTATCTTCGAGACGATTGTACCAACATAAAAGAAAAAAATGATAATCGGAATTGGAATGTACGCAGGCCGCGAAATTTGAAATTCACCTTATTTTTTGAACACACCTCGTGTTAGGTGAATATGGTAGGTGTTCAATAATATTAGACGAGGTTTTGTTAAGTAATTCACAATGACAGTCTTGTGAGATGGTTATTGGTATCAAGATGCAAAATCCACAAACTCTTTCCTACAAGTCTGAAATTTTTGGACAAACTTCCTCCCTCAAACACCCCACAGTGCTCAAGTAATATTATTCGTTTACCGTCTGACCTTTTGGCAAAAAACCTGAGTGCACTGCTCCGCGATAATCAAAGAAAACAGGCAACATTATCCTGATGTCTGATCGGTTTTATACAGTTTTTTTTTTCAATTGCAGTTGAAAAGTATCATTCTGAAAGTTATTAACTGGTTTTCATGTTCAATCCGTAAACCTCTGTCTCATCACCAGTTATAATGCGTTTTGTAGATGTGGTATCGGAATTGATTCGTTCTAATATGCCTGCAGTGGCATTTACTCGTTTAGGTTTTTGGAAAGAAGTACAGGTCTTTCGGAACTAGTCGAACTAGTACGAATTGATTTGTGTGCCTCAAAAAGTTCAATAGTTATCCATTCCTCATCATTTCAGTTGAAGACACTGAGGGCCGACTAGAACGAGGTAAATCTTCCACCATATCTTAACTGCTTTTGAACGCTTTGGATTCCACATGTAATACGAAATTTGGAACAAATTCTTTGTACGGTGTTTTTATCCATTGTAAAAATCGATGATGAACTAACAAAATTGACAACAAAAACTAAAAAAACTAAAGGGCAGATCGCATTCAAACAGTATAGAAGACAGTTCTGCTAACATGACGGCAAAAAGAATTTTTAAATGACCAATTCTTGACAATTTTTTGACTAAATGTATAAAAGATAAAATACTGTCACTAAGTTCGAATTTTGTTAGAATATAAAAAAAATTAACCATTTTATAAAAA
The DNA here is from genome assembly GCA_019455685.1 of Philornis downsi. Lineage (NCBI taxonomy): Eukaryota > Metazoa > Arthropoda > Insecta > Diptera > Muscidae > Philornis > Philornis downsi. Next base: position 25,373 of record JAHXMU010025503.1, read on the forward strand.
TTAACCATTGAAAGTACTTCATCTCTTATGTTCTGTTGAAGTACCCTGAAACACCTTTGCTAAATCAATCATTTACAAATTTTCAAACAAATTTGAATACATTAACATTAATATATTTACTAGCTGAAATTGCACAGTTATGTATTGAAAACTAATTGGAATATCAAAATTTAACAAAATTTAATTTAACAAAAAATGCAAATCGATTTTCTGTAATAAAAGCGCTTGATGTTTTTAAGATTTTTTTGATTTAGTATGTGAGAAAGTTTTTTCTCACTTCTTAGTCTTTTTTAGAGGCTCCATAAAAGTAGATTATTAGATATCATATTGTATAAATTCTCATATTATTCAAAGCTCTAATCGTCATCATCATTAATATTTAAACTAATTAACAGTCAATATTTGTCAGAGTTGCGATTTATATGTATATGTTTAAGTTGGAAATATTATTAGAAAACTTTTTTTACGGACATATTCATTCGCTTGCGTCATAACGTATGGCTTCCGTCTAACAGAACAAAATATAGGATTAGTAACTGGAGTAGTTGGATCACCGATTTCTCATCAATTACTTAATCTATAACAAACAAACTATTGAGGAGTTGCCCTCGTTCACACCCAAACCAATGTTTTTTACTTCTTTTCAATTCTTGAGGAGACTGCAATAACATCCTGCAGTAAAAAGTTAACCAATGATGTTAATATTTTCAGCATGTGAATTTTGTTATTGATGGTGACAGTCGGGTTCACTACAAGTGTATTGAGTAAACAAAAGTTCATTATTTTTCCAATAGATGGCTATAGTAGTCTGTCTCTCTCGTTGTATAAGAGCGACCAAGTTACCCTAGATGGCACTAGAAAGATAAGATGGATTTAATAATCTATATCTCGTGTTGTACAATGCGATCGAGTTACAGTAGATGACACTATAAAGATTAAATTTCATACTCGAAAAACAACTCAGGCCAGTTTTGTGATTCCTTGACTGAATATTGTTTGAACATGCGTCAAAGATACCAGGATACCAGCAAAGAGCCAGGCGGCAGAAAATCAGAATAGTTTATATGGTCGAAACACGACAAATCGTGTGCAATTTTGGTTTCATCGATTTCGTTCCAATAATTTTGATGTCAAAGTTGCACAACACCAGTAATAGTAATCTTCGGTCAAGAAGAGAGTCGAAGACGCTGATGAAAAATTCGCTTCAAGAGAAGCTTGTGAAAATCGACAGTCCCAGTTTTCTGCCAATAGGAATTAGGCATGCTGTATGAGAGGCATAATGGAATTACCTAGAAAATGGGAAGAAGTTATCGAACAAACCAGTGCATATTTGGTTCAGTCAAAAATAATGGCATTCCTTTTACCGCACCTAATAAAGGGTTAACCATTTGTCGGTTTCAGAATTAAATTTAAATAAATCACACATAAAGCTATGACTTCGATGAAACCTTTACTAGATTATAATGCTTGGATCTTGCCTATTATTTACGAAATAAAATGTTATTTAAATGACTGACTCCGGTTTGTTTGCAACAATGGAACCTTTTAAGGCGGTATTTCGGAGATAACTTGACGAATATTTGTTTTCAATGTTTGGGAATTATCAGCGAAACACGATCTTTGGCGTAACCCCATAAAAAAGTCTATTGGCGTCAAACTGCGTGATCTTGACGTCGTCAAAATGTGAAATTATGCTTTCTGAAAACTTCTCATGCAATAAAACTATAATATGGTCGTGTTGTTTGGCTCGTGGCAGCTTCCTGTTGAAACCACATATCGTCTAGTTCATAATCTTCAATTGCAGACCAAAAAATGTCGGTTATCAAATGACCCTACCGCTTTCAATTGATGGTAACGATTCCTCCAGCGTCATTTCCGTAAAAATATTGCCCAATGACACTTCCACATCATAATGCGCACTAAACATTCACTTTTTCGGATTTAAAGGCTTTTCCACAATCACTTCTGAGTCCTCCGAGCCTCATATGCAATAATTTTGTTTGTTGAAGTAACCACCGAGTAAGAAATGAGCTTCATCGCTGAAGAAAATTTTATTCGAAAAGACAGCATTGCTGTAGCATCCAATCAGCATATCGACGGCGTTGTGAATGGTCAGCCGATTTTAATTGTTCCGTGAATCAAACTCTATATATGGATGGTGCAAATCCGAATACAAAATATGCCATAATGAGCCGTAAGATAGGCACAATTGCTGAGAACGTCATGGAATCGACAAATTCAAATTATCCGCCACACTTTCTCTAACAGAAGCGATATTTTCGGCATTGCGTACTGCAATGATGCACCGGCTTGACCACATCTATAACGCTTCCAGTCTCATCCTAATTTATTTATAACCTTTCCAATTCCTTGCACAGTAGGTAAATTGTGATTATTGTAATCACCCCGAAATGTCACGTTTGAATCATCACTTTTATAGTAAATTTTAACTATTTTTAGGCATCCTTCAGTTATTAGACTATCCATATTCGCTCATGCAACGATGCACGGGCTTGGCCACCTCTATAATGCTTCCAGTCTCCTCAACGCGGGCTCATGGAGTTTTAGTCGCTATGAATCACTTCGACGGGAAGCGTCGCGCATTTTGCGTGCGCACATTTTGCGAGAACTCTCGTTCATATATTGCTACTAGGCGACTATATTGTGCTGAATATGGACTACGGCGAATTAGTGAAGCTCCGAGTGCTAATTTAATTAAAATATGGGTAAAACGTTTTGTAGAGACCGGTTCAACATTTAAACCACAAGCAAATGATCGCCCAAGAACATCTAGGACCGAAGACAATGTTGAGAGAGTTATGGAGTCAGTACGAGGAAATCCACAAATGTCTACTCGCAAGAGATCGTCGTTATCGCGACGAAGTTTGCAACGAATTTTAACATTGGATCTTAAACTGCATCCATATAAGCTGCAATTAACACAAGAATTGAACGAGTCTGACTTCATAGCAAGGCTCGCATTTGCTAATGAAATGCTTAATCGATTTTCCAATTTTGACAATATCCTTTTCTCTGACGAGGCTCATTTCCTTATGAATGGGTTCGTGAACCGTCAAAATTGTCGTTACTGGAACAGTGAAAATCCCAAAATCAAACACCAGAAACCATTGCATAGTCCTAAAGTGACAGGATGGGCAGCAATCTCTGACAGAGGAATAATTGGTCCTTTTTTCTTCGAAAATGCGCGGGGCCAAAACGTCACGGTTAATACGGAACGCTATGTTCAGATGTTGAACGGATTTTTGGCTCCAGAAATTGAAAGTTCAAGAATAGTGAATTCCAGAACTTGGTTCCAACGAGATGGAGCTACCTGTCACACATCAAATGACTCCATGGAGTGCCGTCGTAGAGAGGGTCACCATTTAGATGATGTTATTTTTAAAAAATAAACTCCATTTATTACTCTACAATGCCTTAGATTTATTTTAACCATACCTTTTGTATTTATTTTTTAACCTATTTTTTAAATATGCACGTTCTATTGCGCCATCCTGTATTATATGGGCTGATTCAGTTATAGTTACTTAAAACCCCTAACTCACAACACAGCCCCCTCTATTTTCAAAGTACACTATCTGTCCAGTAGTGTGAAATTAAAAGCCATACGTGATTTGATTACAAAGTGACACAATTTGAGCATTTGAAAATTAATATTCAAATTCATAAGAATTTTATTGATTCACAAATGTTGTTATTGTTCAATATTATATTACACTACACATAAAGTATATTTATTTATTCCCCCCTTCTCATGTAGCCAAAAACAATTGCGATTGTTATTTCAGCAGTCATAATATTTTCTGAATATTAAACTACAAAATAATAACTCATTTGATGATTTATTCACGCAAAACACTTTCCATTTGAAGTGTTTTTATTTTCGTTTAAAACCCAAAAAAAGTGGCCAAAAAAATGGCAAATAATCGCACCAAAGCAATAAATTTACAAGGTTTGGTCCGACTGACACAAGAAGAACAAACAAATCGGAACATAAATATTCATTTCCATTGTGCTTAAAATACCTCAAAATTATACACAATTCTTATCAAATAACCAACAATGATATTACAATTTATATTGCAATTTATTTTGGGCGTTTTGCAGCAGTCATTTAACATTTAAGAGGATTTTGTTGGCGCTGCCTGTTTAATGAACTTGAAACTGAAAATGGGAATGAATCGCTTTCATTTTCGATTGTGTTGGGCGTGGTTCGATCCCACCATTTGGTATTCATCAGCAACAGATGTCTTTTATATTTTATGGCATAGGATGTGTGATGAACAAGCAAACGATTTATGAGGCTGACTGCATTTATTATATACGAGTATTACACATTCAGCTTTTTTTATTCAGTTTTTCGCGTAACCCCCTCCTGACAATTGTGTGTGTTGTTACAGTGTTTTTGTTGTTGGCTATTAATTAAAGTAATTTGCTACAGAGGCGCCTGTTTGAATTATTATGTCTGCGTGAAAATTAAGCACATTAATTTTCCCACTTGAGAAACTTCTTATAATCTTGGGATAATGTTGAATGTTTAGGGAGCGTAAATGGAATAAAAACTTACAATGAGAAACGATGAATTGGACAGACATCTTTATTGGGTTGACAATTGCAATACTGTGCCTGTAAGCTCTCATGAAGTGATGGAGGCTAAATATCTAATGACACGAGAGTAGATTAAAAGCACGTAAAAAAAAATTAAATCCCCATTCAACCCATGAATGTGATATGGATAAATTTCTCACATTCAGTGAGCTAGCATACGTTACTCATTGGAAGAGATTAACTATTTAATGAAGGTTCCATTGGGCTTACCGATGACTCAACTACTCGAAATACAGGGTGTCCGTCGGGAAGGGGTACTATTTTGTCGGTTGAAATTAAATAATTGGAAGCACTGAAATTACAATATTGAAATCTATTAATTTAAACAAAGATTTTCAGAATTCGAAAGTAACTTTAAAAAAATTTAAAGAATTTTAATAAATTTTTGAAAAAAAGAATTGACAGAAGTAATATTTAGAAAACAGGGTGATTTTTTTTATCGTAGTTTTTTCCTAAATCGATTAAAAACACTCAAATTAAAATAAATAAATTGGTCTTTGCCATTTAATTTTTAAAGATAATTTCATGTAAATGTCGTGCGCGGCTCCGTCTCAAAATGTCCATTCGGAGGGTCCAATTTTTCGTCACTTTTTCGAGCATTTCGGCCCGTATTCCACAAATAACGCGTGTTATGTTTTCCTGTAAGGCTTCAATAGTGTTCAACTTGCCCACATAGACTAACGACTTGACATAACCCCACAAGAAATAATCAAGAGGCGTTAAATCGCAAGATCTTCGGAGCCAACTCACAGGGACAGATCGAGAGATAAGCTGCTCACCAAATTCATCCCTCAACATACCCATTGTTTCACGAGCAGTGTGTCATACTGAATCGTCCTGATGAAACCACATGCCAACCAAGTTCAACTCAGCCAATTTGGGCAAAAAAAAAATTCTTTGTGGTTGAGTAACACTTGCCCAATCGCTGAGAACGGCGACGAATTGACATTTCACGATCGTCATTAACAATGGTCGCTACGGCTGCAATATTTTCTTCTTCTTGCCGTCAGTTTGGTAAACATTAGTCTTGACAGTTCATATTTGGCAGTCGTGAAGTAGAGACGTGGCAAATTTATTATGGAAAAATATTTGATAAACCAACGTGTTTTAATCGTTAAAACATTTCATCAATATCAATCATCGATTACTGTGACAATGAGAAAGTGAAATTTTTGGGAGAAACAACATGCGAACAAGACTTACTATTTATCGTGTAGTGAATGATTTCGAACAAAGAGGGTCTGTAGTTGATAGGGCCAAGCATGGACCACAACGTACTGCAAGATCGGCTGAAAACATTACTGCTGCTCAAGAAAGTATTCAAAATAATTCATCAACCTCAATTTGACGCCGTGCTCAAGAGCTTGGTTTTTAGAGAACAACTTTGGCCACAATTTTGCACAAGGATTTGCATTTGTTTCCATTTAAGATTCAGTTGACACAAGAGCTTTTTCCACAAGACCATTTACGCCGCAGTACATATGCAAATATGATGTTACAACTCGCCCATGACAACCCCGATTTTCATGAAAAAATCATAATGAGTGACGAGGCACATTTTCATTTGAATGGATATGTGAATAAACAGAATAGTCGGTTCTGAGCAATAGAAAACCTTCAAATTATTCATCAGTCATCTTTGCATCCATTCAAAGTGACAGTCTGGTGTGCAATTTGGTCAGGAGGAATCATTGGGCTTTACTTCTTTGAAACTGAAAACGGCGTAACGATAACTGTCAATGGGGAGCGATATCGTGATATGATTGAAACATTTTTAACGTCACAACTGCATGCTTTGGGATCGATAAACATGTGGTATCAACAAAACGGTGTCACATCGTATGCAGCCAGGATTACAAAGGAATTACTGTGAGATCTCCTTCCACAACAAGTAATTTCAAGAAATGGTGAAACGGTTGCCTGATATGACTGCTCCGGACTTCTTTTTGTGGGGATATCTGAAAAGCAAGGTTTATGCAAACAAACCAGAAACGCTTGAGCAACTCAAACAAAATATGCGTGATGAAATTAATGTAACACCGCGTGAAATGTGTAAGAATGTAATGAAAAATGTGCTCAAAAGAGCTCGCATTTGTTAGGCTAGCAGAAGCGGAAATTTATCTAATATTGTATTCCATACATAATTGCCGATATTAAATAAAACGTTTATCAATATAAGATCCATTGTTTTTCATTTAATCAAGAATTATAAACAGAGTAGTATACCTTCCCGACGGACACCCTGTATTTATGCGCACAACGAGTTGACTGCCGCTCAAAGAAAGATTGATAGTTAAGTATTGTGTACTAACAATTTTATACCACGGTCAGTCACCAGAAATCTAACGCTCTGTAATTTCAAGTTCAACATTGATTCCGCCCAGATATCCTAGCAAAAGATTACTGCATCATTTTGTTTGCTTTTGCTAGCAATTGAAAATAGATATCACGACAGATTGTTAGCTAAAGATAAGGAAATGGAAAACTATCTTTCCAAATATTATAGACTTCTTTAATACCTGGTGCAGATTTCAATATGATAGAAATCTAAACAAAACAGAACGAATACTTGAAAGAACAAGACAAACCCTTTTCAAATTCCATTCTCTGAGATGGCATACTGCTATTCGAAGAAAACAAGGGCCAGCATAAAATGTATTTAATGCTTTTGTTGCTACTAAATAACACTGGCTAATAAATTAAGGTTAACTGCCACTTTTCCACACAAAATCGTATTGAGTAATCAGTTTCTAAATCATAATTCGGTCTCTAGATTTTTCCAGCACTCCTCAAGAAAACTGACGTTGGAATTGAAAATAAAAAACGTTATTTTAAGTATTTTGCTTATATTCGTCAGCACACTGTATCGGTAATGACAAACCAAATGCGCTTAATTTGGGAATTTACATTAGATTTCTCGAACCTCATTTGTTTTAGGAGACATAGAAAATGTATAAAAAAAATTAATTATTTTAGTCCAAATATCTAAAAAAAAAAAAGATCATTTTAACTAAATGATGATGCCTCACTTGGAATTGCTCGTTAAATAAAAGGTTTTACAACTGGCACGGTTAGATTTTTGACAGTTCATGGCAGTTGGCTTTTTGGTTTTTTTTTTTTTTAATAATTTCTCTGTTTTTATTTACTTTTTTCCAAACAATAGAGACAAATGGCAACTTACAGCTTTATCAAAATGGGCATTCCCCTGCGGCAACAAAGGCACGAGTGCTCCTAGTAAAGGGTGTCCAACAAGAACGCAAGATTTAAATTTGGCGCCTTTCGAAGTGTCATTGTTTGACATTTGAACAATTGTTATTGTTTGCTAGTAGAAGGTACGAGGTTAGTAAAAATGGAGCGCTACACGAATGAACAACGCATTCTCATTGTGAAATTGTTTTACCAAAATGGTGAAAGTTTTGCGGCTACAGTTCGCAAATTGCGATCAATTTGGGGTCACAATAAAGCTTCAAAATAGTCAACTGTAAAGAGATTAATGGACAAATTTGCCAAAACTGGGCCTGTTAGTGATGTAAAGACAACAACGCGCCTTCGACCAGGTCGATCGACCGAAAATGTCGCAGCTGTACGTGACGATGTTGCTCAAACTCCATCCACCTTAATTCGACACCGAGCTCAGCACATTGATGTCTCCAAATCCACTATGCAGCGAATTTGACGAAAGATTTGTATCTTCATGCATACAAAGTTCAATTGACTCAGGAACTGAAGCCAGCTAACCATGGACAGCGGAAGGGAGTTCATTAATTGGGTATTGGAGAGACAACATGAAAATGCTGATTTTGCCGATAAAATCATCTTCAGTGACGAGGCCCATTTCCATCTTGATGGCTTCGTCAATAGGCAGAATTGTCGCATTTGGGGTGAGGAAAATCCTCGAGTGATTCACGAGAAGCAAATACATCCTCAACGTGTGGATTTTGGGCTGCAGGAATCATTGGACCTTTTTCTTATGAAAATGAGGCATGTCAAGCGCAAACAGTCAATGGTGTTCGGTATCGTGAAATGATAACCAGTTTTTTCGTGCCTAGAATTGAAGAAATGAATGTGGAGGGCATGTGGTTTCAACAAGACGGCGCCACATGTCATACAGCCAGAGAAACAATTCAATTGCTGCAGTAGTCATTTAAATCTTGCGGTCTTGTTGGCACACCTTTTAGTTCTGGTTGTCCTTTTCATTTAACTATTCAATATTTGATGAGCGACTGGTCCAGAAAATAATCAACCAGCACCTGCACGTTAACGAAACGCGAGAGTAGCTCATAAGCGTGTGCAAGCGAAAACGATACAGTCAATTCTACGAAACGACTAAATACTCGACCTTTCGCAGACATCAGCTTGCAGAATTTTTCTTCAGGATTTGGCCTACAAATTCGGTTAACGAATCCCTGGGATGAGGAAGAAAAACACCTCTCCGATAATACTCACTAACAATGTGCCTATAACTTGTCACACACAATTCAACGCTTCTCCAACACTTTAATGCCCTTTTGTGAAAGGATGTGTTTAAAAAACGGAAATACGTTTCCGTTTCATCATCGTACAGTTCTTTGAAGCATCCTTTTAAGATTTGCCAACTAAGAGCCAAATCTGGAGAATACAGTGTTTTTAGCCACAATCTTACCAATCTTCCTATCCGAAATAAAATTAAGAAATGAGCAAAGTGAACACATTGCATGTAATATTATGAAAGCTGAAAGTTTTAATTAGTTTTTCATAAACTGCAGTTTTACTACCTAACCAACATAAATGCTGGAGCTGAGGGACAGCCGGCAGTGTTATAGAATGAGGTCATGGGCAAATATCTTATTTCAGCGAAGCTTGTACATTTTTATAGGATGACGCTGACTAATACGAAGTCTTTAACAAAAATAGGCAAAAATCTTAGTGAGCCATTAAACATCAAACGAGAAGGCTACAACATATGGTGCGACCCCTTCAATAGACTATAGAAGATGATTATGGGAAATGCTGCAGTTAGAATCTTTAACAAAAGCCATATGCTTTTTGCGTATACCGATGATATAAACATTATTTATGGAAAACTACGAGATGTTAATCCTACCTTCTCAAACATTAACAAGCAACTAGCAAAAATGAGCTTGATGATGGACGACGACAAATAAAAGTAATTTGTTTCGACTAACAAAGACTCAACTTGTTTGAGACGCGGCCAACTAGAACTTGGGATGATGTCAACCTAAAGATTAAGAGAAGAGTATTGCTTGCGAACAGATGTTATTACAGACTTTCTTGGCGAACAAAAATTCACCATGTGAACGCTGACAACTAGAACTTGGGATGATGTTAACCAGGAGATTAAGAGAAGAGTATTGCTTGCGAACATGCTGCAGTTAGAATCTTTAACAAAAGCCATATGCTTTTTGCATATACCGATGATATAAACATTATAAATAGAAAACTACGAGATGTTAATCCTACCTTCTCAAACATTGACAAGTAGCTAGCAAAAATGGGTTTGATGATGGACGACGGCAAATAAAAGTAATTTGTTTCGACCAACAAAGAGTCAACTCGTTTGAGACGCCATGTGAACGCTGCTAACTAGAACTTGGGATGATGTCAACCTGGAGATGAAGAGAAGAGTATTGCTTGCGAACAAATGTTATTTTAGATTTTCTTGGCAAACAAAAATTCAACTGTAGCAGACAATACCTTCACCAATCTTTCTGTATTGCTCAGAAACTTGGGTTATGACACAAACTGATGAAACACTTCTGGAAATCTTCAACGACAACATACTCAAGAAGATATATGAACCCATTATCATTAACAAAGTTATCGGCCACTCATACGATGTATGAACTGCATACCGAAATCGATGTGTTCAAGAGCCTCAAATTCCGGTTGGGTCATGTTGTTGGCACGAATTCAAATGAAATACCACAAAGTCTTAGACATTGGACGGCACAAAAGAGTATAGCTAAATCTTAGCAAAACTTCGTGCAATGAAATTAATAAGGAGTGCAGACAATCAGAGATAAAGTTTGAAATTCTTTCCGGTATTCTGTTTACAGTTGATAATCGATTCATTTCAAATTCAATTCAAGTAACTAAAAAGAAAACTCATTTACAGTTCTAAAATAAAAAATGTTCACATACTATAATGATAATAAAAATAATTATAATTTCATGTTACTTTAATTTTGGAGCGGTACATGGTTTTATATACCAGGGCTCCACTACCTACAAAATGAATAATCTTAAACTGGAGATAAGAATAAGATTATTTCTTGTAAACTGGTGTATTTACAAATAAGCCAGCGACTGAATAACAAAGTACACTCTTGAGGAAGAAAAATCCAACCGTATCAGTCATTAATCCTTCCATTAATGAAGAGAATAAACTTCGATTGCTTTCAAGAAAGAAGCATTTTCTTAAATATTGTGTATGGGTCCAACATCGTTAACGGAAAGGATCGGCATCTTATAAATCAAGAGGTAAGTATAAAAGTTGAATGGTCGTGCTAAATAAATTGCAACTGCGGCATCTGAGTCATGCTTTACGGTGGAATGGATGATGGATATGCAGATCGGAAAATTGCACCAAAACTCCGTTGGAATATACAAAATAAATATGCAATGAAAAAATAAATTGTTATATATCCAAAGCCGCTGGGAAATAGTTGTAATACTTCTCTTTTAGCTCGATACACTTTTCTCTGCGATATTCAATAGCTTCATACCCTGTTTATAGTAAGAACTGCCAAACTTCTTAACGCCATGGCCTTGCCTACAGATGGAACCGCCATGGCCTTCGTTGGAGACGGTTTTCGCATTCGAATCCATTGCTCTGACTGTTACTTTACCTCGAATGTGAAGTGGTGGGCCCATATCTCATCCATGATTAGAAATCGACGCAATGTTTCGTTGAAACATCGCCAAGCATTCTACAGAACCATCTTCACGACGCTGTTTTTGTTCTACTGAAAGCAAGCGCGGCACCCATCTTACGCACAGCTTTCTCATCTTCACATCGTCATATACGATTTATACCGCTTTTTGAAATGCCTATCATTTCAGGTAGCTCACGCACCTTCTGCCGAGATCATCCAATCATAAAAAATCAGTAGGCAAGCACTGAACTGAAAAGCCATCTAATGTTTCGTAGCATCGAAGCTATACATGCTGTCCCATCGATTTTAGTCCACAGTATTGTAAATGGACATCAGCGGTATAGATTTTTATGCCGGATATTGAATATTTGTAGCTTTTATGAATGGAATAATAAACTTAGTATACCCCTTCTTCATATAAAGGATGATAAAGAAATGTTTTCCTCAAAGACTGGAGTTTCTTTATAACGGCCATCAAAAATGAATTATTTCACAATAATATGTTTTGCTTTAATTGTTAGGAATTGTAAATGAGAATCGAACCAATGTTTTTTAAAGCTTTATTATCGGTATTTTAGAAGTGTCTTAAAAGTGCTTCTTTAGAAGCGGTAAACGAGTACGGATTGGATCCTTAGAAATGGTGAAAATGTGATTCTTTTTGAATAATTTCCATTTTTTTTTTTTTTTTTTTGCTGGATAATCGTTTTTTTCTCATAAGTGTAGGGTGGCGCATAAGTAACGTTAAGATTTATTCAATGTATAAGTTTGTTCTTTCTGCTTTTATTTAAAGTTGGCATTTATTAAAATTTAGAATATAGTTTGGAAATATATTCACTTTATATTTTAAAGATAATATCTTTCAAGTGGTGCCCATTGTTTGCTTCTATCTGACGTACTCTTTCCAAAGCATTTCCCATAACTTTTCTTAGATCAACTCTTTCACTGATCAAATCTTAACGTTACTTTACACCACCTATACAAATATAACGTTTATATGGCCAATATTTTTCTTTGTGAGAAACACCAGCAAAAGCAAAAGCAACGAATAAAGGAAGAAGAAATTGTTGCAGGGAAATTGTTTCACAGCCAAATTGTAACTTATCAACGAGACTGTAGCTTAGTTTTGAAAAATTGGACAAATTATATTAAGGAAGGTTTGAAAGTGTATTTAAATTAAACACATGGAACCAATAAATAAATAAAACAATTAAAATGTGTTTTCAATTTTGCTTTAATTTTAAACTTTAAACCTTATAAATCAAAATTTTTAATTTTTTTTATATTTATTTTATATATTTTTTTTTATTTTATTTTTTTTTTTATTTTATATTTTTAATTTTTGTATTAAAATATTCAATAAACTGAGAATAAATCATTACAAATACGGCTATGAGACTTCACATTTTAATATATACAATCTCCTGCCACATGAGGTTTGGTTAAACTTCAAATATTTAACGTAAAAAGTAACCAAAATACTGACAAAACTGTAAACAATTGCAAGCAACTGGCAGTCTAACATTTCAACTGCCTGATTAAGTCTTTTGTTTCAATCTTTCGTCCGTATTTAACCTAACAAATATTTATTTAAAAAACAAAAAAAAAACGAATTTAAATCGCCTCAGCGTTACTGTTGAACCTCAGTGTAAACGATAATCTACCCAAGAACCAACCTTTTACTTGTTTATTTTTATTATAACAAACTTGTTGATCCTCTGGTTAAATCTGTTAATACTCCGTAAAATTGAATCCTTTATAACTTCTACGTATTTGTAAATGTTGGAAGTTCGTTACATTAATACACACACCCCCCAACAAATGTACACACACACACACACACACACACTCACTCACCCATCCATCGACAATTGTAATACTACTACAACATGCGGATAACGGGATACAGGATGTAAACTAATCAACATGTAAATTCCTTTAATGTAAAACGAAAACAATTTGTTGTAAATAAAATCACAATACTTAGAATGAAAACAGCCAACAGAACCGTGACAGACAGCATCGACTAAATGTAGTAATAAAAGTCAAATTGTACGATTTGCTTTTTTCTGCCGTTGTCATCGACTCTGACATGCAGAAGCACAGCATGGAACTGCTGGTAACAACGGAGGATAATAACAATGAGGACGACAAAAACAACAACATGATTTTAAACAATTGACAGTGGAATTGTTTAACAAAACAAATTCAATTTGACATTTGCTGTCAATTATAGCGAAGAGACAAACGTTTCGATACACCACCCTCACTGAGGAGTTTTATTACCGAATGAAAATTAATGTTTTACACTGTGATGAAAAAGTTTTCGTTTAGTTAATAATGGAAAATTGCTGTTATAAAAAAAAAGAATTGCGAAATGAATTTCCTTTGAATAAATTTTAAGTTCTCCGGCCTTCAACGCCAAACTCTTGGCCCTTCGGCTTACCAAGATCTGACAGGATTCTGGTTCTTTTTACAGTACTTGGTCGTACACTTCTGCGTCGCACATCATCGAAGAGTTAACCTTCATCTATCCACAGAATTTGATCCAGCAAATGTAATCGCTTGGTCTTAATTTGCTTGATAATATTGATGTTGATCTACAGCTCCAATATCTCATAACACACTAATAATATTGTCTGTTTATAATAATATGCCATAGACTTTACTTAATACTTTTTTCCCGAAGACTCCTGGAACTGATGTATCAACTTGTGTCGTAAAACTGGATTCTGCGCTTTACAACAAAGCAAGTATGATTAATATCTGGTATGAGCGAATTTTCACTTGCCGAGATAAGGTTTTCTATATCGCTTGCCAAGTCCATAACAGCGTCTATTAGGTGTGCAACTAACTTCCCGCTGTTTGTCAATAGATGGCGCCAGCTGTAAGTGCTAGTCGATTCTGCCATGACCTAAACGTCATGAACTAAGTTGAGGCATATGGTAAACATACCGCCTCGAAACAATAGTGATCTTCTTTTGACGTCATATTCTTTTGGTTGTGTGAATCTGTATGATTATTTGCCAAATAATCGTCATATGCGGGAAGTATTGATTTTGTTCTTTCAATCGAAGAAAACGGCGGCTGAAGCCCATCGAGAGCTTCAAAACGTTTACGGAGATGCTGCTTTAAGTGAAACAACGTATCGAGACTGGTTCCGTCGCTTTAAAGATGCTGATTTTGTGTGAAGGAAGACGAAAAACCTTCGAAGACACTGAATTGACGGCATTGCTTGATTAGATCCGTGTCCAACGCAAGGAGAGCTTGATTCAGTATTAAGAGTTACCCGCCAAGCCATTTCCAGGCAATTGCATGCGTTGGGAATGATTCAAAAGCAAGAAACTTGGGTTGAAGCCAAGGGAAGTTAAGCGTGTTTTTTTTTCCTGTGAACAACTGCTTCAGCGATAAAAAAGAAAGGGGTTTCTTCATTGTATTGTGACGCGTGATGCAAAATGGATTCATTACAGCAATCCAATGAAAAGAAAGTTATGTGGGTTGCCCGGTCATGCTTCTACGTTATCGTCTCGGTCGAATATTCGCCTCGCTGCGAAGGTTATGCTCTGTACTCGTATTTGGTGGGACCAGGTCTGTGTGATTTATTACTAGCTATTGAAACCAAGCAAAACCATCCCTGGGGATCGGCATCGATTTCAAGTAATGCGATTGAGACAAGCTCTGCGCGAGAAACGTGCTTAATATGCAGAGGGGCACGAAAAGTGATTCTTCCGCACGGCAATGCTCGGCCTCACGTGGTCAAGCCCGTTAAAACCTACTTGGAAACGATGAAATGGGAAGTCTTATCCCATCCGCCACATTCTCCAGATATTGCGCCATCCGAATATCACTTGTTCCGTTCGATGGCACACGGTTTTGCTGACTGACATTTCCACTCATATAACGACATCAAGGAATGACGGGATTCATGGATAGCCTCAAAAGATGAACAGTTTTACCGTGGCGGAATACGAGCTTTTCCAGAAAGATGGGAAAATGTAGTAGCTAACGATGGGCAATACTTTCAATAAATCATTTGTAAACATGTTTTCACAATAAAGTAGCATTTTTATGAAAAAAAAAAAAACAGCGAGAACTTAGTTGCGCACTTAATGCATGGAAGCAATACTCTTCATCTTGATTTTCAGATTAACATCATTTATTTTGTTGATAGTGGAATAGAGGACCATACAATTATCAAACCATATTATCTCAAACCAATAGATAGTTTGTTCTTCGGAACAATTAGCCCGGCTATTGGTTTCATTTACTACCAAAAACAATTTTGCTGATTTCTTCTCTATACTTATGAAGTTTTTGACCAATGACATCGGCACCATCAGCATAGGTAAGAAACATGCAGCTTTTGTTGAAGAAGGTGGCAGTTGTATTCAGTGCACTTTTGCTTATTATCATCTCCAAAAGTAAGTTGAAGAAACCATACGATATGTTCTTACGTTGACCAAGAGGCTGTTTGATGTAAAATGTTTCGGTAAGATCTTTCTCTATTTTCACAGAAAATTTCTTGTTGCAAAACTCGTTCATTACTTTGCCATATTGGATCATTAATTGTAGCAATATCTGGACAGATTTCGATTTACTTAAATCTTTAGTCTTTCACATTGCACATTAGACAGGATATTACAAGCAATGTGTACAAAACTGATACCACGGAAGTTGATACAAAACCTTGAATCGTTTTTTTTTTCTAACAATACGTTTAGGTCCCAATCCCTGGGCTTTTATGTATTCGTCCAGCCAAATTGCATTTAAGAGCCGGTACATGTTCATTGCTGCCGGTGTTAAATAGTTTTGACGACAATCCGTCATAACTTGCAACTTTATTTTTCTTGAGTCGTAATATTGCTGTTCTGATTTTATATTGGCTCTGTAATTCAATATACTCACAGCGAGGATTTGCAGCATGTTTTAACATTCTATTCACACAGCGTTATCTATTTAGTGGTTTCAACAAGGCTGTCAGTTGTTTAACAAGACTGCCAGCTGTCATCTGAAGTGTTATTTATGTAATGAAAGGTTTGCCATTCACAAAAATTGATCGTTTAACAGCCGAAGAACGTGTCAAAATAGCTAAAATTTACCACAAAAGTGACGATTCAAACGTGGCCCCTTTTCGTGCACTACGGGGTGATTATGGTCGTCATAATCGATCTACTGTGCAAGGAATCGACAAGATTATGAAGAAATTTGAAAATGCAGGAAGCGTTACAGATGTGGTCAAGCTTGGGCATCATCGCAATGTACAGGGTGGCGCAATAGAACGTGCATATTGCATCATCTTTTTTTGCGGGGTAGAAAAGGCGCGGGCGGGGGGGGCGCCTACATCGTTGGTTTTCGGGCTCATGGAGTTTTAGTCGCTATGAATCACTTCGACGGGAAGCGTCGCGCATTTTGCGTGCGCGCATTTTACGAGAACTCTCCGAGTGCTAATTTAATTAAAATATGGGTAAAGCGTTTTGAAGAGACCGGTTCAACATTTAAACCACAAGCAACTGGTCGCCCAAGAACATCTAGGACCGAAGATGAGAGTTATGGAGTCAGTACGAAAAAATCCTCAAATGTCGACTCGCAAGAGATCGTCTGTCTTACAATTAGCGCGACGAAACTCGCAACGAATTTTAGCATTGGATCTTAAACTGCATCCATATAAGCTGCAATTAACACAAGAATTGAAAGAGTCTGACTTCATAGCAAGGCTCGCATTTGCTAATGAAATGCTTAATCGATTTTCCAATTTTGACAATATCCTTTTCTCTGACGAGGCTCATTTCCTTATGAATGGGTTCGTAAACCGTCAAAATTGTCGTTACTGGAACAGTGAAAATCCCAAAATCAAACACCAGAAACCATTGCATAGTCCTAAAGTGACAGTATGGGCAGCAATCTCTGGCAGAGGAATAATTGGTCCTTTTTTCTTCGAAAATGCGCGGGGCCAAGAGATGTTGGACGGATTTTTGGCTCCAGGAATTGAAAGTTTAAGAATAGTGAATTCCAGAACTTGGTTCCAACAAGATGGAGCTACCTGTCACACATCAAATGACTCCATGGTGGTGGTGAAGCAGATGTTCCCTGACAGACTGATTTCGAAAAGAGGTGATATCCCATGGCCCCCACGTAGTCCAGACTTGACGCCTCTTGACTTTTTTTGTGGGGATACCTCAAACACAAAGTCCACAGTAATAATCCAAGAAACATCGTTCAGCTCAAGGAGAATATCCGTGGTGAAATGGCAGTCATTACACCAGTATTACTGAAGAAAGTTTTCAATAATTTTCGTTTGCGGTTAGAGGAGTGCCGTCGTAGAGAGGGTCACCATTTAGATGATGTTATTTTTAAAAAATAAACTCCATTTATTACTCTACAATGCCTTTGATTTATTTTAACCATACCTTTTGTATTTATTTTTTAATCTATATTTTAAATATGCACGTTATATTGCGCCACCCTGTAATATATTTCGTTTGTTAGTGAACTGAGCGATATGTAGTTTCAACAAAACGTTGCCACGAACCATGAGAAACAACGATTTGCCCACTTTTGTCCTATAATACTCTAATACAGGTTTACCCATTTTTCGGTTTTAAAAGTAAAGTTAAATAAAACACACACAAAACCAGGATTTCGGTGACACTTTTATTTCATTAAAAGGCTTGGACTTTGCCATTATGTACGAAATACAATGTCATTTAAATGATCGCCTCTGGATTGGTTGCAGCAGTGGATCCTTTTGAGCTTCCTCCAGTGCCATTTGTGAAAACTATACGGTCCAATGACACCTTCAGACCTTAATACGCACCAAACAGCC
The DNA here is from genome assembly GCA_019455685.1 of Philornis downsi. NCBI lineage: Eukaryota > Metazoa > Arthropoda > Insecta > Diptera > Muscidae > Philornis > Philornis downsi. The sequence continues at coordinate 43,694 of JAHXMU010025503.1, forward strand.
TCTTTTTCGCGATGTAATGACTTTTCCACAATCATTTCGTAATCACTTAATCACTTGTTTGACGTAACCACCGAGTGAGAAATGAGCTTTAACGCTGAAGAAAATTTTGTTCGAAAAATCAGCATTGCTACAGCATCAGCTGTAGCAACTAGTCAGCCGACATTGTTGCATGAGTTGGACTCTATATCGATGGAGGTGCAACTCCAAATGCAAAATACTCTATAGTGAGCCGTAAAATAGGCCCAATTGCTGATAACGCCGTGGAATCGACAAAATTCAGATTATTCGCCACACTTTCTCTAACAAAAGCGATATTTTCGGCAGTGCGTACATTGCGATAATGCACAGGCCTGACCACATCTGTAACGCTTCCAGTTTCTTCAAATTTCTTTATAGTCTTGAAACCTGCTTGTAGGTCGATTATTACGACCTTAATGACCCCGTAATGCATGCAAAGTGCCCACGTTTAAATCACTACTTTTGTAATAAATTTATAATATTTTTATGCGTTCTTTGGTTGATAAACGATTCATATTCGAAAATTTCAAATTTTTCAATAAATAAATAACACTTCAGATGACAGGTCTGTAACAGCTGACAGCCTTGCCAGACCGGAGATTTTGAAACCACTAAATAGATAACCCTGTAAAGCCCTGTACGTCGTCTATTGGTCACATCAAGCGATTTAGGTCGATATTGAGCAGAATATTAACAAAGCATTTTTTAGCTCTGCATTCTGTGAGACATTTAGATGAAGTGGCCAAAAAAAGCTTTTAGTTTCAGAGTTAACAAGCGGAGTTGACGTTTACTTTTTTAATAGCGTGTACCGGTTAACACTGATGCATCTTGCGTATTATACGTACACTTTTGCACACTAGTATTGCAGCGGAATCCCTGTATTTGCATTGGTAATTGTATGTGTAACGTTGTACGTATGAATGAGCGATGTTTATAATGTAATACAAATTTCATTTAACGCTATTTTATTTTGCGTAAACAAACCGCATACCTACGAAAGGGAAATTGGAGTGAAAATAGTAGAAGAGGAAAAATCAAATACGTAAAAGCAAACAAAAACACACACATACATACACGCACATCGAAAATAAAAAAAAAACTAGGAAATCAACATAAGCAAATCCAACAAGAAACTGAAAGTCTACAATTGTCAGCTTCAGCCCAGGGCCACCACCAGTGCTATTGCAGCAAGCACCATCACTGCCACCGACTTGACATCGCGCGAAACTTTTAGCGGCACACTTAGAGATCCAACAACACTCAGCCTTCAGGGAAGCACACACTTGTTTCGCCATGACAATTTAAGTTAAGAGGCGACACATTTTGCCACAAACATCACGGCAAACGCCTTACAAAAGACAGTCAAGCGTCAATATAGGCAAAGTCGCGGATAGACGTTTATTTGCTTCGTCTATTTGTTCCTGCAACTAAGCCATTGCCATTTGAGTCAGACCTTTTTCATATATTCTATAAGTATAAGTAAATGTCTGTATATGTGTGTATGTGTATGTGTGGCATAAGATTAGTAACCTTTTATTATGTGCGTATATTTGTTTGACTTTAAGGCGGACTTAGCTGCAGATTTGACAGCGTATCATGTAAATGGAAATTAGATTACGTTTTTCCACAAAAGCTAAGATTACCGATTAATACGCGTGACAAAGAATTAGTTACATCAAAATAATTTTAAAATTTCTTTCTGGCAATAAGTGTCCTGCAGGTTCCTACTGGTATTTCATACCAAGTTTTTTGAACAAAATTCCATAACTGATTCGTATTTGTAAGAACCTCCTTTCCAATTCTTTGTTTCAGCTCTCCCCAAAAACTTTCAATTGGATTTAAGTCCGGAGATTGACTTGGCCAGTCAAGAAGCGCAATATTATTATCTTGGAACCAATCCTTTACCAACTTAGAAATATGCTTCGTATCGTTATCCTGCCGGAATGTCCATCTAAGAGGGATACTTTCCACAGCATAGTTCAGCATCGTACTTTCCAAGATATCTTTGTAGTGGTATTTGGTCATAGTGTCGGTTATTCGATGTATCGGACTGACACCATACCACGAGAAACAACCCCAGATCATAATATTGCCGCCCCCATGCTGGACCATCTTCTTTGTAAAGCGAACATGGAATTCCTTACCGTAAGGGCGTCGAACATTTCGGGCACAGTCGTTTCCAAACACATTAATTTTTGTTTCATCGCTCCACAAAATGTTTCGCCAATTTTTTTTTCACCGTCTCCTCCAATTGGAATGACTTCTTGCAAACACCAACCTAGCCTTTACATTTTTTTTTTCTAAACAATGGAACTCTTCTGGCTATCCGTCCTGGTAAATGTGCTTCTTGTAGTCTACGATGAACAGTTCGCGATGAAATTACAATTTCTGCCGAAATCGCTCTTAAAGACACAAACGGGTCCTTCTTCGCAAGTGTTACAATACGGATATCTGTTGTTTTTGAAGTTTTGAAGGGCTTTTCTGGATTTAAAGCATTTTGTACATAAAATAGCGACTGTTTCATAATTTCTGCTGTAGAACGAAGACTTTGGCCACTTTCTCTTAAATAGCGTAGTGCATCATGAGTTCTTACCGCAAGGTCGTACGGTAAATAAGGAGTATTACCTTGAAATTATGCGCTGGCACAAATGTATTATATCTGAGAAGGACTACTTTGAGGGAGATAAAATAGAAATTGATGAATAAATAAATATTTTTTGAGAAAAGTGAAAATTCAACTTATTTTTTGAACGAAGTTGTACGTACGACCCCCATTCCTGTCCGAGTCCGAAAACTTTATGGAGAAAAGTAATGATGTAGTTTTGTTTGAAAAATCATTTTATTAATATGAAACAAAAAAAAAACTATTTACTGCAATACAAACTTAGAAAATTATTAGAGAAAAACGAAAAAAAAAACACTAACAAAAGTCAGTAGTCATACTACGTAGACTTATGTCGGTGACTGTATATATATTCCTAATCACCGTAAAAATCCATGCCGATCATAATATGTTCATTTGTTCGCCAGCCCGCTTTCCTTCTTGATAAAGAAGTTTGAAGTTTGACATGGGTAGAAGTTGCAGTAAAAAGAAATTCATTATTTTTAAATGACATTGAAGGCTTTATTTAGTATAGTTAGAATGGTCTGATTTAGTTCAAATATGCTTCGTTTTGTTCGACAACTTATCGCCATTTTGAAAGTAAATCCATTATGTCTCCCACATAGTTACTCTCATCGCTATTGACAAAAACCTAGGATAATTAATGCTCACATGTTTCTGTAGTTAGCAGAAAAATTATTCGCCTTAGACAGTAAAAGATCTCAACCAGTTAATGCCACATCCCGACTATAAGGTTAAGGCATACGAACCTCCCAATCAAGCTCCAAGAGCTTCTGGCGAGTCGCTATCGATGTGTGCAGCATGGCGTTGTCTTAAAGGAATACAATTTCTCCCGTATTTGCCAAAGCTAGCCGCAACTGTAAGGTTGCTTCCTTAAGACGGTCCAATTGTTGGCAGTACTAGTTCAAGTTAAAGGATTGGTCGTTGTAGTAGATGATTTCCTGCCAATCGCACCGAATGTAGAGGAAAATCTTCCTGGCTGTCCATTCTGGCTTTCCAATAGTTTGCAACTGTTAGCCACGAACCGATCACAACTCTTTACTCTTGCCATTGTCGTAGATGATCTGCTTTTCATCACCAAACACCATTCGCTTCAGAAATTGGTAAAATTTGTTGGAATTCTCATATAAATTTATTGCAATTCATACAAAGCGACTCATGGGTGGATATTCGATCTAAGTGTTTTTTTTTTTTTTGCATTATCTGTGGCATCCATAAATCGATCGTTTTTTATTCAACTGGTCCTTCCAACAGAGTTTTGGTCGCCCTCTTTTGCGCCGTCCATGGAGTTCGTTGTCTAAAATTTTTCGTGCCGGAGTATTTGGGTCCATCGGCACAACATGACTCAGCCAACGCAATCGCTGTATATTAATACATTTAACCACGTCGATGTCGGCATATAGCTTATACAGCTTATTGTTCATGCAACGCTCATACTCTCCGTTAACGATGATGGGTCCATATATTTTCCGGAGTATTTTCCTCTCGAAAACTGCCAGTAGTGATTCATCCGTTTGCGTCATAACCCAGGATTCTGCGTCATATAACAAAACAGGTAAAACCAACGTCTGGTACAGTCGGATTTTTGTTTGCCGAGAGAGGGCTTTATCATTGAGTAGCTTGCTTAGCCCACAGTAACATCTGTTAGTAAGCAATACTCTTCTCTTTATCTCCATGCTGACATCATTCGTTTTGTTTACAGCAGAACTGAGGTAGATGAATTCTTCCGCCACTTCAAAGTTATAGTTGTCAACTCTCCATTCGTTGAAATCAGAAATTTGGTTTTGTCCTCGTTTACTACCAGACGCATTTCCGTTGCTTCCTTCTCGATGCTTGAGAAGGTTGCAGTAACATCTCGTAGTTTTTTGCCAATGATGTCTATGTCATCTGCATATGCGAAAATGAAAAGTTTGCCATTTACAAATATGGATTGTTTAACAACCAAAGAATGCGTAAAAATAGTTAAAACTTACTGCAAAAGTGGTGCTTCAAACGTGGGTTTTCAATTGAACAAAATTCTCTTCAGTGACAAAGTTCATTTCTCTCTTGCTAGTTGTGTCAACAAGCAAAATTATCCCATATGGGGCTCGATGAACCCAGAAATGATTGTAGAAAAGCCATTGCATCGCGAAAAGGTGACTGTTTGGTGCACATTGTGGCCTTTTTTCGAAAATGACGCTAGAGAAACCATTACCACCAATTCAGAGCACTATGGCCGCCGCATGATAACCAATTTTTTTTTGGCCTGCAATTGAATATTATGGACTGGACGATATGTGATTGCAACAACAAGACGGTGCCAAGAGCCACAAAACATAACCGATTTTGGCTTTATTGCATGATAAATTTCCAGCGTAATTTCACGTTTTAGCGACGTTAATTGGCCATCTAGATCATGCGATTTGACGCCGTTAGACTTTTTTGTAAGGGCCAAGTCAAAGACCGTGTCTACGCAGATAATACCCAAACGTTGAAAGATTTGAAAACCAACATCCATTAAGCGGTTGGGCAGATACCGGCCGAAATGTGCAAATGTGAAATGTGTGAAATGTGGTCGAAAACTACTTTAAAAGGATGCATACTTATAATATCCATATTGGCATTTTGTAAATGGAACATTAAGATAGAAGCTCGATTATATGAATTCAACTGAATTTATTTCATTTATGAAATGCTGTTTTCGCTAAAATTACCTTCCATTTTTGCCGGTGATCTTACTAAACTAATTGTATATTGCAAAAATAATTCACAGCGCGTTTCAACAGAATTTTTTTTTAACTTTGTTGCAAAATTATTTTATTTATTATATTCTCTTTTTTTTTTGCTAACTGTGTGCCTGTCAACTGCATTTATTGTCAATTACTAGTGTCACTGTCACTAACGTTATGCAATATTATGAACAAAAGTAAAAATTCTTAAGATATTTTAGTAGTATCTGTGTCTGGCCATTGTGCAAGTTTTAATTTTTCCAATGATAAAGTCAATCTAGGTCACAAAGGCCAGCCAGATACTATTGATAAATGAATTTTGGAATGTTGTCGCTTTGCTTTTTCATTCAATTGAAATTTAGCCTTAAAATCCAGATTATGTCATGCACAAATCAGCGCAAAGAATATTTGCAATGTTTGATATAAAATTAACGTATTTGCTGCGTGAGACTACTTTACATGACATGAGCCGTAAGGAAAATTGTTCGCGAATTTCATACAACAAAACAAATGGTGTTTGTTAAATACAAAATCATGTACCACCCTAGACAAAGGCGCCAGCAATTAGGTACATTGAGAGAAATGAAAAGATACAATTTATTAAATTCTAAAATAATTAAATTCTATAATTAAACCGCCAGTTAACTTTTATCTATAAAAAAAAACAATTTTCTATACAAAAAGTGTCAAGTAGACAATTTTCTATAAGAAAACGTATCAGGTGGACAATTTTCTATAAGGAAACATGCCAGGTTGACAATTTTCTATAAGAAAACTGTCAGGTTGACAATTTGCTATAAGAAAACTGTCAGGCAGACAATTTTCAATAAAAAAAACTGTCAGGCTGACAATTTTCTATAAGAAAATGTGTCAGGTTGACAATTTTCTATAAG